>CM075486.1:13737500-14337500 GCA_037950665.1 Hypophthalmichthys nobilis
GGCAAAGCATGCTGGGAAATAGAAATCCCAGTCCAGTTTCAGTTAAACTTAAGTTCTTCTAAATTAAAAGAAATAAGTTCATTAAACTCAAAACAATGAAACAGTTCAGTTTACTTAAAATATATCAGTTCTGTGAACTTGAAAGGAAAAGAAAGTGCTAAATACTCATAAAAGTTAATTTGACTGAACTAATTTGTTTAAGTTTGTCCTACTAATTAATTATTTTGAGCGTTAGGGTTTACAGTGTTGGTTAAGGTATTTATCTGACAAATTTATTTGTCAAAAATGGCAAACTACAGCTACAAGAAAAAGCATGCATTAACTACATCATAATTAGTTATCAATGTCTTGTTTTGCATGTGTTCTTTGTTTAACAGTCAGGCCAAAAATTATGTCCTCAAAATTTTCAATGTTTCATTGAATTATCACAAATAAAACAACTGACTCCAAGCACAACTACAAAATAATCTTTAACAAATTTTTAATAATTTTTAAATAAAGGGTGAAGATGTTTCTCCTAGGCCGGACATCACTTTTGGCCACTATTATATATATATATATATATATATATATATATATATGTATATATATATAAATGATAACATTTTGAATGTATTTTTTGAAAGAACATTTTAATATTTTTTAATAAAACGCTCAGGGTTTTGCATTATTCGAAAGAAGAAAAATGAGGTTAATGCCCTTTATAGCCCTTTTTTTCTTTTAAAATAGATATTTATTCAGTATTATATGCCAACATCTGGCAGCAATGATCATATCCATCATAATCTACCATTCACAGAAAGGCTATTAGATTATGAAAATAATCTTATTTTTTTCAAAAGAGAAAAAAAGCAAGAACAATAGAACATAAAACGTGCAGAGCTATTAAAATGAGTGTGTTTACATGTTTTTTTTAAATCCAGAATATTATTTAGTTTCATTTTAGTTTTATATTATTGTGTTTTTCTGTTTTATTGTGGCCAGATATGCTGTGGTTTTGTATTTCAGCATGTGGGCTTCACATTCTAGCAGATTGAAGTGCATTTCATCTACAGTTCCTATTGTGACTCATAAATCCACATAGATCTGTAGGTTTATGGGTCAGCACTTACTGCAAGCATATGGTCTGACCCTAGCAGTTGCATTTCAGAGGCTTTACGGACCATATCTCCACTTATCTCAGATGGATCTCCACCATCTCACACTGCTCTGTTCTCCACACACAGAGACAATTAGCTTATAATGGCAAATCCCAGCCGCAGATAAGCCGGGAGTGTGTTTCCATTGTACAACCCATAAAACTGGTTTGACATGAGACAGAGTGCAGATTGGTGGAGATTAGGAAAAAAAGATGGAGTGTAAGGGGAGAAGCAGAATGCTGTGTAATCTCCTGTAATGATCAGCTATTCAACACCCGTCGGTGGTTAGCATGCCTTCATGTACTCAAGTTCCTCTGTCCCGTCACACTCTCCCTTTCAGCACACAATATCATGCCCTGAAGACTTTAGACGGTGGAAACATGAATGAAAGTGGAAGACAGGGAGTGTGAGAAGAAAGAGAGAAATAGGTAGAGCGCAGCCGGTCAGGTAGAGATCACAACAAACATGAAAACTCCACATGAAATCACAATTGTCACAATTCCTTAAAATACTCAATGATTTGTGGTTTCTGCAACCCATTTTACTTCTGCAATGTCAACTGTTTTCAACACTGATAATAATAAGAAATGTTTCTTGAGCAGCAAATCAGCATATTAGAATGATTTCTGAAGGATCATGTGACACTGAAGACTGGAGTAATGATGCTGAAAATTCAGCTTTGCATCACAGAAATAAATAATATTTCATGTTTATTTCATGTTTATTTTAAGAAAACACTTACTTCTTTTGGCCTGTTTGGGTACCACGGGCCGCACAGCTGTAGTTCCCAATCTGTCCCCCGAAACTCAGGGCCATGGCCACATCACAGTCATCGATGGCAACTACAGCAACCTTTTCCTCAGAGGGGCCGTGAGGGATGCCAAGACGCCCTATATTGGGCTTAAATAAAAAAGTGGTGTTTTTAAATTTTAACAGTTAAAATTGAATGGTAAAGTTATTTTGTTGCCGCCAACAGTTATCTGGACACTAAAGCTTAGCTTAAAAACTATATGTGTAGTTTCTAAACACTGTTGAAAATCAAGAGATCACATATTATTTTATTGTACTGATAGAAAAAAAGTACATTTCTTATATATATAAATATATACGGCCTGGTTTCACAGACAGGGCTTAGGCTAAGCCAGGATTAAGCTTTATTTCAATTAAGGTATTTAAGTAACTTTTATTCACTAGAAAAAAAAACATTACTGGTGTGCATCTTGAGACAAAACAATGGCTCTAACATATTTTAAGATATATCAGTACAGTTGCTTTCAGTTAAAACAGCTCAAACATGCATTTTAGTCTAAGACTAGCTTAAGCCTTGTCTGTGAAACCGGGGGTAAATATATTTACAGTATTGCTATTTTTCACAGTATAAATGTTTTTCTTTAAATTATACAATAAAATATTTAGATGCTTTTATATTTAATGATTGTGGATCCCTCGCAAGGAGATCTGTAATTTGAAAACCCATCATCTAATGTAATAAAGATCACACATGTCTTATTAAACCTTTGTTTTAAATCTTAAATCCTGGAATAGAATTCCAAAGTTTGTGTGTCTGAGGAACATTTCCATTCACACCTTTGTGAATTTGGAGATAATAGGTCTTGTTTGTGTGTAATCTCTAACACACCGCATGAGATGATTGTTTACCAGTCTGTGACATTCTCAGCTCATCTAATTAGATTATGCCAACGAGATGCTGGCACAGAGGAGATACCAGACAAAGAGAGCACATCATTTCATGTAAAACCTCCCCAGAGACCCACATGGTTTCCACAAAACAGCAGAAATTTGTATTATCATCTGGCAACACCCTTCCCCCATGCTAGAGGCTTTTTTGAAATTGTCAAGCTCATTAAAATTGATTTTGCGGTGTGTATGATGTGCTGAACTGATCTTTGATGTCTGCCCTGTGGTGTTAAAAATGTCCAAGTGACAGTTTGGTGTGATGTGAACATCACTCGCTCCTGAAGACTCGCTGCGGTCACCATTCAAACTATGTCTATCTATTTATCTGTGTAGCCCTTGCTGAAATAAAAGAGAGAGAAAACAGAGTAACATTTCTAAAGCATTTGTCTATATAACCAGAACAACAACGACAATAAATTTGCTGCAAAATATAGCATAATAATAATAATTATTATTACTATAGTTGTTGTTGTTGTTGTTATTATGCTGCCTATAAATCAAATTGATAAAAAATAAATTCATGTTAATAATAAGAAATTACAGTTGTTATATATATATATATATATATATATATATATATATATATATATATATATATATATATATATTCAACTAATTTTTATTGTATATGTATAAAAATGATAAATAAATGCAAAATAACTAAAAACCCAAATATTCATAAACCAGATGCCAGTTTTAATATTCTTCTCAGTTGCTTCACAGAGAGTAGAGATGAAGGAGGGAATGTGAGTAGACTGGTAAACTGGTCAACAAGGAAATCCATGAATGGGAGAATTCCTATACTCTGACGCAAGTGTCATGAAATAAATCCAACCGGTCATGGCCTGAAGCTGACTGCTCAGTCAACAGCAGTTATTTAGCTTTAAAAATGGTGTGAAAACCTGGTGAAAAAACAGTTTGAAACACCTTTAACGGACCGAATACCTTTCAAATATCATGTTTCTACTGCTATTAAAGTGGATGCACGTCTCTATTACAGTTTTTATCAGGTGCACGGCAATCTGTAAGAAAAAAAAAAAACATGACGAAAAGAAAACTGATTCAGGATCAGAGTGTTGATGACCCTTAGGAAGTCACCGCAACTCAACCCTCTGCCACTCATAATAAGGATCCGCTTCTATTGTAACGCTTTGATGATCCCACAATCTCTGCTGTCTCGAGTCCAATGATGAAAATGAACTCAATGACAAGCTCAATGACAAGCTCAATGCCCTCAGGAACACGCATGCACACAAATCCCGACAACGGCTATTAACCTCCAGCCTTGTAACTCATCAGCCTTTTTGTTTCAAAGTTCAAAACAATGGTTCATGGATTCCGAGGCCTTAACATTAGTTTTTTTTCCCCCCTTTCCTAATGCACTATTCAGTAAAAAAACATAAACATAAAATCAGTGATCTGTTTTATATAGGAAAACAAATGTATTATAAGCCACAAAAGGTTAGGCAACAATAT
This sequence comes from Hypophthalmichthys nobilis, assembly GCA_037950665.1. Classification (NCBI taxonomy): domain Eukaryota; kingdom Metazoa; phylum Chordata; class Actinopteri; order Cypriniformes; family Xenocyprididae; genus Hypophthalmichthys; species Hypophthalmichthys nobilis. The sequence goes on from CM075486.1 coordinate 13,741,814, forward strand.
TGTAATAGCCATTTTAATAGCTCAAAAAATATACTAAATACAGGTAGGTATTTATTGATTTTTCTCAATTGTATGGGAACTGGCTATAAAACAAATTTCATCTGATTATCACGGTTCAAATGTCCTCCATGTCCTCCAGATACAAAATATGTATAAATGCAATGAACTTTCATATGCTAAGCATTTATTACTAGTGTACACAGTGTAGAAATACACAGATGCCAATTGATTTTGTTTTCTTTGAATTAATGTTTCTATCATGAGCATTTCCAAAGGTTTAATAATATAGTACTATTTGTTTTGAAAGAAATTAATACTTTTATCTAGAGATGCACCGATATATCGGTTAATAATTGGTATCGGCCGATAAATGCGGCCTTGGTGAGCAGAAGAGACTTCTTTCAAAAACATTAAAAAATCTCTGGAAGTCTCAACAAACTAATAGGGATAAAGGATAACATTAACTGCCAAACTGTGAATAATGGCAACATTTTCTATCATCAAAGGATTGTTTGGAAAAATCGCAGTAGGCAGTCACTAGCCGAGACACTTTAAAATGAAGAGACCAAACACTTCAAAGCATCACTGCATTACAGCTGCACCCTGTTGTGTTTGCTTATTATTACTCAAGGTAAATATCTGAAAGTGTCTTCAAAGACAACTCGAGTCTATAGACAAAATAACACATAGGTTGCACTTTGGAAAGCAAAGATCAATGGGGTCAAACAGTTTTTGAGACACCATTTCACAATATGGAACAACAGACAATTCAACCAAATCTTATTAGAAACTTTCAGACATCAAAATAGAGACAGATGTTAGTATTAAGGGTCAAAACAAACTCTATGTTATATCAAGTACTTTTACCACAGTTTACTTCACCAAAACCTTACCATATGGCAAGGTTATCTTTCATGGTTTTATTTCATGAAATATTCTGGAGATTTACAATAATAGGCCGGGTGGTTTTATGTTCATGTGCAGTAGAAAAAACGTGTGCCATCTGGTGCTTTTAGAAACTCCAAGTGTGTCATTGTAGTCCCAGATTAACTCAACAGGGGGTCTGCTATTGTCTGCGTTCCCGATCAGACTATATTGAACTTGGAATTGTTAAATGGCAGGGTTAAGGGGGAGATGTAGCCACAATGGAGCAAACACGACATATGCATGGGGGAAAAGGGGCATTGAATCTAAATAGACGCCTTTAGAATCTGATCTTCCATATAAGTGTTTACACGTATAATGTAATGTAAGTGCTCCAATCCAATAATACACTCGCAAACTTGCATTCTACATTATATTATATACATTCTGGATGCAACCATTGGTCTCAGTAAGATTTCAAATTTGTTTAGTGCAACTTGGGTAGAGGTTATTATGGCCCAACAAAAAGAGAAACCTTCAGCATGTTGTCTCAGGGAAGAATGTTGCTTTTTAAGAGACTTCAGTGAGATTCTCTAAAGCTTCATTATAATTCCATCCAGGAATACTGAAACAGGCTCAGATGCAAAAAAATCTCTTTTTTATATTTTACAAATACTGTTTTAAAGTAAGGCTGCATGTAAATAAGGTTAAAAAAAGGTCACTTAGGAACATAAGAAGAGGTTAATGCATTCAAGCAGAATTAATTGCTCGTGTAACTACAATATGTTTAGGTATTCGCAATTCAGCAACAACAACCAACAAAAAAACTTGAGAACTACTTGTTTCAAAACATGAAGAACAAGAATTTAATACCTTATTAAATAATACTAACACTATGGGTTACAAAATACTCTTAAAAACGAGACGCTGTGTAACACGACACCCAGGTAATAGAGAAGACACAACTAGCTTTTGGCCATGAAACATGAAACATGACACATGACGTATTACACACGCACCAAACTTCATAAATGCATTTCAGCAAATGAAATATGAGGGTCTAAAAACTGAACGGGATCAAAGACGTAGAAATACAAGATGTTTCTTTTGACTGGAGATCTTAGAAGATACTGTGAACTTTGATACAGCTAGAGATGCCGCTGATATCATGTGTCTTCTTTCATGAAATATGGACACAGAGGCACTGATCTCATCAAGGAATACGTGATTTGTGAGACTTTGACTTTCTCTGGCATAGGACCAAAAAATATCATGAAGTACAAGCAGAACAAATTTGTGTAAATTGTTCGTAAAACCATTCTTACATAATGCCTTGCACAATCAATGCATTTAATAATGATTTAAACAGCAATTCATTTAGCTAATGCTTCATGAATGAGGTCTATTGACTTTCCAAACACATGAATTACATTGACCGCCCATTCTCATGGTGTTCAGTACAAATGACTTACCTTGTTGTAGTAATGTAGATGTACTGTGTGCCATTGTCCATCGCTAACCCCACCAGCTACAAATGGAGTCACTGTGGTTTTAGTTTCTCCTAAACAGAAATAACAGGAAAGAGGAAACCATTTTTTTCAGTAACTCTGCTAGTGTTAATTTTTACTGCATAGATAGATCAATCGACAGATAGACAGATATATATATATAGATAACATAGATAGATGGATTGCTAGATGGATAGATCGATAGCTAGATATATAGATAGATAGATAAATAGATCAATCAATAGACAGACAGACCGACCGACTGTCAGATAGATAGATCAATCGATAGATAGATTGATTGATTGATTGATCGATAGATTGATCGATAGATAGATAGATTGATTGATCGATAGATAGATAGATAGATAGATTGATTGATTGATTGATCAATAGATAGATAGATAGATAGATAGATAGCTCAATCGATAGACAGACAGACCAACCGACCGTCTGATAGATAGATAAATCGACAGATAGATAGATAGATAACTAAATTCCAAACTAACTAAATGGCTCCAAAGCACCTTGAGTATTTTAATATGTGTGGCATTTTTCCAGTCTAGTGGACAAAATAAGTAAATCATTATCGAGGAGATAATGGAGTTTCAGGACCTCCCATGACAGCACTTTTCCTCAGTGCATACACTGTTAAATATCTTAGTTGTTTATATATCTCTCCAACTTAATTAATTTGAGTGATGGCTAGTAAGCTGGGACAGACCTTTGACCTCAGAGGGTTCATAATTTACCAGAATCACTGTGTTGTTTGATCTTTCACATTCCAGGACAGTGGAGGAAATGCCTTTCACTGTCTTTATTCTCAGCTCTTGTGGACTGGTGACCCTCAGTGCTGTGGTAAGACGTAACAAGCATCTGCTCATAATAGGACGCTCTAGGGATGAATTCCACTACCGTATTTCCTTTGGAAACAATTCTGACCTGTTAAAAAGTTGGGACGTGGTATTTCACGCACACTGACTAGACAGTAACACTTGTTGATGTGTGAGATTTAATAAAACAAAGGAAAAGGTAGACAGAGGAAGTGTGTTTTAATGCTCTTTGGCCACCTGCTTCCTTTGGCACAACTCTGGATGCACAAATACGCACTAATGTTTGAGATATGACACTCAAAAAAGTAGATGAATATTCAGGACTCTTGTTCAGACTTTGTTCAGATTGAAATCAATTTAAAACCAGTTGTTTGTAGTTTGAGCAACAAAACAAAACAAAAAACAAAAACAAAAAACAAAACAAAACAAAACCACACAAAACAGAATAAAACCACAAAAAAACCCAAAACCCCCAAACAAAACCAAACCAAACCCAAAGAAAACAAAACCACACAAAACCAAACAAAAACCAAACAAAAACCAAACAAAACCAAACAAAACAAAACAGATTATCAACTTGATCCAATACAAAAATATGTAGTTTAAAATCTGATAAAACATTTAAAAAATTAGAATTTATGTGAAGTTAACATTATTCACAAAGAAAAAAAAATGCATTGGTTTCTTGGGTACTTTCATTAAGCAAAAACATTGGGTACTGTTCTTAAAACAAAAGAAAAACAAACAAACAAAACAAAATTCAATTATTTTAAATTAATTTTATGTTAAAACTAAATAAATTATCGCAGAGGGAAAATACAGAGTATTTTGAATGGAATGGTGCCGCTTAGAGATGAAATTCAACTACTTACCAGCAGAGAAGGTCAGCTGGATTTGCTCTTCAACAACTTCAATCGCAATGAAATCATGCCTTTCATTAAACCTGCCATTATACAGCAGCAGGGCATTTCTCTCCCTGGTAGCAAACCTATGAAAAAAAAACAATATTAAAAACCTTAATGCATCATAATTAGCTTGTTTGATTCAAAGTGTAAAGATCCAAAAAAAAAAAAAAAAAGTGTCTTAAATAGGTTTAAACTTTTTTTTTTTACACCAGAATTATCATATTAAACTAAACAAAAAAAAACAAAAAAAACAAAACCACACAAAACCAAACAAAACAACAAAACAAAACCAAACAAAAACAAAAAACAAAAACAAAAAAACATAAAACAAAACCACACAAAACCAAACAAAAACATTTTCATCTGATCAATTTTCATCAGACATTCTATTTTAATGAATATTCATTCCTGATCCACAGATCAAGAGCCAAGGAACATCCTAAGGTAACTCACAACAAAAACATGCATGCTTGACAGAAGAATAAAAAAAGATAGGGAGTGGAGGAAAAGGAAGTGATAAAAGCTGCCAAGAGACACAGCTAGAGGTAATGACGCTGTAATGGACGGGGGAAACTGATACTCTGATGTTTGCCAACCTTTGGTATCTCAGTTGGCCCTGTGGTGAGGGCACCTGGGATTTTTGCAGGGAGAGGTGTCAGATAGCACATGGCAAAGGGGTAGACTCACAGGAAGTACGAACAAAGATGCCTCACCGCACGCGGCATCCTGTTTTTATGTTTGCCATGAGAAGAACTTGTGTGGTTGGTATGCACCGGTGTCTAATTTGCTAGATCAGTTACATAGAAATTAATAAATGCTATAATGGGAAAGTGAGGAGACGTGGTAGAGGTTAAACAGGTGTTTACCCTTAGAAAATGTTTCCCTGCAGGACATTTTTCCAGGACACGAATGCAGAAGATTTGCACGAGAATCAGACGTAATTAACTGAACGTGACATAAAAATAAATATAAGAATATGTCAAAATAATAAAAGCTAAACTTAAACTACCGAAACCAAATAACTAAAACTGGACTAAAATGTAAAATAAATTTGAGTATTAAAAATTAAATTGGTTATTTTTATTAATAAAATTAATCATTTTATTTATTACTATTTATTATAAGATTTTGTTATTTTAATAGATTTAAATACAAATAAAAACATTGTGTTATTTTTATTAATAAAATGTATTTTGTGTATTATTTATTATAATATATTTTATTTTGAAAGTATTAAAATATATTTTATTAATAATATGTATAATTTTATTGTTTATTATGGGATATTTAGATTTTTAATAGTATTAAAATAAAAATATTTTATTTTTTATTAATGGAAAGTATTTTAGATATTATTATTTATTATAAGATCTCTTATTTTAAAAGTATTAAAATATTATCTTATTAATAACATTTATTATTTTATTATTTATTATAAGATCTGCTTATTTTAATAGTATTCAAATATAATTATATTTTAAATAATGATAACCCTCAGCTAATAGACATTGTTGGCTAGAGAGGTAAGTGCATGGATGGATGGATGGATGGGTGGATGAAGTGATTGATGGAGTAACTCTAGAGGGTTTACTGACATGAAGGAGAGGGTGAAGTGGAATCTCTGCCTCAGGCCTCTGAAGGTGACGAAGGACTGGCCAGGGAAGCTGCGTGTGGTCATCTCGCAATAGGGCTTCTCATACTCGCCATCAGGACACTGGCACAGGAAACCTCCCACCAGCAGGTCCACACACCTGCCTCCGTTCTTACACACACCTGGGACACAGCGGCCTGAGCGTGTGTTCACCTCACAGCGCTCTCCTGAAAAGAAAATACATGAGAAACATTACTACAACAGCAAGCAAGCTAATTTTTATGTTTTGTGAAGAAAGTATGAGTGGTGTGAAAGTTGATTGACTAGGGTATTGTTGCCAAGGTGTTGCTATGTGGTCTTTGAATATAAGTCTGTGAATGTGGCAGGTGAAAATAACAAAAATTCTGTTGAATAACAACCTTAAAATTATTTGTGAAAAGGTTACAAAAAAAAAAAGGTTACAAAAGGGGGGTACTGTAGCGATACAACAGAAGAACCATTTTGGGTTCCCCAAAAGACCTTTCAGTAGTCAGTTCTTAAAAGAACCATAGTGTAAAGAACCTTTTTCCAACAATAAAGAACCTTTTGTGCATTGAAAAGATTCCATGGATGTAAAAGGTTCTCCATGGAATCATAGATGCCAATAAAGAACCTTTATTTTTAATAACGTAAAAGACTCTACTATGATAGAATTTGCAGACAAAAGTTGTTAAATTCTGACACACTCCACCTTATGGTTTGTTAAATGGTGGGAGAATTTTAATTTTTGTCTAACTAATTATTTAATAAAATGGACATTTCAGGTCTGGGATGTTGATTGGTCATTCCATTAATGCTAAATGAGGTAACAAACCCACATTTCACATGTCCACTGATATATACTAAGTGCAATTCAGCCATGGAACTCAATTTCAGATAATAATTGGAAACTTGTTCCTTTAACCCAACCTTCTAACCCAGTCACTTGAGTGAGCTTAGTTTTAGTTCCAACAGGACAAAGGCTTCCAGTTCTGTCCAAACGAGACAGCTTCAGAGAGAGCATTGAGCACCATGTCTTCTTTGCTTAGTGATTCCAGGCAGGCCGCTGTGCTCACTGACCCAGACTAACCTTTGTTCATACTCTAAAGAAACAGGACCACAGACAAGCAACAGAAGAACAATGAAAGAGCCCTGGTGGTCTGTAAGACACCTGTTATGCTCCACTAGCCTCATAACGTGACATGAGATCTGGGGTGAACTGATGATGGCTCGCTATTGGAAGATGCTGCTAGCAAAAGTGACCGTTCACATTGATACAGGTAGATGTTTGCCAGAGGGTTCTTTTGATATTTATCACAATAAATGATTCCGAGATTGTGAAAATTCATTAAAATCTCATAGCTGAAAGATAAGACTGCCTTTATATTGCAGTAAAAGTCAACTGAACCTGATAATTTTGTTTCCTGAGCATTTTTTTTTAGCTATCTTTACATATATGTGCATATGGACCCAAAAATAATTTTTTGCCACACTTGTCGACAGCAGGTGAAATGAAAATGAAAATAAATAAATATTAATTAATGGCCATAAATATTAAGGTAACACTTTAATTTCTTATTTGTTAACATTAGTTAATGCATTAACTATCATAAACTAACAATTAGCAATATATTGAATAAAACAATATATTTTTAAAATTTAATATTTATACAATTTTTACAGCATTTATTTACCTTTGTTAATGTTAGCTAATAAATATATTCAGGTTCATGTTAGTTCACAGTGCATTAACTAATGTTAATAAATACAACTTTTGATCTTAAAAAGTATTAATAAATGCTGAGATTAATATTAATTAAGATTAATAAATGCTTTAGAAGTATTTGTTAGTTCATGTTAACTAATGTTAACTAACAAATGAAACCTGATTGTAAAGTGTACCAATATTAATATCCTGAATTGATTTTAAGTAGACAACAGTATACATAATTGCAATTCAAATATGAATGTAAAGGAATTAAAAAAAAAAAAAACTGACAATCAAACATGTTATACAGACAGACAGACGATAGATAGATAGACAGACAGACAAGCTTTTGATGATACATTTTCCAATTTGTATGATACATTTTGACAATGTATATGTCTTTGTATGATGTTTTGTATGATCTTATACTCTGGTGATTGTTTAATTTGCTCACTACAGCCAATTTTTGAACCCTGTGTGTGTGCGTATAGTGCTTGTGGTTTGCTTTCACTTGAGATAGACACACCCATAGCACAAGACACAGAAACATGCCGATAACAATCTTCCCAAAAATCCATCACCATGCTAACAAATGCAGGAGCTGTGGAACAAACATCTGAGGTTTGTTTGGAGGACTTTACCTTGTTGAGCTTGTAATCCTGTATCTCTGATTCTAGGCCAGCTCGGTGTGCACACCATTGTGTACCTGCCATTACCTTGACAAGATCTGGGCCCAGAGGAACTATGTCGACTGGGACACACAAAAGAGGTTCCAAAGAGGTAATGATCCAAATGTCGGTCAGATAATCCCTCATTTCTGAGGAATTACGGGGATACATTACTCTGTAATGAGAGAAACCCATGAGAGGAACTACAGAGGCCACTGTCAACACCTCTAGTTATGACCACATACTACCTGAGGGCTTGAGAGGGCAGAGGTTCGCTACTCTTTACTGTAGTTCAGAAACCTGAGCTGACAAACAGACAGAAGCTGTCAAAGTGAATGATCCAGTGCAGGAACTCTGAACCTTGGGACTGAGGGTCTGGATACCATTCCTGCTGTCAAACTTACACAGGATAATTCCTTCCAACAAGAACGTATCTCCTTTCAAGTTATGACAGAAGCAAAACTGACGCTCTCACCAGTCTGAGCAACTGAGAAGACGACAATTTGCAACCAATTTGGAATTAACCATACTATATCAAAACACAGATAATTGATATTTGTGGTGTTTCCAAAAGGCACACATCACTAATAGCCCAACTATTGCTTTGATTTGGCTTAGGGATGTGAAGAAACCCCTAACCCTGAGCATTAAACATCAGCAAGCAACTTTTCAGACAGATAGACAGACAGCTAGATAGATAGATAGACAGTTAGACAGATAGATAGATAGATAGACAGATAGACAGACAGACAGACAGATAGATAGATAGATAGAAATACATAGAATTTTACCCAACCCTGAACACAATCTGAACAACTACTAGAACACCCTATGCAAACACATAACTTCAACCTAGCAACTACCCACAACACCTTAGCATTGTGGCACCACTCAAAATTTCTTCTGAAAATTTAACATCCAGTTAGAAAATATAATCTGAAATTAATTCTTGAACACTTTATCAAATAATCTAAAAATAAGAGCAGAATTAACAGATACTGACCTGTAAAATCTTGTGGGCACTCACAAGTGTATCCCCCCTCTCGGCTGCGGCACTTCCCGTTGTTCTGACACGGGCCAGAGTAACAAAGGTCCACCTCCGTCTCACAGTAGTCTCCGGTGAAACCATCAGGACATCGACACCGTAACCCCTTCACAGGGTGTATGGGCCTGAAAAGAACCGTGTTGGATGCCACGAAGGGAGCCGTACTGTCAAACTTCAGAACGGCTACACACTTCATGTAGTTCTCACAGGGCTCACGCAGACAGATATTATCATCAAACGGCAGGACGCGCTGAGTTGAGATTAGCGTCAACAAGGTGCGGTTAAGGTACAGCTGCTCCTGCAGCTCCTCTGATGGGAAGTAACGTCCTGGAGCTCCACCAGGAAGTAGGGCTGAGAAAGTGACATTCAGAATGCTACCGCTAACATCCGTATCATTTTGGACGTTAAAGACGAAGACGCCATCAGGACTGGTCGACAGGACCGCGGCTACACCTTCTGTAAAGAGTGAGAGCAGAGGGGAGAGGAAGCGCTCCTGAGACATGTTCTCTACACGAACGGTGATGCTGTTCGTCAACATGTCATCCGTAATGATGGTCACACGTAGGGTACAGAAGGCTGAGACCTGGTGGAGTCCATCTGTGAAGACACAAAGGTACATTGAGGGTCTCGATTAATGTTTAAACTGAAATGAATGCCATGGCGGGAGCTGGCAGGTGGTAAGCTTACATTCTTGTGAGTGAGATGAACTTTAAGAACATGCTTGAACATGGAGCTCAATTCATGTTTCAGTGCAACTGTTCACCAAGAACTTCTACCTTCACAGTTTTATGATCTTTATTCACACCGTTTGAACAACAATACAACCAGCTTCCTGTCAAACAAAGCAATGCATTAGTTGTGACCTCAAAAAGTACTCAAAAAGACTTCAAAAATTTTGAAAGGTTTGTTGTGGAGGTGTTAAAGGTGGGGTAAGCCATATTTCAAAATCGCTGTTGGACATTGTTGATATTTGAAATCAGCCTAAACAAACACACCCCTCTCTTCATTGCTCCGCCTCCAAAACTCACCCTCCAATAGCACAGCAGCTCCAGACAATCAATGACACTCAAACCCAGTGTTACTCATATGTGAAACGGGTTCAAAGCAGCATTCGAGTCTGTTTTCGGGCCTTAGCCTTAGCTCTCTCCAGCCCGGAAAGCTTTTCTAATATTACTGCAGGTCCTAAAGCGCTTGCCCAGTCATAAACCTTCATTCCAGTGATATTCTTTTGAGCTCTTTTGTATTTTGTCTCATCATCTCTCTTTCTGCAGTTTTTCTTCAAATCTCCCTCTTGCTCGTTCTGTCTCCTCAACCGTTATAGCTATGCCCCCTAATGTTACATGCTTGTTGTTGGTGTCGGCCCGACTAACTTCCAAACAGTGTTGTTGAAATATGGCCTACCCCACCTTTAATTATCGGTTGTAATTTTATATAAATAATATATATATATTATTCTGACACTTATTTCAGTACAATAATTAAATATATCTGATACTACAAAATACTGCAAAAATAAAGTATATATTATTATTAGCAATAGTAGTAGTATTCATAATAATAGTATTAATAATACTGTTATTATAAATAAATGAATGAATGAATTGAATGATTGCTATTGTTATTAATATTATAATTATTTTACAAAGAAAAATATGAATATCTTATACTTATTTAAATACAAGTATATTTTTATATATCAGATATTATAAAATATTGCAAAAAATAAAGTATATTAATAATCAAATAAAAATATAAATAAAATAATAAATAAATATTTTCTATTGTGTATTGTTGTTAATATTATTATTATTTTGTGTGTGTGTGTGTGTGATGGGACCATTGAAAATGCAAATAAAAAAATCTGAACTACTCGCCCAACTGGGCCAGCAGAAAAAAAAAATCCACCTTCCTTTTCATTCATCCCCACTTTATCATTACCAAATAAGAGCAAAAGTGTCTAGTATTGTAAATCTGGCCTCTGTGTCACGTTTGCTCTGTCCCTTTGTTTGACAGGCATTGTTCTTGGTCCAGTATATTCTCTTGTACCAATTGCGGGCTCCTAGTGTAAAGGGCCCCTATGTCATGTGAATGGAGAGAGCTATAATTGCAGGACAATGAGGACATGTTTCCACTCTGTTACACTGTCCTTTCACATACTGTCAGCTTTAAGCCAGACACGCAGTTGCAGACACAACAAGGATTTTCTCTCTCTGCACGCACATGCATTTGCACATGCACACAAAAACGCCACGCATACACATTAAATTATATTAATTCATACTTCACATGCACACACGTTTGAACAAGTCACAGCTATTGCAATCAAAGTATGTCCCTACTCTCACTGGTGTGTCATTTAAACAATTTTATTCCCATTATATATTATAACTGAGGAGATAAAATCATTTTTAAATATTATAGCAAATCTTACAAAAATATAAAAAAAAAAAACGCACTAAATTGTGTAATCATTTGACAGCCTGAAAATAATTTTCTCCTATCTTTATGCATGATTAAATATGTAGTGTTCTGGCAAGCTTGGCAAATCACAAATTTGTCACATACTAACCGCAATTTTCCCACAAGTTTCTGAGAGGGGAACGGCTTTTAACAGGTCACATCCTGCTCCATTGTGTTCATAATACTCATTAATCCCATAAACTACTGAACTAAGTTTCTTTTAAATATGCTTAGTAAACTTGCTAAATCATGCCAGAAATCTGATCCCTATTTGAAGGCGGTGGCAGTAATGTACATGCTAAGTGGTTTCCTGTTTTTTTTGTCTTTTTTTTTTTTAATGAGGTGTGCAATAAAAACACAACTTTGTTTATTACAGCCACTCTGAAACGCATTAAGTCTCTCTCTCTCCCTCTCTGTTGACTCTCTTACCAGTAATTGCTATACATAACAAACACTCAGGCATATAATAAAATATTACAGAGACACTTTACGTTAGATCAAAGTACTGAAGAAAACTCATCCAAGTTTGCAGAAAGCAACGTAGTTAGACTTTAACGTAGTTCATTTATCCAGTAGTTCAATATCACAACTATAGAAATCCTTACTAATGAAATGTGTATCATACAAAAGTCATGAAAATGTCATTGAAATCACACCTTAAAACTGCTAGTCATGAAATATGCAAAACCTAGTTATTCCCACCAGAAAAAGTGTTCAACAAACAGATCGTTCTCAAGGATGTCCCACACATACTAAATAGGCCTACAGGTCTGATCTTGGATCCTCTCCAGGAAAAATCTTGTACAAAAGAATGATAAGTCTCTAAAATCTGTCTATACAATCAAATATTGAATCACTGTGTTAATATGAATATCATACACAAGTGTGGGTGGTCCAGAGCAGAAACTGTACCAACTGATTCCAGAGTTTGTAGAACTCTGAAATCAAAGCAAAACATTGTACTGTATGTGCGATCATTCGTTTAAATGGAATAACTGCTTAGATAGCATCATGCCAGAGGAAGTCCAGCTTCAACGAATCCCTCAAAACTGACTGAGGAGATTATGACACAAGCAAAGTAAACTACACTGAAATGTTCACAGTTTCACTTGGCAACAAACTTCTTTGCAAGACCACTGAGCTGTGACAGTGTTTACAGCCTCTGTAAAGATCAAGTGTCATGTTCAGTTTTCTATTCGAACAATCTGAGAACGAAGACAAATACACGGAGCAGCTTTTCGGTGTGTTTTCCGAGGGAAAAGGCCAAACAGTCTGTGCAAAGACTTCAGTGTAGTTTAAATACACACTCTAAAGACATTGACTCGCAGGAGCTGACCTTCAAATGATCACAGTGGGAAGTTTAGAGGTTAAACTGTCCTACAGCTAATGTCAACCTCGGTTTCCTGGTTACCAACTACTCAGTGGATGGCGTGAATCAAAAATTTTAAGTCTAAAGGCCTATTTCAATGCACTCATAATATTTTGTATGAGATGGCAAGATCTTATGATATCATGAAACTTGGCACACGAAAAGTACAACTTTTTTTTATTATTACAATCATTGTTATGTTTAGGTTTGGGTGACGCATTTTTGTACGACTTCGCCATCTATGACGCCATTTTGTAATGACTTTACCATTATTGCAACTTTTCATAAGAACAGTTGCCTTTTCACACAAAGAATGACGAAATCATCAATGCAATGATTAGTCACACCAAAGCTAATATTCAAGAAATTGTATTGTGGTAAAGTTTTTCAGCAAATAACAACTTAAAAGTCATATGGACTAATTTTATGGTTGACTATATGGAAAAGACCAATGTGAACATTCTGCTAAATGGAAGAAAGGAAGCCATGCGTGTTAGGATTGGCATGAGGTTGAGTAAATAATGACAGAATTGTCATTTCTGGATGATCTAATGCTTTAAATATGAAGCATCATGGGGTAAGAATTCAAACAAATCAGACTTAATTGTCTCTTTTCAGTCATCTGTCCTACAACACTTCTCAAAAAGCATGTGGGAACATTCAGTTGGACAGCTGATTGGCAGTTGGCTGGTGCAACAGTAGCAGGGACTGACAAAAAACTTCTGCCAAAGCATCAGTTAGCCAACGCCAAGACACATGTCCTGCTTCACCGGCAGTGGCCACAGCAACATCATGGCTGATGGCTGACCTAAATATTTGCGAAGCCGAGCCAACTGGTGCCTGTTGCACAATAGGCACAGCTGAGAGAGGGGCTACTGATTGCACAAGCCAGTGAGGGCTTTTGAAAATTCAAGTTTATGAGAGGACTTCAAATATGGAAGTCAATTTCCGCCACATAAGAAAAAAAAATCCTGCTTTGGTAGATCATAATTATGAGACAAAAGGACATGGTTATGAGATTTTTAGTCATAATTAAAAGAATTATGACATACCAAGTTAGAATTATAACATAAAAAGTCAAAATTATGATAAGAAAAGTACAAAGTAAGAATAAAAAGTATAAATTGAAATAATTATGACAAAAAGTTGAAATTATGACAGTCAAAACTAGTTTTAGAAATTATGAGACAAATCATAATTGAGATAAAAGTTGAAATTATGACATACTAAGCTATGATTATGATATAAAAAGTCAAAATTATGACACATTAAGTCAGAATTATACTATAAAAAGTCAAAATTACAAATGAAATAATTATGAGTCGAAATTATCACATAAAAAGTCAAAAGTAAGACATACTAAGTTATTATGTCAAGTATGAAATGTAAAAATAGGGGAAATTCTATTGCACAATTAAATATCCAATATCAAACGATAACAACAAATTAAAATATATATATTAAAAATATTTGATAACTGATATGGCCCCATGGGTATATTCATATATATATATTCATCATGTAGCCTATATATTTGTTTGTTTTAACAGAAAATATTTTTCTTAAATCGATTACAGCATGCCACATTAACATGTTTTGTTTGTTTCTTGCTTGTTCAACAACCTATCCTCCATTCAAACACTAAATTCCTTTTTAAGGCCTATTAAAAGCTTTCACACTGGCATGGCTTGTGTGGAATGTGGTAAGTTGCACTTTGAGAAGTTAATGAACAAAGCTTCTTTCTGAGAGTGCATGGTCTAAGTGCTTGATAATGGAGACCACACCTCGGCCGGCCTCCCTCATGAATCTTGATTCTTGATGATTCTTGTTAACATCATTGGTGGCAGGTCTGCTTTGATCCCTCCAAGCACATACATAAAACAGAGGGGAGCACAGTGAAGTGGAACCCTGCAAGGTGTGGATTTTATGGGTAGAACTGTTTATGTTGCCCAAGGCCAAGAGACACATGAAGGTGCTTCTACTTGGTTATGCCTTAGTATCTATTAGAGGTCTTTGAGGATTGAAGCACTTATATAAAATATTAATAGCTTATAGGCTTTAAAAGCCTTTATTTCAAAATGCAGCAAAATGCAGATGCCACCAAATATAGCAAACCTGGAAGCATCCGCCTTGATTACTCTGCATTAGATGAGCTCATCCAAAGCCTTTCCATAAGCAGGATTGCTTGAGTTTGACTTAAAACAAAACTTTGAATAATAGTTCACCTAAAATAAAAGTTGCCATCATTTACTTATACTTTCATGTCTTTCCAAACCCATTTTCATTCTTCTGTGCACAAAAAGGCAAGTCTTCTGAAGTTGTACGCTTTGTGTGATAAACAGACCAAAATATTATAGTGCAACTGGTTCTTACATTTTTTTTGTAAAGGTAATGTAACATGCCGTAATTGAATATTTCAAAGCAGTAAGAGAATTTAAAACTATAGCAGAGGGCGAAATTTTCAGTGAAGAATGGCTATCGTATAACTTGTCAAAACTTGAAATATTGGATATAGACTACCAGTTTGGGGATGGTAAGATGTTTTTTTGTTTCTAAAAGAAGTCTCTTATGCACACCATGGCTGCAAAAAGGCAGTTAAAAAACAATACAGTAATATTGTGAAATATTATTTACAATATACCTAACTGTTTACTATTTTAATATATTTTACAAGATATGCATTACATGATCCTTCAAAAAGCAATCTAATATGCTCATATGGTGCTCTGGAAACATTTCTTATCATTATCAATATTGAAAACAGTTGCATTGCTTAATATTTTTGTGGCAAGCATGATACATTTGTTTTTTGCAGGATTCTTTGATAAACAAAAAGTTCAAAAGAACAGCATTTATTTGAAATAGAAATCTTCTGTAACATTGATAAAGTTTTTACTGTCACTTTTGATCATTTTAACGTATCCTTGCTGAATAAAAAAGTATTAATTTCTTTTTATAACAGAACAAGATCCTGGTCAGTGTATGCTTTCATTGTATGTAAAAGTGCAACTCTACATTCTGCTAAACTTCTAATTTTTTACTCCATTAAAAAAAAAAAAAATACAAAAAAAAAAGGTCATACACTGTAAAAAATTATAAGTTCAATAAGTTATGATAACATATGTTTTTACATTGCTTTAACTCATCAAAATAAGTTAAGCAATTTACAACTTTTTTAAGTAAGTTATACAAGATTCAGTTTATTGTAATTTAAGTTGAAATGACTTAAATATCCAAGTTGATTGTACTTAAAAATTTAAGTCAGCAACTTTTTTTTTTTTTTTTTTTTTTACAGTGTATGGGTTTTGGAATATGAGGGTAAGCAAATGATGACAGACATTTCATTTTTGTGTCAGCAGCTTTAAAACTTGTAATAGTTGTATAAAATTCTCAAGATTAAACAAAGAATTTGCCTTGATTGCATCATCGTTTCATTTCATTGTTAAGGAAGGAATTCAGTAGCAAAGCCTTAGCGTTAGAGAAGATAATGCCCAGTTTGCCCTTTGTACTCGTGCAGTCCAATGAAAAACCTCCATACACCATTCCTTGACTCTTTGTCAAATAGTCTTTGGTGTCCAATGGCAACAGCTTGTGTCTGGAAATTAAGAACAGCTCTTGAAGAACAGTACTCCTAAGCTCTATTTATGAGTAACACAAACTCTGCAATCATTACCACGCATTGTCTTTTGATATAAAAAAAATCTACTTCGTGCAAGTGATGTGATCGGGAATATTGTTTTACTGTCACGCAGGTACACCAGTCACAACATACTGTGCCTGACTGACAAGTTTTGTTCATTTGCTGTTCTGATCCATGTCTGATCTCTGCTCTTTCACCAGATAGACACCAAGTGAGTGCAAAAAACTCTCTCTTCTTTCAGCTGTGTCCTTCCTTTAAGGTCTCAACGCACAAACAGCTTTGTCTTCACTGACAGAAATCTGCATGTGGACAATGCCTCCCTCCTCCTCGAACTTAAGAAGCCCCCACATTTCACCCCCTACCCTCCTTCTCACCCCACTTCACAAAAGGGGCCAGTGCTTCAACCCCCAGCTTGGCGCAAAACGCTTAAGAGCTCCACAATGCTCCCCCATTCTCCATGGCAACAACAACGGAGAGCCAGAGCTTTTCAAAACTCTTTTTCCCAGACTTCCTTCAGAGGACGTCCATGAGGGAGCCCAATGGGATGCTTAGTCCCATTACCAGAAGATTTGGAAGGAGATCAGCTTGCTTAGCACAAGTTACTCGGTTGAAAAGATCAGCATATGTTGTGTTTTGGAAGTTGGTCCCCACCGGGCTTCTTAACTGGCTTAACCAGCAAGACTTTCTTGGACTTTCTGGTGTGGTAAAGCTATCAATTCCTTCTAAATCAACCCACATTTTTTTTAAAGGAATTAACAAGACTTTCTTGGTCTTTCTGGTCTAGTGAAGCTGGTTTAGCAGCATGTTTTGGTGCACCACCAAGACCAGCACTAACCTACATAAACCAGCCTGGACCTGCAAGGAAATTCACGCTGGTGTAAGCTGGTCTATGTCAGCACTAAAAGTGACCTGACCAACAGCTTGATCCCTGCTTTTCTCTGAAAGGTTCACAAATTCCCTGCATGGTTTAGATGCTTCGAAACGCTGATGTGAGATAAAGATTCCATACATAAGATGATTTAGAACGTGGCGAAATAAGGATAAAGACATATGCACTGCCATTAACGGAAGAAATGTGTGCGCCACACGCTTTGCATCAGCTGCATGAGATTTCACTTAGACGAAAAGGAGATTGATGAAATAATACATCAAAGGTTCAAAACATAAAGATGAAAAGATCAAAGATTATGAGAAGTGCCCTACCTTTAAAATAAAACTGTAGATCAAAAGTTGGCTAGAGAATTAACCACAGATGGTCCTTTCCTGGCAGTTCACTCACTCGAATTATATATCGAATTATCACTCAAAATCCAAAAGCCCTATAGATAAGGCTTATGAAGTTATCTTGAGGCACGGTTATGAATGGAATGCATTGCTGGGGTTGAGTCAAGTTTATTGACTGACTGAATGTAAAATGATGCAAAATAACTAACACTAGAGATGAGGCATTATGCTGGGAAAGAGAAGAACCACTGAGTCTACATGAATGCAGATGCTGCAATAATTCATATACATTAAATTCTTAAGATTTTAAAAACTTTACAGTGTACTTGCGTTAAAAACTGCATTCATATTAACATAGTGAACAATTTCAATAAATGAATAAAATGATAACCTTAGATTTGTCAAATAAGCACAGTACATTGTGTGTTTCCAACATGTTTCTCTCTCTCTCGCTCAAAAAAACAAATAAAAAACATTCATTTTCCAGCATTATAGAAAAGGCTTGAATGGTAATGACTGACTGATTTAAAAGCTTTGTGGATACCAAGTGTAAGGAAAATCAGAGAGATTAACATGATGATGCTTTCGATTTATTCCTCTCTCTCTCTCTCTCTTTTTTGGACATTTAATAAAGTGTCAATTTATTCTAAATTAACCCAAATTTTAAAAATGGACAGATTTTGTGGAAGGAAAATTTCTTGCCAGTTCAAACATATTGCCTCGTATTCTGTACTAAATGGAATTGCAATCAATGTGATACTTATTTGAAAAAATAATTTATATCTAATAAAATATCTGTAATGCATAAAATGTATATTAAAAAGAAAACAAGGTTAAAAAAGTATATGCATAATGAACAAATGCAGGATTTTATTCATCATAAGCAGCTTTGAGTAATGTTTGTGTTCTCCCTCCACTGTCACTGTGTACTAGGTAGTTATTTGTCTGCCCACTAAGCAGAGGCACAAGGCATTTCTCAGAATCAAATTAAGTGGCAGTGTGTCACTGGAACTACAAAGGGGCATCTCTACTAACTGTCTGATCCTGATCCTCTGTAAGCTGTGACAACAATTAAACAGAAGTAATCAAAACAACACGAAACAAACTCTAGTTGTACCCAGCCTACATAGGAGTTTTAAAGGCTCTTCAATTGATCCCCCAACATTTTCTTGTCAAATGTGACATCTTATACGAGACAAAAAAGTTATATCACTGAGAAACTATGAAAAGCGATCACTCCATGGACATCAGTTCTAATCCTGAAATCACGTGATATCTTGTTGGGGCATGCAACATGGTTTTCAGCTTATGGATGGATTTCAGTTATTTTAGCTTTTTTTGTTTTGTTTCATTTTTCTTAAATGAATCTTGAGGCATGTTATAGCCTAGGGATGCAGAATGTGAATAAAGACTTAAAATCATAAGTTAAATCAAAACTTCCTTTGACACATAATCAGTCACTGTCTAATAGGCAGGACATTCTGTAAGCTTTGGTTCCTGGGAAAATGTACATGAAACGAACAAACCTGACAGGTAAGAATGACATTTGATTTCTACAAGATTCAAAGGGAGAAGGGTTCACTAACTTTTATTCATGTTAGTGCATGATAGTTGTTAGTGGGAATATGTTCTAGGATGGATCTGAGGAATGTGGGGGAAGATCAACAACAGTTAATTTGAAAATTGTTGGAGAGAGTACCAATTTAGAAACAATTACATCTCATTTCCAAACCACAGTTGCTGTACTGAGTAGAAGAGACTTTGAAAGAGTGCAAGTGTGGCATAAGCTGAGGTACAACAGTTTTAAAAAAGAGAGATAAGTGAGTCCTTAATGTGATATGCAGCATAACCAGGCAAATATTTAAATAAAATAAGAAATAAAGTTAAATTATAATATTTGAAGTCACATTATGAATTATAAAATTGCAATTGTGGTAGATATAAGGCAAATTGGGAGAAATAAAATGTTATTAAAATGTGATTATGATGTAATGTTGCAAGTACCTTTTTTGACTCTGAGGTTTAAACATATTCACTCAAATTCACTGAATATATTGCAAACAAGAAACTTATAAATGGATGGCCATTTCAGAATTGCTGCAAATAATAAAATATGATAATAGTTGTTTTGGATATGCTCACTATAGGGAATGGCAGCAAATATTGTTGAGCATAAGCAGAGACGCAGTAAGGCTGTAAAAACAATTTGGATATTCAGGGACTGAGAACCCACCAGAAGAGAAGAGCACACAAGGAGGCAGATCACTATCACTAAGAGCATCAAAGAAAACCAATTAACTTGGTGTGAAAGAATAAAGCTTGCACAAATCCACTTCTACTATGACAAGGCAATTTGCAAAGCAGATTTTGAAGTCACTCAAACCACTGCACACAATACTTCGCCACACAATGCTTTTAACTTTTCAAAACAAAAATGGTGCCCAAATAATGTGGTATCATGTATAGTGAGTCTCACCTGTAACCGTTACCCTCATTGTGGCCTCAAGAGGCCTGTTGTTATCCAAGTCCTTGCTCAGCTTTAACTCCCCAGTGTCTTGATTGAGAATCAGCAGGCTGAGTTCATTTCCCTCAACAAATGTGTAGAGGAGCTTGTCAGACACATCTGGATCACGAGCAGGCACCTTCCCAATAACTCCTGTGGGAAAGCTGCTGGACTTATTTGTAATGTAGTTGTTAAAAATAATCTCAAAATCCTGTAGAACAGGGTCATTGTCATTGACATCTACTAGGACGACATGTACAGTGGCCCGACTGACAAGTGGTGCGGAAGTGGCCTGGACCACTATTACGTACTCCATCTTGGTCTCGTAGTCTAGGTCAGTAAGGGCAATTAGATCTCCGCTGAAGATGTCAAGCTGGAAGACCTCAGGAATATTGCCCTCAACAATCTGATAGAGGATCTGGGCATTGGTACCTTCATCTGGATCTGTGGCACTTACACGGGCTATAGTGGACCCTACGGAACTGTTTTCCTCTACGTATATATACAACTCATCCTTCTCAAACACAGGGGCATTGTCATTTACGTCCAACACGGACACATGAATGTCTACGGCTGCTTTGAGAGGGGGCACTCCTTTGTCAACTGCAAACGCCTTGAGGTTATACACTGCAACGTTTTCCCTGTCAAGTTTGCGGGCCGTTCTGATGATCCCAGAGTAAGGCTCAATAAAAAAGTCCCCCTCGCCATCATCCCCTCCCTGGAAGGTGTAGCTCAGTCGACCGTTAGATCCAGAGTCTCTGTCTGAAGCAGATACCTGGAGTACACTAGTGTATACCGGTGCATCCTCGAACACTGTTCCCTGGTAAATGTCCCGGAGAAACTGGGGTGCATTGTCATTGGCATCAAGAATGATAATCTCTACGTAGGTGGAGTCTGATTTCTGGGGAATCCCGTTGTCTCGGGCAATGATGGCAAGCGTGTAGGAGGCCTGATCTTCGTAGTCAATCTCAATCTGAGTCGTGATGGCACCGGTGTCAGGATCAATCTTGAACTGTGGCACATTGTCCTCCATTACATAAGTAATACGGGCGTTTTCACCAGTGTCCTCATCGGTGGCACTGATGACCACAACAGTTGAGCCTATGGGCCGGTCCTCGCTTACTAAAACCTGGTAGTTAGCACTTTGAAATACTGGTCGATGGGTGTTGGCATCAGTCACATTAATGAAGACTTGAGCAGTGTCATGGCGCGTACCATCTGAGGCGGTGATTGTTAGGAGATACTGCCTTTCTTGCTTGTAGTCCAAGGGTAGTGCTAAAGTAATAAGTCCCCCTCCACTCTGGCTGGTGATGGCGAACCTGTTCCGTGTGTTCCCACTAGATATTTGGTACGTTACCACACTGTTTACATCCCTGTCTACAGCTGTGACGCTGAGCACACTGGTGCCCACTGCTGCATCCTCATTGACCTTTAGGTTATACAAGTGCTGTGTGAAGGTGGGGACATTGTCATTTACATCTAGTATAGTGACACTTACACTAGCTGAAGATGACATTGTAGGAACCCCGCAGTCTCTGGCCTCAACACCAAAATTGTAATACTCTGTAGTCTCCCTGTCCAGCTCAGCACGAACAGTAATCCATCCAGTGTTGTTATTGATAGTGAAAGGAAAACCAGGTGATGTGTCAGTCAGCTTGTATTCCAAATGAGCATTGTCACCTGAATCAGCATCGATAGCTTGAATGTGCATCACTGAGTGACCTACAGGAACATTTTCTAAAACTGAGGCTTGAAAGGGTGTGCTGACAAACATGGGGGCATTATCATTAACATCCACCACTTGGATTACAACCATACCTGTGCCATTGATAAGAGGTGGTCGCCCTCCATCTTGTGCTTTCACTCGCAGCGTGTACTCTCTTATCATCTCATAATCTAAAGGGCTGATAACATCAATGACACCTGTAGGGGAGTGTATGTAAAACTGGCCCTTTATATTCCCATTTATGATGCTGTAATGCACTTTTGCATTATTCCCAGCATCTTTATCTGTAGCCTTCACCACAGCTACTTGTGAATTCACGGCTATGTTTTCAGGAACTTGGACTATATATCTCTTCTCACTAAACTGAGGGTAGTTATCATTCTCATCCTCTATGAAGATGTGCACTGTGGCTGTGGCGGTACGTGGACCAGGCTCTCTGCCCTGGTCGTTGGCTTCAACAATAATCTTGTACTGAGATTTGACTTCTCTGTCTGGTCTGACTCTGGTTTTGACCAACCCATTCCTTGGATCGATTTCAAAGCAGGTGTTCACCTCATCATTATTCACAATCTTATAAATCATATTGGCATTAGAAGGGGCGTCTCCATCTGTAGCCCTAATAGTCATCACTTCAAAACCTACTTCAACATTTTCTCTAATACTAACCCTATACTCATTCTGTTCAAAAACTGGCGAGTGGTCGTTAGTATCGCTGACTGTGATAGTGAGGTACGAGATAGCTGACCTTTTAGGGGTTCCCCTATCAGTAGCAGTAACTTGGAACAAATGAGTGTCTTTAACTTCCCTGTCTAAAGGTTGTAGAGTAGTTATACCGCCCGTCTCAGGGTTTATTTGAAATAAATTGTTAGATCTGCTGTCAAAAAGAGCTTCCATATCGTATTCAACAACACCAGCGTCTCCGTCATCGGCGTCGAAGGCTTTGAGGGTAATGACGCGCGTTCCCGAGGGCTCGTTTTCGGGCACTGATACCTGGTAGTTTGGTAGTTGAAACTGAGGAGCAGAGTTCACGTTTCTTTTTTGACGTTTAGCCCACGGGTCTAATTCACCTCCAATGTGTTTTCTGCTTAAATGTAACTTAACATCAACAAATAAAGAGCTATTCAGTGTATTAGGCATTAAACAAAGCAAATTCGCTTCATATCGCTGCGTATGAGGTAAACAGTAGTTCGCGCTCGTGAGGGAAATAACATGCCGCTGGTCTTTCTCCACGCACCTACCACGAAACATTTGGGAATTCCGCATGAATACAGGTAAACGTTCGTAAATGTTTAGGGGTAAGGAGTCCAAAGAAAAGCATGTCTCATCCCCAGTCAGGAGATACATATAGGCATCTGGATTAAGATTTTTTCTTTTGTATTTGTTGAAGCAGTTCTGCCCATGAACGAATGTATTGAAATGAAGCAGTATGAAGTTTTCAGAAAGCAGCGATTTAATCCGCAAATACAGTGGCACCGGATTTCTCGGTAACCGAGTGCACTGAACTTTGCGCGCGAGTGATACCAGCCCATCACTTCTCCTGATCTTTAGAAAGTGCCGTAAAGACTTATCTGTGAGACTTCTGTCGATTATGTACGTCCAGTCTGGTCCGATTGATACATTTGCCAGTGTTGCACCAGGCTGGAGGGCTTCCGATAGATGTAAATCCAAGCATCCAAACGGTGGGAGATGAATAAGTAATCCAAAGCACATCCATATCACTGGTAATTCCATGGCTCACGCGCATCTCATTGGGAAAATTAGTCCAAACGACCCAGAACGTCTGCAGTTTGCAAAATTCCAACCATTCCTGTAGGCTAACGTGAAAGTGCACATTGGGTCAAGGCATGTTTCTGTGTGCAGAGCAGCAGGGACCAGAGAGCTGCACTGATAAGTTGTAATGAGTAAGATGGCTCTTCTCCCTCCCCTCCCACAACTTGCATGGACTTACTCATGCATTGTGATTTTGAAATATCCAATGAGCTCAACCGAATAGCTTACATTCTTGGCTATTAAAGAACAAAGTTTTAAACTTAAACGTAAACCATTAAACATTTAATCAATCCAATTTTCACGTTGGAATTTTTTCCTGTTAAGGTAAAGGATAAAACACAAGAATAAAGTTTAAAAATGCATAATAATTATTTAACTTATTTAAGGCTATATATAATTATTGTTCTTATTGAATTTTATTAAATAGATTTTTTTATTTAATATACACTACAGGTCAAAAGTTTGGAAACATTACTATTTTTATTTTTGTTTCCAACATTGATAATAAATCAGCATATTAGAATTATTTTTGAAGGATCATGTGACACTGAAGACTGGACTAATGATGCTGGAAATTCAGCTTTGATCACAGAAATAAATAATATTTTAAAAGTATATTAAAATAGAAAACCATTATTTTAAATTGTAATAATATTTTACAATATTACTGTTTTTTCTGTATTTTTGATCAAATAAATACAGCCTTTATGAGCATAAGATACTTCTTTCAAAAAAATTAGTAATAGTAATGTTTCCAAACGTTTGACCGGCCCTGTATATACAGTACACACACACAGAGCACAGACTTGGGTTATTCTCAAAATTTCTATAATCATTTAAACACTTTTAGCTGTAGTCCTTACATAATATTTACAACTATTTTTCACCGTACATTAAATGAACCGTCTCAGCCAATAACACTTATGTAGCTATCATTCGATTAAATTATCTGATTTCTTGAAAAAAGAAAAAGTGCTGAAATACCCTTTGTCTGTCCCGAGGAAATGGATTTTTATGTTCCGCTCTTCTTTCTCATTCCACAATTTAAAACTGCATGAAATGGAATTAAAATACATCCAAAGAAGACAAACAGTTTCGTATGATAGTCTATGGCAGATCTTGGTTGAGTACGCCCCCTTGTGGATACTTAAGTTATTTAGTAATCTTTTAGTTTGAATACAGCAGCCACAAAAAGTATTTGTCACACTTAAAAATGAATTAGATAGCTATATTAAATATTAGATAGCACACTTTAAGCGAAACATTGCACAAAAGTGTTTCATCTTTAAAATATAAAACAATAAGAATACGATTGTCAATCATTAGTGGAAGATGTCCACACCTGTGGTTACTTTTGAGAGGAACTTGATACTTAACTTTGGGGACAAGCTAGGTAAAAGTATTTTGGGAAAATTGGCTGAATAAATAAAATTATTTCTGAGAAAAGGTTTAGAATAATTTATTTGCTATAAGTGTGGCTAACTTTAGGGGGCACTGTACCAATCAAATCAAGGTTGAAAGAAACTGGTTTAGATTCGAATACACATTCTTTGATCATTTAAAAACAATCTTTAAGTATTAAGGCTCATTCACACCAAGAATAATAATAACTATAACTATAATATATTAGGCCCCGTTTACACTAGTGCGTTATTGTTTTAAAACTCCGTTTTAAAATGAAAACGATCCTCGTCTACACTGGCATTTCCACAGCGTTTCAGAAATGACCTCCGTCTACACTACATGGCCGAAAACGCATGTCACATGACTGTTCATGCACACTGGGCATGCGCTTACAAGTGTAAACAGTTGCCTCTTGCACATGTAGGTAGCTGCAGTATTAAAAAATGCTGAGTTTAACTGCACAATGGCTGCTAATAATGAGAATAAAGCCAGCAAAGATTGCAGTTCAGTCTCCATGTTATTGTTTACACGGTCGTCAAGGATACGGAGAGCGAACGTGTCAAGTCAAGTCACCTTTATTTATATAGCACTTTTTACAATGCAGATTGTGTCAAAGCAGCTTTACATTGATAACTGGTATATAATTCTGGCTGCACAGCATCTCTTAAAGAATAGTGTCAATGCAGGCAGATCAAAGCACTGTTGAATATCAAATGTCAAGTGTCCCCAACTAAGCAAGCCAAAGGAGACAGTGGCAAGGAACCCTAACTCCAACAGGTGACATCAGATGGCAAACAGGTGGCAAATAGGCAAAGTAGACTTCTGCCGTGGGCAGCCACGCCATCGTTTTTAAGTGTCTCCGTTTTGGTCCGTTTATACTGAAACGCAACCCCAGCGTTTTCAAACTAAAAAGGGGTCTGCAGCATCTTCAAAAGTCTCTGTTTTCGAGGTTCGAAAGTGCCGGCGTAGTGTAAACGACAGGCGTAACCATAGCAAAACTTATGCGTTTTAAAACGAAAACGCACTAGTGTAAACGGGGCCTTAGAATCCACACTGATGCATGATAATAACGTTCTGTTTATTATAAGAACACGGTGTGTGTGGATTCTGATTGGCTGTCAACGGCTTTATCATTCATCAACTGAAATGACTCCAACGATATCAGTCCACTGTTTGACTTCCCTATTCTCAGAGAATTAGAACAATTAAAACTTTATCATCCTTGGTGTAAACCGGCATTTAGTTTGAATAAAAAAATAAACAGACTTTTCACAAATGTGATTTTCTCTCAGGGTAACTAGTAGCATGTTCGCTATATACACACACAAACAATTTATTTCTTTACATACTGCTGATTTTTTAATAAATATTGACCTACAAATCCAAATTATAATTGTTAAAGGGATAGTTCAACAATTCTGTCAAAATATCTTCCAAATATCTTAATTCGTGTTCCACAGAAGAAAGTCAGTCATACAGGTTTGCAATGACACGACTGTGAGTAAATGACAATTTTCATTTTTGGATGAACTATCCCTTTAACTAGCTTTAAAATTTGTGCCCAAAAGTGATGAAATTCAAACTAAAAATCTAAATAAAATTCATGTGTTCAAGTTTCATTTATTGCAGTTGCTGGATACAACATTATGTAAACGTTTCAAACAAAACTTAAATGCTTCCAACCAAAAACGTAGTTTTTTCCCCACTCTATTCACTTTATAATTCCACAGAAGCACCCTGAATGAGGGACATTAGTACAAAAAGTGCCAGCAATGGGGATGATTATATCCAAAAACAAACAGCCCACACAGCTTGGTCAACCATATCCAGTCGGAAATGACACTATCTATGCTCAAACTGTCTGATAGAGCCAACACAGGCAGGATGCTACTGGTAATACGGTCTATATCGTGACTGCTCATGGTGGTGAGGCCCTGGCATCTGTCCCTGTGGTGGTGGCCCCTGCATACGGGGCGGATGGGGTCCACGTGGATTGGGCCACATCCCCGGGCTCATGCCACCTGGTTGGGTAAAAGGTGGGCTAAGAGTGCCTTGGTCCTGTTGCATTGAGTTTGGGTTGTAGTGATGCGGAGGAGGGGCATTGACCGGGGGAATCGGACCTGGTGGAGGGTGATTCATGTAGGGTGGCATCTGGCTGATGATGTGTCCAGGTGGAGGGGGCGTTGACATTGGAGGTGCCTGGTTATAAACCATGTGAGGTGTGGCCGAGCCTTGCGGCGGGTGCTGCATGGGGATGCTGAGAGGGGGCGGTGGGGGCGGAGGAGGTCTGTAATGTGGTTGCTGTGGTGGAGGCATTATGTGATGCGGGTGGGACACCACTGGTTGGCTGGAGTAATCACCAGGGTGATGGTGTGGAGGCAAGCTGGGAGATGTCTGTGGGTGGGGCTCACGGGGAGAGGGGCCCAAGCTCCCCGAATCATCTTGAATGGGCACTGTGATGAGGTTGCTATGCTTCCGTGTAGACACCGTGGCAATCCGGAAGGTCTCCGGGGGGAGGTTGCGTTGGGAAGGCCCCAGATCGGAGGGTGAGGATGGAGGTGGATGGTTGTAGGTATCGTGGCCTTGCAGTGGGGAAGGAATGAGAGGGTGTGATTTAGACAGATGGGGAGGTGGCGGCAACCTAAAGCGGTCTGGTGGGTCAGTGGCCTGTGGTGGATCTGGGCGAGAGCTTCCAGCCTTGCTGGCCCTCATGTGGCGATGGTTGATGTGGGCCTGAAGGTCTCGCTGTGAGAGGTAGGTGCGTTTGCAGCCCTGCACAATGTTGCACATGAAGAGGGAGCCGCGCTGGCACTGCTCGATGCGCTGGACAGGGTCTGTGCAGCTGTAGAGGGACACACTGAACTTAGGATTTAGTATGGGGAAGTGGACTCACATACACATAAACTATTACTCAGATTTCCTTTTATATCCGAGAACATTTATATCAAGAACGAACAAAGGACCTGCTATTCACATTACCCTCTAAAAGTTTAGAAACACCAATTTCAATTTCAACATAAATCCTTATTCTTTATTGCCATAATTATTATTACAAGACCAGCAATAATGATTTTCTTTTAGATTGTATAATAATAGCATTATATACAGGTCCTAATCAGAGTGTGATGCCTGCGTGGTTTCAGTCTGACAGTTTTTTTTATTATTATTATTATTGGGTCAGCACATGTATATAGATTTACTGACTGATGGACAATTAAGATTAATACAGACCAAATAAAACACAGTATATAGAAATGCTATAACATTTTGATATTGTCAAAAACACTATTATGACCAAAAGTAATTTAATGCTAAAATCATGGTCTACAAAAATCTCAGAAATGGTAAATGTCATGACATCTTTCCTGGAAATTAAAAATGTACTATATTATATACATAACACATAATAATGACTGTTTTTGATAATCCAGCAAATTAAAAAAAATAAATAAATAAATAAATAAATAGAATATATATATAAATATATATATATATGTCATTGACGAATAAGGTTTTTAAAAGTGTAAAAAAACAAAAAAACAATGGAGATATATATATATATAAGACTTCAAATGCAAAAGCGCCATCAAGTGCCATCTAAAATTTTCTTCTAAAATTGGTATTTATCAAGCTTGTATGTTTATGTTCATTTATTTCAATTTAATGGCAATGAAAAGGACCTATTATTTGCCATTAAAGTGAAATAAAAATGCTCATTTTAGAAGAAAATTTCAGACGGCACTTAGAGGCTTTTGTACTTTGTAAAATGTAAAGTTGAAACTGATGGTCGTAAAACCAAAAATAACATTAGACAACAAATAAATGAGATGTCTGGCATCAGTACAAAAACAGCTGGTTTACGCTGGTTTAGACGCTGTAAACTAGACTGGATGAGCCACATTCAAAGCTGTTATTCAATAGTTGATTTGCCAAGTACCTGAGGGTACGTTTACACAACAACAATGTACTAAAAATTGAAAAGTTTTCCTTTTGCTTTTTAGTGTACAGATGATAACGTTGTCAAAACGGTCCCCGTTCACACAGATCCACGAAAACGACTAAAAACACAGTATTATGCATGTCAGGCCAGTAGTTGGTGATGTCACTTTGTAAATAACAGTATCATTTTAACAACTTGCACTTTTTCAAAAGTTTGCATTTTCAGGCCCCCAAAACACCATTGTCATGTAAATGAATGGCCAAAATGCATAAAAAGTTTTCTGTTTTTAGTTAAAAACGTGTCTTGTAAAGAGCCCCTAAGATGCAAGTGGTGCACCGAAGCTAAATTGCTCTTAATATCAACTAACACGTAATACTGGAAATTAAATTTTTTTTTAACAAATTATGATTTATGATATATTAATAATATAAATTAAAATGTGCAACACTATACAGTCACTAATGAAAAAATTCTGCTGAATAAGTCTGGTTTTCCCATTTTCCTTGTCACAGTGAACATCTGTCCACTCTATGTATAGAAAAGTTACTCCTTATAGCATA
The DNA here is from genome assembly GCA_037950665.1 of Hypophthalmichthys nobilis. Taxonomy (NCBI): domain Eukaryota; kingdom Metazoa; phylum Chordata; class Actinopteri; order Cypriniformes; family Xenocyprididae; genus Hypophthalmichthys; species Hypophthalmichthys nobilis. The sequence goes on from CM075486.1 coordinate 13,771,547, forward strand.
ACCCCCACAACAACACTGGGCGTTTAAGACAAGCATGTGTATCTGAACCACGTAAAGTCAGCTGACATACTCTTATTCTAACGCCTACAGACGTTACCAAGGAAACAGAATATACTAAATGTTCCTGATTTGCTTGCACCTTACAGGCAACATTTAGAGAAACACTACCTCCAAACTTTATATATCAGGGATGGACACTGTGTTTTTAATAGCATCACATGAACCTCAAACATACCAAGAACTTAAACTGTTGTAGGAAAAACTCACCCAGGGCACAACTTGTCACATTTCTTCTCGTAGTGCACTGCACAATCATAGCAGAAAACATGCTTACAGGGAATCTGTAAGAAAAAAAAATGTGTCAAAAACAAGATCTCCATCAGTATAAAGAATGTTTCAGGGACTTGAACATCTTTCTTACCATTCGCCCATAGATCTGTATGGGTAGGCCACACTTGTCACAAAAATGAACTGGAGTGTCATCTTTTACTCCTACCAAGTTGAGCTGAGGAAATAAGCAGAATAAATATTTTATTTTATTAAATAATAAAATATTGTATGAAATATTTCAAAACATTACAAAAGAATTGTTACAAAATTATATTCTAATTTGTTGAAAATAATTGATGAGAAATGTATAACCTTATAATCCCAGAAGATTGGCTGAGGGAATCTGCGTTGGTTTCCATAAGCATCTCCAGATTTACACTCAAATCTTTCCTCTTGGTTATAGCTGAAAGGCTCTGAAGATCACAATTAAGTTTATAAATAAAGAAAATCTATTTATAAAGGAGTCAGCACTACCGTTTTATTCAGACCGAACAAAATTCTGATTTATTGGTGTATCCAACTCAAATCCACTAAGTTGTTTATAGTCCAAAAAGCAAAAAACACAAACAACGATAATTATTTTCATGTTATGGCTAATAACTGACAAAAGACTGTCAGTCCTGTATATATGGGTCATTGACGAATAAGGTTTTTAAAGTGTAAAAAAAAAAAAAAAAAAAACCATAATGGAGATACAATTCATTTCAAGTTTTATTAAGTGTTAACTATAAGATTATGTGGTTTTTATAATTATTTAACACTGCTTTTGTCATTTTTTACAAGAAAAATTCATTCAGTTTAACCAAAATTTCGGTTTTACCGAATGACACTTTTGGATGTATCGAATGACTGTAACAGGCTGATATCTAGCAAAAGGACAATCAAACATTTTATATTTAGTACAAGTTTTTAAAATATTACAATATTTTCCATGTTTTGTAGCGGTTGTACTGAATGACCTGATGTTTCGGGACATGCGTAAGAGCAAGTGAAAACATTAATTTTTAGGGAGAGTTAGTTACTTTGCTTCATGACCATGTGGTCCTTTGCAGGTGTCTGAATGAAGTCACATCCTGTCACATGATATTGACCGCATGACTTGATCCAAAATGGTCCTTTTATATTGGTTACTCCGAATGACATCAATGAAATTCCATTTTTCCGGACATTCTTTCTTATAACAAAGCAACGACTTCTATACATAATTTTATTACCATTTTGCACTATGTTGATATATGATGTTATAAAATCATGCCAGATACATTTATTATTTATACATTTATTACATTTTAAGATATTTTAATCACAAATGAAAAGTATTGGCCTTTGGACAGTTCAAAATTTTTAAAATACCTTTATATGTAGCAAAATATAATTAAAACCTTTTGGATTCAATAAAAGAGATCTAGTTGTACTACCTTACATTCCTTTGGATGTCATATCTTTGTTTTTTATTATTATTAAGGCCTTTGGACAAAAAAAGTGATGCGTCACGTCATTGACCCGTATAAGCAATTTACAAACAAAACACTACAAACTAAAATAAAAAATAATTTTAAATGCTACAAGTGAATTTAGGCATCACAACATTATAATGTAGAGTACGAAAAATGGATATTCCTTTTGAGACTGGCATTTAACAGTGTTATTAAATTAAAGCAAAGGTATTATAAAATGTAATAAATGAACATGCACAAATAACTATCCAATATCAGCTGATACAGATATGATAGCCAGCCAATGTAAATACACCAGATATTTAAAATACTGTCTTAACAGACAGATCCAATTTAATCACTTGCACGCTGATGGTCAGTCCTAAAGTTCAGATTTGGAAACACATCAGATTTATGTGTAGTGTGAACACGGTGATAACACACTATTTTGCATCCACTAAGACCAACCTTCTTCACTTTTTGAGTGCAGTCTGGTGGTGGGACGCTGAGGTCGGGTGGGCGGCTTGCCTCTTACCGTCTGTTTAGACAATAACTTGATTGGGATCTGTCTGCGAACATCAAGACCTCCAAGGGATCCCGAACCATCAGTTCCTTGAAGGTCATTATCTGAGAAAACATACATAAGACATCATTAACAAGCACAATAACTAAAACTGATACATTATACATATATAATTTATCACACAGGTTTATCATTAAATATGAACACTTCATAAAAAGAGAAAATGGACAAATTTACTCAGACAAATCAGTACTGCCACAGATTTTAGCATAATGCAATTTATGAAATTAAGGATTACAGACCTGTGTTATCCAAAAAGTGCTTAATAAAAAGTGGAGAGGAAACAAAGTATTATACTCTAGAGAGAAACCCAGTAGGGGCAGTGACTTAAAGAGGAAGAGCAGAGAGTTACTATAACGCTTATACACAACTTTACATAGTAACTAATTAGTATAACAGTGTGTAAATAGATATTTGGGAGACCAATGTGAATGTCTCCTGCGTTTATCTGAATCTGTCACTTGCTGATCGCGCGCGCGCAGCACTAGGTGGTCATGTCAGAGGCTAGCTGGATACATCTATTAATGCGTTTGCTGCCAATACACAGCAACGTATAAATAGCACCAGGACTCGCTGCTTTACTGGCAGGTGGTTACCGTTCACTCGGAAGCATTTTGGACATTTAAACGCAGTAAAATACTTCGTTACATTAGCTTGTAGCTCACCATTTTGGTCCATGACTTGACGCTGTGCATACTGCGATGATGAAACGATGGGAGTGGCTTCGTGCGGTTTGGAGTTCAAAGATGCGCACAATTTACGCATATAATGTTTTGCGTCATGTACGTAAGTTTTTTTTCTTTCGATATACAGCGATTTAAAATGCGTTTTACCTATGCAACCACCAAAAGCAGTGTTATAAGCAAAACCACTCAGAATTGAACACAGTAGTAATGTTTTATATAGGATACAGACAAACAAAAACACTGCAACATACACTAACATCACAAATAAACCACATAAATACCACAATATAAACGTTAACTATAATTATTCAATTTACAATGACATTTAAAATATATATTACCCTAAAACCCAACAAACAAACAAAAATTATTACATCTAAATTAAAATCAGTCCATGATAACATTTTATTAAAAAATTACACCATATTGAAACAAATATATATGGTCTCAGATAATAACAGAAACATATGTCCACAACAGTCGACAAAAAAATACCATCATAAATGCCTTTGGCTCAGCTTGTTGTATTGTTGAATATGAGTAAACTGCTTCCAATGCTTGGTAATTGTACTTAAGCAGAACAAACTGTGCTGCAGAAAATAAAATTAGTCTATTCTTGGTATGCAACCTTCCATCTCGATCATTTCTGGCCAGCTTTCATACTTATTAGTTTCCCTGTCATTCTTCATGTGCTGAAAAAGAAAAGGGAGAGACATACATTATTAAAGTATTTTCATTGCATAAACTTAAGCACATAAATGGGTGACTTTGGGAATGGTGTTACCTCCTCATAAGAGACTTGGTTTATGGTTTTCTTCCCTCCCACAAAGAGCCAGTTGTCTCTGAATTTGATTTGGGAAATATATGAACTGCCAAGCTCTGCAATTAGTGCCCTTGCTTCATCATTAAGTCTATAATAAAGGAATCATACAAATCATGACGTGATGAGACAACACCATCATAAGAAGTGCATGTAGTATATGATGAAACTAGAGAAAGAGAAACTACTCTACTTTGTGGCTGGATCATCAAAAGTGGCTATCAACACAAGAGAACCATCCTCGATTGACTTCAGAAACTCTATCAACTCCTCAACCTCTGTCAACAACAAAAGATTTATTTATAACATACATGTGAACTGAGAATGCAAATAAGTATTTATAATGCAGAAATACTGAACAACATGGTGTATTGAAGTTAAGATACAACATACTTCCGCTCCACATATTGAAGCTCCCAGTGTCGACGAGTTCACCTGTTTCTTCTGAAATTTTAATGAATAAGCAAGAAATGTTGTAAAGGAGCATTTATCTATGAGAACACTGAACAGTATATTATATATATATATATATATATATATATATATATATATATATATATATATATATATATATATATATATATATTATATATATACCCCGATCAGGCATAACATTATGACCACCTTCCTAATATTGTGTTGGTCCCCCTTTTGCTGCCAAAACAACCCTGACCCGTCGACGCATGGACTCCACTAGACCCCTGAAGGTGTGCTGTGGTATCTGGCACTAAGATTTTAGCAGCAGATCCTTTAAGTTGCAAGGTGGGGCCTCCATGGATCGGACTTGTTTGTTCAGCACATTCCACAGATGCTCGATTGGATTGAGATCTGGGGAATTTGGAGGCCAAGTCAACACCTCAAACTCGTTGCTGTGCTCCTCAAACCATTCCTGAACCATTTTTGCTTTGTGGCAGGGCACATTATCCTGCTGAAAGAGGCCACAGCCACCAGGGAATACCGTTTCTATGAAAGGGTGTACATGGTCTGCAACAATGCTTAAGTAGGTGGTACGTGTCAAAATAACATCCACATGGATGGCAGAACCAAATGTTTCCCAGCATCACACTTGCCTTCTTCCCATAGTGCATCCAGGTGCCATGTGTTCCCCAGGTAAGCGACTCGCACGCACCCGGTCATCCATGTGATGTAAAAGAAAACGTGTTTCATCAGACCAGGCCACCTTCTTTCATTGCTCCGTGGTCCAGTTCTGATGCTCACGTGCCCACTGTTGGCGCTTTCAGTGGTGGACCGGGGTCAGCATGGGCACCCTGACTGGTCTGCAGCTATGCAGCCCCATACGCAACAAACTGCGATGCACTGTGTATTCTGACACCTTTCTATCACAACCAGCATTAACTTCTTGAGCAATTTGAGCTACAGTAGCTCGTCTGTTGGATCGGACCACACAGGCCAGCCTTTGCTCCCCACATGCATCAGTGAGCCTTGTCCGCCCATGACCCTGTCGCCGGTTCACCACTGTTCCTTCCTTGGACCACTTTTGATAGATACTGACCACTGCAGACCGGGAACACCCTATAAGAGCTGCAGTTTTGGAGATGCTCTGACCCAGTCGTCTAGCCGTCACAATTTGGCCCTTGTCAAACTCGCTCAAATCCTTACGCTTGCCCATTTTTCCTGCTTCTAACACATCAACTTTGAGGACAAAATGTTCACTTGCTGCCTAATATATCCCACCCACTAACAGGTGCCATGATGAAGAAATAATCAGTGTTATGTATATAGGCCTATATTAAAATATTATATATTGATAAAATATAAATATTAAAAATATATTTCAATGCATTACAAATAATATTAAAATATACAAAAAGACGTTTGCAAAAAATGAAGCTAAATATAAAACACGGTACCATTTTAATCTTTTGTTTTTATTTTAAAGAGCTCAATATACTTACCATTGATAACAGCAATATTAATTCCCAGCCATTTACCTCGCGTGTCTTTCTTTATTATCCTAAAACAAAATGGCAGAACTGGTTTAAATAGCACTTATGGTATTGGTCTAATCATTCTGTAAAAGTATAGATTGTAAATTTGACAACTCCAAATTCTTTACATTTTCCCATCAAAGCATATTTGTGGTCCAACCATGTTAGTTGCGCCACTGTAAAGCTTAAAGGCAAAATCTTTTCCAGGACATGGTTTTGAGAGGCCACATTTGCTTTTAGGACCTGATAAAACATAAAGAAATAGACATGTAAATGTGTACCCTTAAACTTCTTTTAAACTAACCAGACCAGATTGTTCGGTAATTGCTTACCATGATCTTTGTGATCATCAGGTTTCAACTGGACAGAAACTGCTCCCTCCAAAGACCTTTCTGGGTTAGAAAAAAAATACACACACACACACACATATATATCAGTAGGAATTTTAAATAAGCTAAGTTAATTTATTCATTAAAAATATCATTTGAAGAAGACAAAATATTTCTCATATCAGTAACTCACCCACTAATTTTGATACTGTTGATTCAGGACTCATATGCAGGAGTTTGAGGAAAAGGCTTACGGATATTATGAGGCCAGCCACCATGAAAACAAATTTAAATTTTTCTGTGAAAATAAAATATTTAAAAAGAAATAATTCTCATAATACAGCAATATCCATCTTTGTTAGAAGATTAAATGTTTGCACAGCATCCTAGCACAAGTTGAACAATTAAGTTTCAAACTGTATTAAGATACTTTTCTGATGGTAGCCGGTTTTTCATATTTTCTGGGCCATGTTGGCCATGTCATTAAAGGGCTGAGATCGCCCTGATTGATTAAGCTGGTTAGATCTTGTAGACCACCTTGGACCAGTAACCAAACAGCAGCTTTCATGTCGCAAAACCCGTTTGACCACTTTAAACGGACATGACATGTTTTTTATCAGCAGGAACATAGGCCTAATTCAACCTGATTTAAATTATGTTGATTTTCATAGAAGAACATTGCTTTAAAAAAAAAAAAAAAGTCTAGAAGCGCTGCGGCATCGCAAAACACTTTAAAAGCTGAGAATACAAAGCTTAAAGCTTAGAATATAAAGTCTGACAACTATGCAAAGTAAGGAAACATTTGCATTCACTGTCACCTTCCTGAAATGATTGCTACAGCATTGTGATAGAAGACAATGTAACCAGGAAAGTAAACACTGCACTGAACGAGACATCTAGCATGTCTTCAGAAACATAACTTACTTTTCTCTCTCGGTCTCCTGTGTACCACAAAGGGACCAACTAGAAATAAAAATGTCAACATAAACATGAAACATGAGAGAGAGAGAAAGAAAGATACAGCGAAGAGAAGCAAAACCAACCTTTTCTAACGTATATCATGACTGAAATGATATGCTCGGCTCTCCTCTCAGAAGCTGTAGATCCACTTCAAGTGAAGGTGTAGGAAAAAAAAGTTATTCAGCACACCACCTCAGTAATCTATATTTGATCACTTTCTGTCTTTTAAAAAATTGTTTAGATTTGTGGGCCTTGCCCCTGTCGATCTAATATAATAAAGTTGCTTTAGACTTTAGACTCTAGGCGTAAGGCTGACTAATGGCAGTGCAAAGTGTACTGCATTTAACCCATTTTCTGTTCAACTTGATTAACGAGTTTTTTAGGATGCTTACTAAAAACCAATCCAGTTTGTCAACTTACATGTAAATAATGATGTTAGCTGCCGTTATAAATATTTCCTTTAAAATAGAAAATAGATACTTAATAAAATAAATGCATGTAGAGAGATTAGACTAGAGATTAGAATAGGGCTAAAAAAGTAGTATAAAGCAGTCCTACTAATTTAGAAGAAAGATTCCCTTCGTATGTCCATGTTGTATTCAGCAATTCTGTTGTATATTAGAGGGTATTAGTAAGGCAATGAAGGCTAGTGACCATTTGTGGACGTCGCAGCTCTGCGTTGGTGTGTTTATCGTTCAGCGAGTACGCAGATACACCGCTAGATGGCGCTGTGGACTAGCCTACAGGAGCACAGCGTAAGCAGAGGACGTTTGTTTACTTCTGTATGTAAATCTTTGTCAAATAGACAGCATTTTTATTGCAAATGAAGTTAATAAACATTAATTGAAATTCTCTTTTAAACTACATATTGTAATTATGCAAACAAATAGCCTATGTTATGATTTTTGGATCAGCCTCACCGTTTTAATTAGAAGCTTGGAACAATTAAATTCTGCTACATGTGCGAAATGCTCTAATATATATATATATAATTTTTCCAAACTGCTCATCACTACTAATTATAATAATATAATTATTAATTATAATTCCAGTTCTAACCCTACCATCACAGGGTAGACAGAAATCGGTATAACACCTATAAATAATTATAGATAAACAAATTCGTAGGTTCCAAAAATGGTATATATGCAATCTTGATTAATCGAGCAATTCTTAAACATTCATTCAAGGATTAATACATAGGCAAAACACTATACAAAAATGATTACACTGAGAAATTAGATACATAGTTGTCTCAAGTGATTATATAAAGGGAGTAGGATGAGGATGGACTGAGTAATTCTACCATCCCCTGGGAAGAGGGCATGACAGCAGCCCACAAACGGAAGCGTCTCAAGTACTCCGAGCTGGCAAGGATGGAGAGCCAGTGGAGGTTGGGTGCAGGGGCTTCGTGGGCTGAACAGCAGTCCAACTGCTCCAGGGTGTAGGGGAGTTGTGGGGTCAAACCTGCAGAAAGCCATAAAGGAATTGGGAGAGGAGGCAGAGAAAGCGAGCTACTGGCTGTGGCTCTGGAGAAAGCACAATGCTTGGGGGCCAACACCCCTGTAAAGGCAGCTGCAGGGGGTGGCGGGGAGACGTCCCCTACATGCCACTGCCCCTCCATCTGGAAGTTGTACTGGAATAGGGGGCGAAACATTAGTGATCGGCGGCCTCCAGCTGATGACCCTGCAGCTGACCTTAATGGCACCGGTGGAGGTGCGACAGGCTGGAAAGCCAAAGTATAATAATTTCATAAGGGATGCATAAAACAGTATACATTACCAAAGACAAAATACAAAACAGATGTACAAACTGAATTGTACAAACAATGTCCTGGGAATATGCATGTTCATTCACAGAAAGGTATGTCTATGAATAAAATGGATATAAGTAATTTTTATGGACTTTATGTCTTTCCAATGGCATGATTCAAAGTGAGTTCTTTTGGGGGTTGTAAAACTTTTGCTGCTATTGTGACCAGAGGCCTGGGTCTGCCTGTTGTGGATTATTTGTATAAATATAACAAATAATTGCATGTCTGATCCGTCTCAGTCGTTACAGTACTGAATGAAAGCATGTGTGTCTATGACTACAAAATCATGTGTTTTGTTATGAATAGGCAATGATTGCTAATGTAATAATATAGCTGCTCCTGATATCAGCTTGCTGCTTAAAGTTTTTTTATTACAGTGACCAGATACCTGCACCACGATGAGTCCTGCTGAACAGCTTTCAGTATGTATTCGTGTAAAATGTCCTCACTAGTTGGTTGTCATGATATTTCGCAATATAAGAGGACATTTGGCCCTCACAAGTATCACAGTTAATGCTGCACAAGTAATAACATACTGCAACATGTTACTGATGGTGGTGTCTTTGTTTTGTGTTTTTGAGTAGTCTGTGGCCCCAATAAAAGTTAAGTTTGACAAACCTTGTTTTTTTTTTGTTTTGTTTTGTTTTTTTTGTACAGTAGTAAATATCAGTTTGTGATTTTACACAGCAACATGTGAGCGGGACTTTTATTTTGGATTGGCTCTATTACGTCATAAGGCTGCGCCACGCTCTGATCATTTGATGTGATTCGCCTGCAGAAAGGTTTGTGGCTTTTATGGTTTTTAAAAGTTTTTAAATCAATGTAACCCCCTCAGACAATTTAGTAGTTTTTACAATAACTGTGAAATTAATTAATAAATATTGAATGTAACATTTAAATGTTTTATCTAACATTAATGAGCTTTATTTTTATGAGTAAAGCGCATAGGCACAATAGTAAGAGAAAAGGTGCGTCTCATTTCGCTCTCTATATCCTAAATCAGCTTATCGTAAACGTGAATTCAGTCACTGGCAAGCAGTGATGGGAGACCAGAGCTTTTAAAACTCCTAGTTAGTTGAATGAATTGTTTTCCTACGGTTGCCAACCGGTCTGTATAATACGGAATCGTCTAATGTTAATAGCATCAAAGAAGCGTTCCGTGTGAACGCCATACCCTTAAGAAAACAAACTATGGTTTATTACAGTAAGTGTATTAACCATGTTTTTTGGCAGATTGATTACCATTTGTATAATGGCTGGTCGCTAATGACAAATCAGTTTTGGCGAATGTAAACAACGTGATTATTGTTCACGAGTCGTGATCACTATTGTAAGTTAAAGTAGTTAAATAGAAAAAAACCTTTTACATTGAAATAATTTCTAGTGTATTCTTAATGTTATTCTTAAACCTCATTATTTAAACACAAAATAACCAATAAAGTCTTAACACCAAAACACTGAAAACGACACACTGTGTGGTACAGTACAAATAATTTGAATGCCCTTTGTTTTGTCCTTTATTTTCCTGTAAAGAACCACAACTGTCACTTATTTTCCTTCTCTGAAGTTGGCAACCCTAAAAATGATTCACCCAATAATAATCAATTAAATGTGATCCACTAATCATTAAATACCAAATCATAAGGAACAATGTTAAGTGTCTGTACAGTTTGTCTATATTAATTGGTAATGCTAATTTTCAGGCCATTATCTATCTCTCTGACTGACTCCCTAACCAGTGCGCTGACTACTGAACTAGGGACCTGACTGAGACGCACCAAGATGTTTAGTTTAGATTTATTTTTCTTTCTGTTAATTATTCTCATCTTAAACATGACAGATTGTCCAAACACACAAAAAAACTCCTGGTGAAGTGACTGAGAACCATGTGACACATATTATAAAGATGGCGTTCATTAAAGAGGAGAGTGAAGACATAAAAATTGAAGAAACATTCAGAGTGAAACAAGAAGATACTGAGGAACAAACAGGTTGGTTTCATTCTCAAAGCTGAACTCAGTCTTGTAAACAGAACTTTGATTTTTCCACGTTTCCAGGTTCTACGTTGACTTTTAACTATGTTTTTACTACTTTTCTGGACCTTGTAATTATGTTGCTTTCTAAGGGGGATTAAAAAAAAAACTCTCGGATTTCATCTCAAATATCTTAATTTGTGTTCCAAAGATGAACGAAGATCTTACGGGTTTGGAACGACATGAAGCCGAGTAATATTTATGAACTACAGTACTTACTATAGAGTTACAGTTAGGGTTTGGATTTGTTTTAGGGTTAGTTACTTGAAATTATGCATAATTTACTGTTATTACTCGTCATTGTTTACTATGTGTATTGTTGGCTCTGTGGCAAATTTCTTATGTTCCTATATTGTAAGTCTCTTTGGATAAAAAGTCTACTAAATGCATATGTAAATGATATGTAATACTGAAATACATTTACAGATAAGGATATTACAAATGTTGTACATTAGAAACATCTGCATCATGCATTAGTACCAACTCATAACTTATGATAACTAAGCATAACTCCATGTTACACCCACATCTGTCAAAGCACCTGACAGGGCAAGCCACTTAAACCTTATCCTTATAACTTAGTTTGACGCGCTTATGACATTTGACATGTTTTGTGCAGCTTGGCTCATGCACTTTTCCCAAAGCAGCTCACTCTGTGCCATCCATTGTTGTGTGTTTTGTCCATGGAAATGCTTTATTGACTACTGTAATGTGACATGAATGGAAGGTGTTTTTCCATGCACTGCATGCAGACATGATTAATCAACAATAAAATTTACTGGCGATTTAAATTATTTTTTGTTTGTATTAACAGTTACTTGATGCAGCCCTAATATCAATAACAATCACTGCTAACTTGGAGAGTTGAGCAGTTTGTTCATGTTGTGAGGAAATGTAAAACTGAATGTCATTTGCTTAGTGTGAAATGTAATGATAATGTTCAGACTTAAAGGATTAGTTCACTTCAGAATTAAAATTTCCTGATAATTTACTCACCCCCATGTCATCCAAGATGTTCATGTCTTTCTTACTTCAGTCAAAAAGAATTTAAGGTTTTTGAGGAAAACATTCCAGGATTTTTCTCCATATAGTGGACTTCAACAGGGTTCAACAGGTTGAAGGTCCAAATCGCAGTTTCAGTGCAGCTTCAAAGGGCTCTACCTGATCCCAGATGAGGAATAAGGGTCTTATCTAGCAAAATGATCAGTCATTTTCTTAAAAAAATAAAAAGTTATGTACTTTTTAACCACAAATGCTCATCTTGCACTGCTCTGCGATCCGCCACACATGACGTAATCACATTAGAAAGGTCACGCGTGCTAACGCTTGTCGACAAATGCCTACATAATTCTCAAGCTATTCAAAAGAATGTTGGTCTATGTTGTCGAACGATCTATGTTGTTGGTTTTTTTGGTAAACTGGCTTTTTTTTTTTTTTGCTGTAGATCTGATGACACTGAAAGAGGAGAGTCGAGAACTGAATGAAATAGAAGAAAAAGATCAATATGAGAAGCAAGATGTCACAACTAGAAAAAAATCTATAAAGACTGAAACGATTTTCTCACGAAAAAGAGCTCAGAAGACAGGAACTGGAAGCTTTTTCACCTGCTTTCAGTGTGGAAAGAGTTTCAAAAAACATGAAACCCTTAGAGTCCACATGGGAAATCACAATGGAGAGAAGCTTTTCACCTGCCAACAGTGTGGAAAGAGATTCGATATAAAGTATAACCTTGTACTTCACATGAGAGTTCACACTGGAGAGAAGCCTTACAAATGCGGACATTGTGAAAAAAGTTTTATTCACAAAGGAAGCCTTAATTCCCACATGAGAACCCACACTGGAGAGAAGCCTTTCACATGTGATCAGTGTGGAAAGAGTTTTTCACAGAAGCACGTCCTTAATTCCCACATGAACAGTCACACTGGAGAAAAGCCTTTTGCATGTGGTCAGTGTGGAAAGTGTTTCAGACTTAAAGTAAGCCTTAAAAACCACATGAGGATTCACTCAGGAGACAACCGTTTTACATGTAATCAGTGTGAAAAGAGTTTCTTTAGTAAAGATAGCCTCAACAGGCACATGACACTTCACACTGGAGAGAAGCCTTACACATGCAAAGAGTGCGGCAGTAGTTTCACACATAAAGCACTCCTTGATTCACACATGAGAAGGCACACTGGAGAAAGCCCTTTCACCTGCGAACAGTGTGGGATGAGCTTTACACGTAAAGAAAAACTTCAGATTCACATGAGAATTCACACTGGAGAAAGACCATTCACATGTGATCAGTGTGGAAAGAGTTTCAATCATAAAACATCCCTTGTTTCACACATGATAGTTCACACTGGAGAAACACCATTCACATGTGATCAGTGTGGAAAGAGTTTCAATAATAAATCAACCCTTGATGCACACATAAGAGTTCACACTGGAGAGAAGCCTTACACCTGCGAACTGTGTGGGAAGAGCTTTACACAAAAAGGAAATCTGAAGAATCACATGACAACTCACACAGGAGAGAAGCCATTCGTATGCGCTGAGTGTGGAAAATGTTTTGCACGTTACCATACCCTTAATTTACATATGAAGATTCATTCAGGAGAGCAATGTCCTCATTGCGGAAAGAGATTCCCAGACAAGAAAGGACTTGACAAGCACATAATTCACAATGGTGAGAAGTGCCAGCAGTGTGGAAAGACTTTCAGATTTAAAAGAAACCTTCAGATTCACACTGGAGAGAAGCCTTTTACATGTGTTCAGTGCAGAAAGAGTTTCACATATCAAAGAGACCTGAAGCGGCATTTGCAAACTCATTCTAGAAAGAAATTGCAGGGCTCTGAATGTGACAAAAAGTCTACGAAAGTCCACAAAAGTCTGAAGTCTACAAAAAGGAGCAATTTCAAAAATCACCTGCGCATTCACTCTGAAAAAAGGCAATTTAATTGTGATAAGTGTATTAAAAAATGTATTTCGCCATCACACTTACAGATACATCTGAGAAGTCATGCAAATGGCAGACGTTATCTTTGTTCTTTGTGTGGAAAGAAATTTAAATGGCTTGGTAATTTAAAATGGCACCAGAGAATACGTATCTGTGTGAAAATAAGGCTACGTCCACGTAACAGCTGATTGCGGACCAGATATAATTGTGTACATTCATGATCCATTTGCATTCTTCACCTCTTTAAAATTTTGCCTTTTTTTTTTTTTTGTCATGTATGAACTCCTGTGGATGCACCTCTATTGCACCACTATTCTGAATCTTTTTCATATACAATGATGAGCTCACGATGAACAAAAACTTGTTGAAAATGAATTGTGCCTAGCAATCCTTGCCGTATTTAAAACATTAAAACACAGCATGCTACAGGAAATGTGTTCAAAAGCGGTGTATCCACTACAAACACTTCAGTTCATATAAAAAATGTAATTTCCAGATAATGATTTCATATAATTTCAATGTTTAACTCCTTTTGTGAGAGTGGCATATTCAATCTAGAGTGTCCGAAAATATTTACGCCTAGTTTATTTTTTATAAATCTCAATGTGTGTGGAAAATTGCGTATGCACATTTCTATGCCTATTTTGTGCATATGCAATGTTAATACATCAGGCCCCTGCTCTGGAGGACTGGAGCAGGTTTTATTCTGGGTTAGAGATTGCAAACTAAAACTGGACCAATCAGCTGTAAGTAAAGTGACATATATCTGATGCAATAAAGACACTCCCCCTGTATCTCTAGCTCCAAATTAAAAACAGTTTCTAGTGAAAGACTTTTAGAGACAAAATTGTTTTTTTTTTTTTTTGGTGCTAATTTATTATATGAATTATAACTGTAAGTCATAATGTCTTCAGAATTATTTTAACTGACAGTTAATATTAAACTTTGCATTTAATACTACCTGATGCACAGATCTATTATACAGTTACACATGCGTTTTCTTTCGCTTAAAATATATCTGACTATTTACGTGAACACTCGCCAAGACCGGCATTTTGACATTATTTTGTGTTTATACTACGGGGCTGTTGAATGCTTGAATCTGATTGGCTGATAAACGCTCTAAGGTGTGCAATTATTTTCAGGGAAACGCACGGCTAAAGTAGTTCTAGGCAGGTCTTGACCGCATTACAGTTCCATATCACCTTGCCAAATAATTTCAGTTATTTCAATAGGTTCCCACTTCTGAAGTCGTGATTACAAGCTCATCGCATTCAAGTTTAGAAATGGGAGGGTGTTCATGTGCAATTTTTACCTAGGAAACTTGTATTTACGGTAATTCACGCTTGATCTCTCTCTCTCTCTCTCTCTCTCTCTCTCTAACTGCATTAATAACTGCATTATTCTGCTATCAATGGCTGATGCCTCCGTTACTAGCTCTAAAAGGACGTTTTGGAATTAGCAACGGAGGCTTGAGGCTGTTTTATACTTCTGTGTCAAGTGTACGCCGTAGCTATGGCGTAGGCTGCGTGTAGCATGCGTAGCCTACGACGTAGCCTGACGTGCACCTCTTCAAAAATGTAACAATGTGTCAATTCTACGCGGACCGCAAGCGCTGTGATTGGTCTGCTAGAACCCCTCCCTCAGGTCAAAAAACAAAAGTTGTTACCCATTTGCTGCTTCTAGTTGTAAGCTTCTCTGACAACATACATGACGAGCTGCTTCTTCTTCAGCTTTTGCCTTGATCCTCAACATGACCGCGGCCAACTAGTGGTCTGCATGCACGTCAACGCGGACAACGACGCATAAGTATAACTGAAAACAGACGCATAGCCTGTTTTCATATAATAGCCTTATGTTTCATATAATATGAAACATAATCTGAACAATGTTTTGAGGTATGGTAACCATATTTTAAGCGGAATAATTGACGACGGGCCATTGAATTGCTGAAAAATAATGGACCCCTGAGGTTGTAATGAGGCCACGACGCGAAACAGCCCAGAGTCAATTACTCCGCTTATACTATGGTTACCACACCGCAAAACATTGTCTTTTGTTAGAAAAAAAGTTCATAAAGGCTATGTCATACTCCAGGATTCCTCTGCCGTCTGGACATATAGAATGCTTAATTTATCTTTATAGACTAAATACAGTGAAAGACCACCAAACGCGCACATTATTGAGAATGTAAGCTACAGGCAAGCAGGTTGACTCAGAATATGGACGTAACGTGCAAAGTTTGACACTAAGCATTTCCCAGTAAAATACTGGCATTAAGTTGGCTTGACATTGGACGGTCGTGATGCGATCTGGGAAAACCCGTCGGATGTCGCGATGGAACGTTTTCAGTAAAGTTAAAAAATAGATTGAATGTCTTTTTTTTTTGGTCAAAATTGGGTTTTTATTAAATTATTGGGTTTTATTAAATTATGTCTATCATCTCTGAAAAAATCTTGGCAAAATTTGCCTGTTAAAAGTGCAGAAAAATAGCGATTTATAGTGGCAAGCCTGTCTTTATCTAACGTTACTGTTTAAGAACAAAATAGCTTTCCTTCTCTTAACACTACAGCGACACTTAACCTATCAAAATAATCCACATAACATGTAGAATGAAGATGTATTAATGCAAATTTACCGCCAGTCCTGTATAAACTACAGCACGCAAAGATTATTTTTTTTCTAATACAACGTTATCGTGAGAAGGCAGAGCACAAGAGAACAACGGAACTAGGCCAAGATGGCGTCGTGGAGGATGCACGTGTAATTTGTAGTTCTGGCGGTTGTGGTAGTAATGTGATTAATCAGTTTATTTTAATTCTTTATATATACTTTAGTGTCTTCTATGTGAAAATTTTGCCTTGATTTGCATCGATTTTTGCTAAATGGGAAGAAAGAGACATAGTTTTTCGAAAGCTATGTTGAGATTGGCGCCGAAGTTGAACTAGCCTCTGACGCTTGCCTGAGCAACAGGTTCGCTGTGCTTGCTGACCCTCCTTCGTCAGGTGATACGAAACACGATTTCGGTCTTTGTTTAGCGACACCTTTTCCAGCAAATATACTTCAGAGTAGGGATACACCGATACCATTTTTTAAGGACAGAGTATGAGTACCGATACTTTTTTTCTAGTACTCGCCGATACCGATACCGATGCCTATACATTTATTAATTTCTCTCTCTCTCTTTTTTTTTGGTGATGTTGCAGTTTTCCAAACACAGCACAGTGAGACTAATGAATGTAGGACAGATTCTTTATTACTCTAATGAAAAAAGTAATAACTTTTTATGTGCTTGTCACAAACTTAAAGAACAACAATTTCATCTGTTGTATAATACGGCAGACTACAGTAAAGTTAACACACTGTAACAGAGAAGTGTATAATACAATTACAAATGACTATACCCAGTATCCTATGCGGAGCCACTTGAAAAGATTGTCCCAATTGTTGATCTTGTATTTAATGACGATAACGAGCAAGAATGCAATTGTTCCCAAATATCCACTGCAGACGTGACATTATTATACAACAGGTCAAAAAACAAAACGTACATTTTAAACACAGTACTGTCAGTACTCCATTTTGCAATGAAATAATAGTTCTAACGAAAACCACAGCAGAACTACAACGAATTGTGAGAGTCAATGAATCAATGATTCATTAACAGCCACTTGCTTCGTTACTGAATGAATGACTCGATGACTCACTCATAAAAACCACCTACTGGCGGTCTTAGTTTAATATTTAAAAGTATCACTTCGTTTTACCATCATTGCATATTTCTCTATTGAACATTTTTAATTAAGTTAAGTTATTCATAAAGATAAAAATATGCACTGGAAAATCAATTTAGGGGGCAAATATTGTCCCTTAATGGTAAAGGTGTGACTGCAATCTAAGTGGAAGAGAGGGGGTACGCAGAAGGATGGTAATCCCTTCATGGGGTACTCCACGCTAAAAAGTTTGGGACCCACTGCATTAATAGATACATATTATAGTATTTTTACAAGCCTTAAACACTTCCAACTGGAAAAAACAACAGATTGCATGCATTTTGCCCAACCTGCTACAATGTAGTTTCCAACTAATGATGAATCCACAAATTCAGTTTTCTTATCCCGGTAGGATAGAACAGCCTTCCAGTTGACTCCACTTGTTATTACCTACTTCAGCCTCAGCTCTAGTGGACATCTGGTGACAATTCCTATAGCAAACACAGTTCAGTTAACAATTACAGTGAATTACTAACAGTGAACATTGTATGACAAATACATTGTATTCAAAAAACAGGTACTGACAAAAGAAATCATTCTTTTATTATTTGCATTCAATTTGAAAAAATATGAATATTGATATAAGAAAAGTAGAATAAACCTATCCTCACCACTTCCTTTTGGTAATGCAACTCCAGAAATCGCTTCCAACACAGAGCTTTTTCCAGAACTCTGGTCTCCGATCACTGCAATAGTCAGTAATGGCAAGTCTTTGCGAATGCCAACTGACCGCAGAGTGTCGATCAGATCAATGTATGGACGAATCCTCTCGTCTAAATGACTGTGAACCTCTCCCTTCATTTTCTGACTGTAAATATAAACTGTACATTTTATTTCTAAAATCTCACTGATTGCAATGTATTATTTTGTTCAGTTAATGTCCTACTATGCATATCTTTTCTATTTCTTTTATTGGTTTTAATCTGTTTTTTTAATTCATTTTCGTATTTAGTCCTTTTTTTTTTACTTTTCTGATTTCTTAAATTATTTTTAAATGATCTATTAAAATGATTTTTATTTTTCTCTTGCAGTAAAAAAGTAAAGCACTTTGAATATTGTATAGCCTATGGCAGTGGTTCTCAACTGGTTTGACCATGGGAGCCACATTTTCCCATGGTCATTAAGTCCCGACCCACTTTTTTACACAAAATGTGTTACAACAAAATCACAAAAATTGTTGACACACACAAGTACAGTCCTACTTTACTTAACATAGGCCTACAAATAAATTGTACGAATAGTTATTTATTCATCAGTACTGAGTATACGAATAGCCTAGGCTATTAAATAGCAGTCCATTCTAGTATTTGTTAATACCATAAAGCTGGTAATTTGGCATGAGCCACCACAGCAATTTAAAAAAATACAAAATGAAAATAAAGTGTCATTTTGGGGTTACAGAAACTATGGTAAATACGCAATAGGGTACTAACATGTGAAACATGAAAACTGCTCCTGATGAATAGAATGAACTTCATTCCTGCAATGCAAATCCTTCCCAGGTAAAACACGATGTACCAATTACGTGATTTAGTTACTGTAGCCTACTTTTATTTCATGTCTTACTAACTGGCAACATAACTCTTCATGCGCTTTATATATTAAGTGATATAGCCTACAGCTCGCACCACAGCATTTGCCGTCCATAATAAAAGAGAACATCCCAATCGAGTGAAGGGATTTGTGGAAACTGTGGTTCCTAATTATTGTGATCCAACATTTGCCTCGCATTTCAGGATGAAAAGAAAAACATTTCAGGTGAAGGATAAGCCACTTCTTATCTCCGAGACTGTGTTATGATCTACATGACCTTATTATTTTTTATTGTATTAGGTTTATCATTATTGATGATCGCTATTGTTGTGCTATTATATTGTAATATTTACCATTATATAATCAAAGGAGAATAGAAAAGTTTATGAAAATACAATAGCAAAATATATAAATATGTATAGTATTTTTTTTATGTTACATTCATACCCATTGTGTGAGCTGTCTCTTTAACCCTTTCGCACGTAAGTTTAAAATATTCTGGCTGACCCCCCAGCGTCATTGCTTGTCACGCAACACAGCACAGCGCTGTATGACTGATGATCTGCTTTTATTTCATTTTTCCCTTTTTATTCAAAATATTCACAAATTTCTTAACTATAGCATGAAATATCTGATATTCCGATATGTGCAAGTGGATGTGTTTTGCTGTTTAAACACCTTTATAACGATCGCGTTAGTTGAGCTACATGCGCAATGGGCGCCGCCATGTTAGTTTGTGCCGCACAGAGAATCGGATCTGTTATATTTATAACACGTGAATTCATCCACTTTTTGTTGCTAGAGCTACCAGATCTGATAAATTGGCTATAGAATTTATGTTTTTGGAGGGTCCAAAAATAATCACCTCAGTTTTCTCATTGTTAAGCTGGAGGAAATTATTTGCCATCCAGCATTTAATATCCTCAAGACAGTCCATGAGAGGCTGCAGAGAATCTCTAGTTTTCAATGGAAGGTACAGCTGAGAATCATTGGCATAGAAATGAAAAGAAATTTTGTATTTTCTAATTATGTTGCCAAGCGGAAGCATGTACAAATTAAAGAGTAATGGGCCCAAAATGGACCCTTGAGGAACCCCACAAGAGAGAGAAGCAGATGATGAGAAAAACTGGCTAATAGCCACTGAAAAAGTCCTAGATTTAAGATATGACTCAAACCAGAGTAGTGCTGAATCCTTAATGCCGTGACAGAGGCGTTACAGAAGGATATTATGATCCACCGTGTCAAACGCGGCACTCAGATCTAATAAAATCAAAACAGCATTTTCACCAGAATCAACCGCAAGTAACAAATCATTCATCACTTTTAACAAAGCTGTTTCAGTACTATGATGAGTTGTAAAACCTGATTGAAATGGTTCAAGAACCTGAGTCAAATTTTAAAAAGGAAGTAACTGTGATAGGACAACTTTTTCCATAACCTTTGAAAGAAATGGTAATTTTGAAATAGGACGATAATTATTCAAACACTTTACATCAGCATTGGGCTTTTTAAGCAATGGCTGGACAACTGCATGCTTTAAAAACGCAAGGACATTGCCAGAGACTAAGCAGAAATTAATTATCATTTGGATGCTAGGTCCAATAGTATCAAAAGAACCTTTAATGATGTCTGAGGGAATAACATCGTGGGGTGAAGTTGTAGATTTCATCTGCATCACTAAGTTCCTAAGATCTGAAAAAGACACTGGTTGAAAACTGTTCAAAGTAGCTGTACTAACAGGACAGTCAAGCAGAGTATTAGAGTGAAAAGGAATGAGGGAGGATCGAATACCATCAATCTTTTCAATAAAAAAACCTCAAAAATCTCTCACAAATATCCAGAGGTGGTTCTACTTCATTAGAGATGTGAGGATTAATTATTGAATTTATAGTGCGAAAGGGGTATGAGAATATTTACTAATAATATCAGAGAAGTATTTAGCTCTTGCTTTTTTAGCTGCTTTTTGAAAATTCACCAGGCTGTTTCTAAAGATTTCGAGTGAAACGGCAAGATGATCCTGGGACCCAACCCGGAAGGTAGAGCATCCCGGTGTGAGGTCTGAGTGTGCAGTGTGTGAGACTGATGCAGGACTGTCTGGACCAAGAGTGGGCTACTCTCTGAGAAAACAAAGTAAATTAATATTTGAACTCTCTCTTGCAAAATTAGCATCTCCATCTGAGATGCAATCACACAGAGTCAATTACCTCAGTACTGTCTTAATCTACATTTCCTTTCCTTCACCCCCTCTTCCCCCATCTCTCCTCTCTACGTTGAGATTTGGTTCTTTTTGGAAATCGTATGAAAACCAGTGAGGTTCATTCTTGTGTGTTACGCAGCACGTTTGAGCTTCTGTTTATTTTCGCTGGTCAATGTCTATATATGAATAAAAGCCTAAATTAAATATGTTCATCATACAAAGCTATTGAGTCTCTTCAGAAAATTTGAACTAAACCTCTCAATTCATATGGATTAGTTTTACGATCTGTTTATGAACTTTTTGAAGCATCGGTGGTAGTTGCATAGCTACCTAGGGAGGGAAAGAAAGCTCTCAGATTTCATCATAAAGATCTTCATTTGTGTTCAGTAGATGAATAAAAGTTTTACGGGTTTGGAATGAAATGAGGGTGAGTAATTAATGAGAGAATTTTCCTTTTTGGGTGAACTATCTGTTTAAGGACATGAAGGTGAGTAAATGAGTAAATTTTTTGGGGGTGAACTGATCCTTTATATTGTATTGTACATTGTGCTGAATCAATACTTTGCTTGTTACATATACTTGTGACATTTCAGCTGAAAATCATATATGTTAGCTAGATTATGTTACTTACCTGACTAGCGATGCATGTTTATGCTGATATATTTAAATAATGGTTTGTATTTAAAAAAAAACATCTATCACGTGTCATTATGTGTAATGACTACTGAACTAGGGAGCTGACAGAGATGCACCCTAAGATATTTTGTTACATAAATCATATAAGTTGTAGTATAAGTGTAGGGGTGTGCGATATCACAATCTGCTTTTGAAGAAATATCGTAGTATCATGCTGCAGTGCACATTCTATCAGTTGCAGTTCTGGCGCCTCTGTCCCAACATACCGTACAACTGTACATTCACATCACGTAAACGCAGAGGTACAGTAGGATTATAATCACGGCATTGCAGTTAATCACAATTGGGAAATTTTGTTTTTTTTGCATGCATTTTAAAGCCTTACTGGTAAAACATGCGTTTGAGTGCATACACCTGAAGCAAGTGCACAGTAAAGCCTGTCAGATATTGCGTGAGTACTAAACTAAGTTATCTTTTGCGTCTTATTGTGCATAAACTTTCAAATACACTCAAGGTTTACATAAATATAGTCGGTTATGTCTTAAGTGAACATAAACAGTTGGGAGAAAACCAGATGTGTGTCAGTATATTATATCCATGCATGAGGTCTTAAAGTGACAGCAGCTTAATAAAGCATGGTTTATTTCATTTGTATATTATATTGTATTTGTAATATGCTTTGTTGCTCTTGTTTTCAATAACAAAGATAAAATAATGAAATAAAGATTTTCATCTTCGCCCCACCCCTACTTTGGCCTAAATGGTCTGTCATTCGTTTTTCTTTTATATTTTGTTACCTTGAAAGGCTACATTTTTAAAATAGGGAAATTAGTTAGTTTGGCTGTACTGCTCAGTCACTTGCAAAATAGTAAAACCTACATGAAAACATTGTGATAAAATCATGAATAGTTATTTTCCTGAAAAAAACTGTGATATATTTTTGCCATATCGCCACTAGCCACTAATTACAGCCATTCAATATTACAGTATAATTCAAAGCTATCAATTTTAACATTTATTAGGCATTAAAAATAATTTTAATTTAAGTGAACTTAAAACAATCTTTACATAAACCCATTATAATAAATGTTGCATTTACCTGTGCCCTTTAATATATCAGGGCTCAACACTAAGGATTTTTTCTATTCGCCCAGTCAGACCGGTTCAGGTTTGTACTTGCCCTGCCAAAATGCACAAAAAAGTTTTTGACCCATGTAACCTTGTAAACAGTGCTTTAAGATTTTAAGGTGAATAAAGTTAGCAAATACTTCAGACTTCACTGCATAAATTATAAATTAAATATAGATTAATCTTTATTAAAGCTACAAAAGTTATTCAGTTAAAAGCATTGAGGGATTTACTCTTTTTCTTTTGTTCTTTGATTAACTAATGACAGACTGCAGGAGGTTTATTAGGCTGCTGCCACTTTGAGACCTGCTGCGTATCTGACACGCATCCCATTTTCTCATAACTCTTTATGTTCATAACTCTTTACGTTCAACTCTTTACGTTCAGACTTTGGTCACACTTTAGGTTAGGGTCCAGTTCTCACTAGTTCTAACTAACTATTAACTACGACTTTTGCCTCAATACACTCCTAATTACTGCTTATTAATAGTTAGTAAGGTAGTTGTTAAGTTTAGGTATTGCCTAGGAATTGGGTAAGATTAGGGATGTAGAATATCATGCAGAATAAGGCATTAATATGTGCTTTATAAGTACTAATAAACAGCCAATATCCTAGTAATATGCATGCTAATTAGCTAGGTAATAGTGAGAATTGGACCTTAAACTAAAGTGTTACCAAGACTTTAACTCATTTAAGACTGTGCTTATAAGGATACTTGACAAAATAGGCCTTTTGGCATAATTTTGTGTGTGTTTGTCTGTTCAACCGTGAAATACTGTATATCCTCACATATACTCACCAGCCACTTTATTAGGTACACCTGTTCAACTGCTAGTTAACGTAAATATCTAATCAGCAACTCAATGCATTTAGGCATGTAGGCATGGTCAAGACAATCTGCTGAAGTTCAAATTGAGCATTCTTAATGGAGAAGAAAGGTGATTTAAGCGACTTTGAACACGGCATGGTTGTTGGTGCTAGCCGGGCTGGTCTGAGTATTACAGAAACTGCTGACATCTCTAGGGTTTACAGAGAATGGTCCAAAAAAGAGAAAAATCTGTACTCAAATGGCCTCCACAGTCACCTGATCTCAATCCAATCCAATAGAGCATCTTTGTGATGTGCTGGAACAGGAGATTCGCATCATGGATGTGAAGTCAACAAATCTGCAGCAACTGAGTGATGCTATCATGTCAATATGGACCAGAATATCTGAGGAATGTTTCTAGTACCTTGTTTATTTCTATGCCATTAAAAATTAAGGCAATTCTGATGGCAAAAGTGGGTCATACCCAGGTACTAGCAAGGTGTACCTAAAAAGTGGCCGGTGTTTACATATATATATATGCTGAAGAAAGTTGAGTTGTCAGATAGCCTAAGTAAGATTATCATAAGGTACATTAGATGTCCTTTCAGATCATTTCCACTAGTCAGTAGATAAAATTGTTAATTTTTTCCTGACCAATTTTCAAACGGTCCAGGCGAGCCTGTATTTTTCTGCGCCTTTTTCCAACATCAGAGTCCTCAAACAAGAGGTCACTCACATTTGCCCCATCCAGTAAACTCAACATGTCAGTAGACAGGAGCTGAGCAGTCTGCTTCAGCATGAAAAAAGAGATCATCATGGGCAGTTGGTCAGCCATCCGCTGCACCACAATCTGAAAGAAAATCACAGAGGTACTAAGAACTGCAGTTCATTCAGTCTCTGAACAAACTTCATATTTGTTACTGAAAACTAAGATCTACCTCATAATACGCATGCATCATTTCACTGTACTTGCTCTTTATGTCAAAGACAGGTAATTGATCTTCTGAAAATGTCTCTTCGGTTTTTAAAAACGTCTCTTTGTTAATCTCATTTAGGGCCTTCAAGTAGATGGGATCTTGAGTGTAGATCATGTCTTCCATTTCAAACTGCTCTGAGATCCTCTGCTCTGCTTTCTCTTGCTGGATTGACTGAATGTTGTGAATTTTGTCCTATAGAATCAAGTGAAGTACAGAGGAAGATTGATTAAAATGGAAGATTGTTTAGTTTTTTTTTTTTTAACCACTAATAAGGAGCAATATTTACCGTAGTAAGTTTTAGAAGAACAGGGTATTTGTGGAAACACTCGTTTACTACATCAGTAAACTGCTTGATGATGATGCCTTCAAGAAAAATCAAAATGACAAACAGCTACAAATATACACTGTTGGGGAAGCTACTATGAAACTGTAGTTTGACAAGCTACAAGCTACTCATAAATTAAAGTAGTTAAACTACAGTCAAGCTACCCTTCTGAAAAAGTAGTTAGCTACACTACAAGTTACTATCAAAAAGTAGCTAGTTACATTGAAACTACTTTGATTTTTTTTTTTTTTTAAATGACATAAACATTCTTCATTAACAGTTATCCAGGCTAAGTAAGATGTTTGGGGTTTAAAACAACGCAATGTACTACAATTATGATTTTAAAGTATACTGTTTTATTTTGTAAACTATATCAAAAGATACAATACTCAAATGTAGCCTATATCTCACACTGACTGTCAAAGTGCAAAATTACTACAAATGTCACACCAATGCAGGCCCGGTTCTACGCACCTAAGCACCCTCAAAAGCAAGCAAGAGCACCCTCAGTAGATACTGTATAATATCATATTGGCAAACGCTCCAGTGCGTATTTGTGTTTGCACTCTGGAGAATGTCCAGAAGAGAATAGAAATGTTTCTATTTACAACATGATTTTGCAGCGGTGAGCAACATAGCCAATCACAGACACGGTTGTTGGTATAAGTTAGTTAGAATCCACTCACGCCAGAAACGCCAGAGTTTTGTTCAGCACTGAGCTTGCTAGCTTGCGAAGCCTCTCATTAACAAAGTATAGACACGATGTAAGAGACTCATTGTGCAGTGTAGACAGCTATAACGAAGATGAGTAATAACTTTTTAGTGATTATAAAGGAAGTGCCCTTTGCATGCTTTATATATAATACATTCAGAATTTTAATATAAGTTTTGTTTTTCATGAGGACCGACGACCAATTGCACTCTGCAGTTTCAGAAGTGACATCTACATATAAATGCAGGATTCACGCTCAAAATTGCTACCATAACATGGGACAAAAATATGCAATAATAATAATGATAATAAGCAATGTAAATGCAGACTAGAAAAATATTAGAATTTTTGTATCAATATTTTTGAAATTATATTCCAATTATTTGTAAAAGTAATGACTTAAAATTTTAAATGTCTCACTGTATACATTGCTATTCTTATTTTGTTGGAGCCGTTGTTTACACATTACATCTGCATTTTACTATAGCACCCTCACTTATTTCAGAAGCACCCCCAATGATTTGATTCTGGAACCGGACCTGCACTTAAACCGAACCGGAACTTAAATTGGATACACAGAAAAATGCAGGTTAAACTCACTTAACTCTTAAAGTCTTCGACACAGACAGCATTTTAATAATTTGTTTATAAATTAAGCGTAACCTTTACTAATCAATTCGTGTTAAGTGTAAACCCACTCCTGTCCTTTACATAATCATCAGACGATCTCTTCTCGGTGAACTGTAAAGCCACAAGATTCGTGATATAACAATAGATGGCGGTAATGCACGATTTTAGTTCATGATCTACTAAGACGCTATGCTGCTTCAATGCATTCAGGCTCGTCAGAACGCAAAACGGAATGAAGCTTGTAGCTTTTGGTCGCGCTACACTGATACTTGCTGGAAAAAGTAGTTAACTACTGGAAAGCTACACTGTTTTAAAAGTAGCTGAACTACTGACAAGCTACTGAAAAATGTAGTTAAACTAGTAGCGTCGCTACGTGTAGTTAACTACTCCCCAACACTGCAAATATATCACAAATCAGATGTGCTAAAACTACAAAAACATTCCCAGTGTTATTCAGTTGTGATCTAATGTTTTAGTTTTATAATGGAAACTTTCCCCAATGACCAGAAAGATCTTAAACATGAAGATGCGTGATGGTACCTTTGATGGTGTTGAGTAAGTCAATGGCTGGTTCTTTAAGTGTGGCCACATGATCCTGCAGAACATCCTCAAACATTCTGTAGTTGCTGAAGCCGAGCAGTTCCCTCCCTCTGTATTTCTGGCTATTTGCTATCCTAATCAAATCATTCACTTGTTTGGGAACAAGACAGATTTCTTTTGAAATTAATTGACTTTTTCATTTGAAGAGCATAAACATCAGAGTCATTTAAAACTTATTTATGTTTCTTTAATTTGAAAATATACTAACAATATGTCTTTGTGTTATTAAGACGATCATTCCACTTGTTATATTCAGCCCGAAGTTGGACAAACCAATTTTCCTCTTTGATGAGCTCTCCTAACGATAAGGAGTTGATCTGATGATTGAATCTTGTTAAGATCTATGAGAACAAAAAAATATATAATTTGTTAGGATTCAGTTTAATCAATATCACAATAATTTATTCTAGCCATTACTGATACACAATTATTGGCAGAAATGTAAATTAGCATTTTATGGCTGCATCTCACAAAATGTGGTATCCATCTAGAGACACATCAGCTGCTTGGACCCCAAATAATAATTTTCAGAAGCAAGAAAATTAAATTAAAATTGAATTGTTACTTCAGTGAGAAATTTTTTGGCCCCCTTAGGATCCTGTGGTGGTCCATCCTCACACTCTTTGAGCTCATTCCTCAGGTCCCACAACTGCTTTTTTATCTGCTCGCTGAGCTGTGGCAGTTATTTCTGACAAAAAAAAAAAGGGGTAAAAAAGCATACAACCAGTTAAGAAAAATACTAAATTACTCAATTGTCATGGTGTAATGCAGGGTTCCTCAAATTCGGCCCTGGAGAGCCACTGCCCTGCAGAGGCATTAGCCCTAATCAATAAGTTTCACTGGCCTTTATTTGTTTTCACACCAGAAAAAAAAAAAAAAGAATTGTTTAAAAATATTAACTCTGTCCTGCCATTGATGGAATTTTCTGGCAATCTATGTTTTCACTGTTATATGGTAGGGAGCGCTATTACACATCTTCTGAAAGAGTACAGAATCTCCGGATCAAAACACAAGCGACGAAGAAGCAGAAACAAGCAATATGCACGTTGTAGTCTTTAACAAAAATGTGATTTGCTTTTTTTATGATACTTGTCCATACTTAAGTGTTGATAAATAAAAGAATGCATGAAGTTAAAATGTTTGTTTGTACAAAGTATTCTGTAAACTTTTTAAAAAATGCTGGCAGGGAAAGGGCTAACTGTATTAACTATAAAAAGTGCAGCTACTATATATTTTACCTTTATACTTTTTTGTCTTTATATAATTTTTCATATTTTGAAAATAACAAAAAAATACATTAAATAGAACATTGTTATCAAACATCCACTATATCAATTTCCATATTCTTTAAAGTGTAAACACATTAGTGCAATTTTGGTGAAATTTTGCAGACAAAAAAAGGTCCATTGTCAATATTGTAATGTATAAAGCACAGCTCACACAGAAGTCACTTTCAAACCAAGCAGCGGCAAATTCATATGTCCAAATTGAACCCATTCTGACATCTACATGAGAAAATATTTAACACGAAATTCCAGATTCCACGGATTCCTATTGAAATAGACTGGATTTAGCTCATGAAGATTCACTGAAAAATGATAAATGAGACCACACTTAATCTTTAAAATTTTGACATAAAAACAAAAATATTTAAGTTTGAAAATATGCCACACTATTAACAGCTATTGTAGTCAAACAAATGGTCAAATGTGTTGGTAGCAACAAAAATAAATAAAAATATCGCTGTGAATACCATGACCTCCTTTCAAAACAGTGAATTCCTATTTCAAAATGAAGTTTGCATCCCTGACCATTAGAAACTTACCTTGATATGATCAACAAGATGCTGAGTCAATTTGATGGCAAGACATTTAATAGTCGCTTTATCCTCACTCAAGAGGCATCTGTAGAAAAATAAAAACCACTTTTTGTAAGGTGGTATACTAGCTTGATAATTGTTGATGTTATTTCTAAAAATCATAACTGTGCTTTGGACAAAGTGAACATTACTTCAAACTGAAATTATTAAAATAAATTTTAAGGATACCATTTGCTGAATGAGCTAACTTCTGATCAGAAATGTACTGTAATGTGTGTTGCGTTTTGGAATATCGTCCTAACAACTAATTAATGTGACTGATTGGGGGATGAGGAACAACGGGGCAGAAGCTGTGTTTTCAGAGACTGAGGGTGGGAAAAGGCTTATGCCCCGGTCAGACTACATGATTTTAGCCCGATTTTGCCACAGTTTGCTTGACGTAGGGCAGTGGTCGGCAATAGTTTAATAGCGGCTGGTTCTGAAATAGATCTTCGTCTCCTGTTGCCGTCTAATATTATCAACATGTACACCAGCTAAAAGCTGTCTACACTGAACGCAACAAACCGACCGTTGCAAAGCACTTGGACTATGTCAGAAATAGATCAGGGAATCCGTTTACTGTGGGGAAAGTGATGTGTTATGTTGCGCCGCGCCGCATCCAGTGTAGACAATATCATTATAATGGGTTCTATAGAGTACCTCAGGGATGACGTGTTTTTGTAGGCCAACCCGGAAGTTAGTGGCGCACGGGTTCCCTCGATCGAAAGTCTATGCATTTTTCCCATAGACTTTTGGAAAATCGCAAAAAATAAGCTCTGTGTTTAACAAAGGTTTATGACACTTACACATTTTGTCTATCAAGATAATCTTTACAAGTTCACACAACATTTATACATTTTGAAGCCTACATAAAGTCGTCAAATATAAAAAGCTAACAGTAGGCTATAAACGGACTGCAGCACACCATGGTCGCGGATCAACGTCACCACCACCAAGCTTCCTCAAACTTTATTTAAAAAACAACTTTATTTAAAAAACAAAAATAATTTAAAAACATGCTCGCTGATTATGATCTGCGCTGTGTATGGATACTTATCCACTTTTTCATGAGAAATGCTGTCCAAATGTCTTGTTTGTCATGATGACGTCTAAAGTCCCCGCCAAAGGAAGTAGTCCCTTTTAGCAACTTGTTAGCAACCGCCATTTTTAAGACACAATAAAGGTTTAAAAAATCACAAGCGGGTTATAACTGGTGTGTTTTATGTCATAGATCAAAACGTGAAAATATTTAGAGGCTTTGTTAACCACAGACCTCATTTCAGGCGATTTAGCAAAATCCCATTCAAAAAACCCATTGACTTCAGGACTATGGAACCGGAAGTCCTAAAATGCTAACTCGCTTCTGGGTTTTGCCTACAAAAACACATCATCCCTGAGGTACTCTATTATCTTTTGTAGCGTCCTGTCGCGCCACTTGCGGCCGGTGTCGGTGTTATATTCTTTGAAAACGGCGACAACTTCGTTGCAGATAAGATATACCGGCTTTGCATGCACAAAACTAGGTAGGATGAACGCATACTTGTCTTTCCAATCTTCTTTGTATGCCCTATTTTCGCTGTCAACTTTCCTCTTTAGACTCTTTGACAGTGCCATTTTCTCTCACCAGCTATCTTAAATGTTAACATCACTCTGCACATGCAGCACGCAAACAATTAAAAAAATGCACTTTAGTACGTGAGGACGCCAAGGACTAGCATGTTTAATTTTTTTTCTCGGCTCCACGTGTGACACTGGCCAATAGAAGCACAGAAGCTTCTTCCTACATGCTTTCACACATGCCGAAACGAAAGAGAGACAGTAGGCTTGCTCAAGATGCATTGGCGCAGCGCAGACCGATCAGCGTATGACATCAAAGTACAGCGAGAGAGATTAGAAAGCAAATGACTCCTTATGCATTTGAAGCGCTCTCACAGTACATTGATATCATACAGCGATCGGTCTGCGCAGCACTGATGCATCTCGAACAAGCCTAATGGTATCGTTTCAAGTTAGGTGGAATTTACAATGGAGGAAATGTTTGTGGAGCTATGGCAACAATACTCCTGCATTTATGATGTTTCCTCGAGGGGCTAAGTTAGTTTCCCCTTAGGGAGAACTCCTTGGTTTTGAGCCACCACTGCAAAGGTCTCATGTACAGCAGGCCAAAAGGTATCCCATTGGACGCAGCTGCCATCAGACCTAACAGTCTTTGAAACTGTTTCACAGTGAGTGACTGGCCTAGCTTTAACTTGTTTACGGCTATGAGAATCACTTCTACTCGAGCAGGCGACAGATGTGCCTGCATAGTAGTTGAATCCCATACTATGTCTAGAAAGGAGGTTCTCTGTTGTGGAGATAAAACACTCTTCTTGGCATTTAGCCTTAACCCCAACACCTTCATGTGGGCGAGAACAGCATCTCGATGCTGAACTGCCACCTGTTCTGACTGTGCCAGGATGAGCCAGTCGTCGATGTAATTCAACACACGAATGCCCTGGAGTCACAGAGGAGCCAGCGCTGCATCCACACATTTTATGAACGTGCGGGGAGATAAAGCTAGACGGAACGGAAGAACCCGATATTGGTACGCTTTGCCCCCGAACTTCCTGTGCTGTGAAAGGATGGAGACGTGAAAGTATGCGTCCTTTAGATCCATCGTGACAAACCAGTCCTCGGACCTGATTTGAGACACGATTTGTTTCAGAGTGAGCATTCTGAACTTGAGCTTCTTGACAGAGCGATTTAGTTGCCGCAGATCTAGAATAGGATGCAACCCTCCATCCTTCTTTGGAACTATGAAGTACCGGCTGTAAAACCCAGACTCTCTGATGGGAGGAGGAACACTTTCTATGGCCTCCTTTCGCAAAAGAGTTTGTACCTCTTGTTCCATAACCAGAGCCTGCTCGGGGATGACCACTGTGGGCACAACCCCGTTGAATCTGGGTGGGCGTAACCCAAACTGAATTCTGTACCCATTTTCTACTGTCTGCAGGACCCATTGAGATATATTTGGCAGAAGTTTCCACGCTGCCAAAAAATCTGCTAAGGGAACCAGCCTCTCGAGACTGGCCTCTGGTGTCACACGAGCGACCAGCTCGGTGCCCTGAAGCGGCGAACCGGCAGGGAACAACTGAACTGGCCCTTCTGGAGCCCTCCTCAGAGGAAGCAAACGTCCCCGTGCCGCTACGTTTCCGGACGGACACTGAGACATATGTTTGCTGAGGACCGCTGTGCCCTGAAGCACATGAGGTGGCAGGGTTGGCAGAACAGCCCCCTGAGGGCACCGAAGGGAGATGGGCACCGTGTAATGAGGTGAACACCGACTCGCCCTGGAGGGGACAGCCCTCAGAAGGAAATTACCATTTAATTCCTCAGAATTAAATGCAGTCAAAATCAACCAGACAAGTAAAAACGGACTGGACTAAAGGCAGAATATAGTGAATAAAACGGGCATCTAATTTCCCCAAAATCAGAAAATTAATTGTCATTTAATTCCTCAAAATTAAATGCAGCCAAATATCAACCATACAAGTAAAAACGGTCTGGGTGAGAGGTTGAATATAGTGTATTAATACAGACATCCGATTTCCCCAAAATAGATAATCAACATTAATTCATCGGAATTTTATGTAGCCAAATATCAAACAGACAAGTAAAAACAGTCTGGAATGAGAAGCTGGATATTCTGGATATAATTTTATTCTCAAATTAAATGCAGCCAAGAAACAAACAGACAAGAATACATGGCTGAATGTCAGGCTGAATATATAGATACAAAAATAATTATAGCTCGTAATAGTTTGCAAGCGATCATAGGAACAAGAGAGAAAGGGAAACTCCCATCTGCTCAGTTCCCCCCGAATATATATAAGTATAATATATATAGTATATATATAAATTACAGGCACGTAATCTACGCGCTGCCTCAGCAAACGCGAGATCCGAGCCATTGATCTTTATTGCAGACCGTAATCCACACGCTGCCTCAGCAAACGCGAGATCCGAGCCACTATATTCTTTACTGCAGACCGTAATCCACGTGCTGCCTCGGCAAACGCGAGATCCGAGACTTGCATTAGACTTTTATTCCCTCGAGAATAAAGCCAACAGGAGCGGAGCTAAAAACTCCTGATACTGCATGCTTTTCTTTTCACTTCAGGACATTTTTATGAATGAACACTGTCAGCCCCAATGAGAGCTGACATGCATGCTCCACTCCCAGCAAACAACACATAAATCACGTGTATCCCCACTCGTAGTGTAGCGAGTGCAGGGAGGAACACACGATTCAAACTGCTGATTGCTTGCCATTATACTCCTGTCTAGATAAATATATGCTTGTGGACAAACAACAATAAATAGACAGAGACAATTTCACACAGAGCGCTTGCTGAAGACACAGAAGCTAACACTGTTTGGTTTAAGTATGCTTTATAGTTTCCTGGTCATGACGTCACCCGCCTATGACGTTCCGTCACGCCATTGGACTGATTTCACATGTGCTTCACGACGCAATCATGTAGAGGCGTTCCCATAGCGCTTTGGACGCAGCGCGAGTTCCCTTGAAAGGGAACTATTACACTACTATGCTAGAAAACTGATCTAGCAGCCTGATCTAAACAGTGTGAATCAAGTCTCATAGACACATACATTTTAGAGATCAAAATGTTAAATTATGATTAAAAGATGAAATATTCTTTTCAGATTGTAACCTGAAAAAGTGATGTTTTTGAAAGAAATCTTTCTCCATTAGAGCTGCCTCCTCCAGAGGAACGTCATCATCAATCTGCTGTTGTCCTCTACACTTCACCATGATGTAACCTTTGCGGAGAGGAATCACTTTGTTCTGAACAATGGCCAGAATATTCTTCTCTGTTCCCCTGTCTATGAGGTCTGGCTTGGTCAAAATGGCTGTGAGAATGAAAAAAAAAAAAAAATAGTAAAATCTGCATTTTTTGACAAAAGTGCTCTAAGATATTTGTTGATAGATTTTGTGCAGATCATCTGCAAATTACCGATAGTTCTTTTGCCCTCAGGATCTACTTCTCGTGCCATTTTTAATGCTTCCGTTGTTGCAATGTCAGTGTTACAAGGGACCACTACCAGGTTTAAAGTCTCTTGCTTCTCAATAAATTTCATGATCAGACTTTTGATCTACAAGACATGAAAACATAGTTTAAAAACTTAATAACTAAGGTACTAAATGTGGCATGCAAGACAATAATAAATCAGATTGTGCTGCCCACCTGGTTTCCAATATTCTCTGGTTGTCCTTTAACTGGGACTCGGGCAATTCCAGGCAGATCAATCAGTGTGAGGTCACACACATCTGGTGACATGATCTCTAAAGTGATGAGCTCATCACATATACCTACCCCTTCCCCTGCCAGCTCATTCTGGGCTGTAGAACACAAATACGGCATAATTATGCTAAAGGCTAAAGGTTGTACAATACAGCAGTTAACACACTGTGACAGAGAGTGTATGCTACAATTACAAATGACTATCCCCACTATCCTACGTGGAACCATTTGACAAGATTGTCCCAATTGTTGACGACACCTTCACAATTTTTGCTTGGATTTTTCCATTATACAGGTTTTAGAGTCGACAATACTCCTTACATGCTGCAACCTATATAAAAATTACGATTATGTTCACTTGCGTGAAGGGGGACCCCAGCCTGGACCACAATATCAACGGAGTCCCCCTGAGAAATAAAAAAGCCTGGGGAAGATTGACTTTTCACAGATTCCCACCGTTTGCTCCTGCGTCATTATGCGACGGGAAGCCCACACTCCAGACTGTCCTGATTGCGCTCAGGACTGTTTGCTGAGGCTGTGGATTACAAGTAATGTTGTAAATAATGTTCAGTTTCTTGCACATGTAGTGAGGTCCCTTGTAAAAATGTGATTTAATCTAAGAAAGTGATATGGCCCCTTTAAAAGCGTTTCTCTGTAGGTGGAAGTGTGCACGCTAGTAAATTTCCCTGTGCTTTATAAGACAGAGAGGAGCGATGGTTTGCATGGGCTACAAGCTTTATTCTCAGATGAGACTTTAGTTTCCTGCTCAAATAAGGTAATCGTTATTGCTACCTTTACTCCTCATTTTGTAGTCATTGGTGCTCCCAATGTAAGGGTTTCCTTTTTCTTATTTGTAGGCCGTTTCCCCCACGCTTGTTTGCGGGTGCTGGGTATTAAGTACAAGGTAGGTTGGACTGATTTTCATTTGTGGCATGCGTCTAACATTTTAGGGTTTTGTTTTAGGCTGATCTCTCTGTTGGTCGTGGGGCTGCTGGACGTATGGTTAGTGCCAATTGAAAATGGTGCTGTGGTTCCGTTCAACCCAATAAAGCATTGGTAGGATTTTATGTGTTTTTGAGTGATTTAGCTGGGGGGTGGCAATATTTATTTGAGATGATGTAACATGATTGTTTTTTGTCATTTTGGTTTCTTTAGGATTTGCCATTTAGTTGCCACTGCTGTCTTTCCTCCCCCTCTGTTCCTTCCGTTGGTCTGGTACACATTGAATCTGTGTTTGTAACTTAACCTAACATTCCCTGAAGAGAGGGATTCAGGGTGGTGTAGTCAGGCTATGTTTGGTTGGGCTTAATAATTACTCATAAGGGCGGTTTCCCGGACAGAGATTAAGCCTAGTCCTAGAATTAAATGGCCCTTTAAACCAGATTACCAGAAATCTGCTTTCTCTGTCATGGTTTTAGATAGTCCTAGACTTAGTCTAGTCCAGAGTTTAATGCTGATTTCCTGGAGGAAGACTAGAGCTACTCCAGGACTAAATTGAGGCTTAAATTAAACCTACTAGGAGGCAGGTTTAACTTCAGATTAATGTTGTGTTTCAAAGAAGATACATGCATTACTTGGATATATATCGATATCAATATACACTGTATTGATATATATATATATATATATATATAAATATATACTGTATATATATATATATATATATATATATAAACCTATATATTGATGCTGTTCGCTTTATTTAAACAATTCATTTTGATTTAACACCATTTTTTCTGGTTCAAATGTGATTGCTTCATGTTAAATTGACTTGAAATGGTTAATATTTGAATTCACTTGATGTTTTCATTTTGAAACAACATGTTTCAGTCAAGTAACCAATCAAACAGGACTTTCACTTCCCATCATGCTTTGCACTGGGCTGGGAAAGTAAATGTTGAAATAAAGTGTTATTTTATGCATTTTTTAGAAAGATGAGAAAATGGAAAGACTTGTTAATGTTTAATGTTCTATTATATAAGTTTTTGTTAAAGTTATTTGTAAAAGTGTTTTTTGGAGATTACCATTGTGGTGAAGTGTTGAGCTTGTGCTTGGGTAGAGGACCTGCTAACAAGATTTGACTTTTCTATATAATAAAACAATCACTATGATAGTGCTTTGGATCAAAACAGTGTCATTTCTAGACTGTCAGCATCAAACATCACATGTGTAAATAGTTATGTTTAGTTTATTGCTATGTAAAGGACAAAACAAAAGCATTAATAGCCATAGGATTATTATATATATAGAATTGATCTATTTAAACAAAATTCATTACAAACAGATTTCCAGGCATTTCTTTTTTTCACAGCTGATGTATTTTGCTTGCTTTAAAAGAACTGTCTCTTGTTTTTTTTTTGAGCAGTCTTTTTCTGCTTTCATTGTTTTCCTTGGATTTGCTTCTCAGTTCCATGCAATTTTAAGCTTTTCTTGGTTCATTCCATGTTTTATAGGCAACCTCTCTCATGCTAATTCAGATTAGCACAGTTAGTTTTAAATTAATCTGGTTTATTTTAATTCAGGACTCCATAGTCCAGATTTTAGTAATGTTAACCTCACGCTACACACAGACCGATCATTTAACTTCATAAGATGTATCATCAGGAGCCACGGGTGACACAAATTAACAGCAAGTTTTAATTTTTGGGTGACCTATACTTTTAAGTAAGATAAGTTCAGCCACATCTGAGCATGGTTAATATTATCGTTGTATAATCTTTAATATTGGTAAAATTGCTATGACAACAAGACTTATGTAATGTGAGTAGTACAGTGATTCTGTAGTCTGAAAAACATGGCTAAAACCAAAGACTTTATATATAGAAAAATGGTACGCTCGTATTACTATAAATGGAAGAAAGCTCAATATGGCGGAATATACAGTATCTCACAGAAGTCAGTACACTCCTCACATTTTTGTAAATATTTTATTATATCTTTTCATGTGACAATACTGAAGAAATGACACTTTTCTACAATGTAAAGTAATGAGTGTACAGCTTGTATAACAGTGTAAATTTGCTGTCCCCTCAAAATAACTCAACACACAGCCATTAATGTCTAAACCGCTGGCCACAAAAGTGAGTACACCCCTGAGTGAAAATGTCCAAATTGGGCCCAAAGTGTCAATATTTGGTGTGGCCACCATTATTTTCCAGCACTGCCTTAACCCTCTTGGGCATGGAGTTCACCAAAGCTTCCTCATCCACTCCTCCATGATGACATCACGGAGCTGGTGGATGTTAGAGACCTTGCGCTCCTCCACCTTCCGTTTGAGGACGCCCCACAGATGCTCAATAGGGTTTAGGTACCCTCAGCTGGAGGTGTGTTTGGGGTCGTTATCATGTTATCATGTTGGAATACTGCCCTGAGGCCCAGTCTCCGCTTCAGTATTTCACAGTACATGTTGGCATTCATGATTCCCTCAAAGAACTCCCCAGTGCTCCCCAGTGACGGCAGCACTCATACAGCTCCAGACCATGACGCTCACACCACCATGCTTGACTGTAGGCAAGACACACTTGTCTTTGTACTCCTCACCTGGTTGCCGCCACACACGCTTGACACCATCTGAACCAAATAAGTTTATCTTGGTCTCATCAGACCACAGGACATGGTTCCAGTAATCCATGTCCTTAGTCTGCTTGTCTTCAGCAACCTGTTTGCGGGCTTTCTTGTGCATCATCTTTAGTAGAGGCTTCCTTCTGGGACGACAGCCATGCAGACCAATTTGATGCAGTGTGCAGCATATGGTCTGAGCATTGACAGGCTGACCCCCCAACCCTTCAATCTCTGCAGCAATGCTGGCAGCACTCATACGTCTATTTCCCAAACACAACCTCTGGATATGACGCTGAGCACGTGCACTCAACTTCTTTGGTCGACCATGGTGAGGCCTGTTCTGAGTGGAACCTGTCCTGTTAAACCGCTGTATGGTCTTGGCCACTGTACTGCAGCTCAGTTTCAGGGTCTTGGCAATCATCTGATAGCCTACGCCATCTTTATGTAGAGCAACAGTTCTTTTTTTCAGATCCTCAGAGAGTTCTTTGCCATGAGGTGCCATGTTGAACTTCCAGTGACCAGTATGAGAGACTGAGAGCGATAACACCAAATTTAACACACCTGCTTCCCATTCACACCTGAGACCTTGTAACACTAACGAGTCACATGACACCGGGGAGAGAAAATGGCTAATTGGGCCCAATTTGGACATTTTTACTTAGGGGTGTACTCACTTTTGTGGCCAGCGGTTTAGACATTAATGGTTGTGTGTTCAGTTATTTTCAGGGGACAGCAAATTTACACTGTTATACAAGTTGTACACTCACTACTTTACATTGTAGCAAAGTGTCATTTCCTCAGTGTTGTCACATGAAGATATAAAATATTTACAAAAATGTAAGGGGTGTACTCAATTCTGTGAGATACTGTATGTCGTGCGCTCGGAATTATCGTAAATATCACATTCCTAGGTAAAATTGCACAAGAACGCTCTCCCATTTTGAAACTTGAATGAGATGAGCTCGTAATCACGACTTCAGAAGTGGGAATTATCAACTTTCTGATAGCACGTGAAGGCAGCATAAGTCCCGCCTTCTAAATAAAAGAGCCTATCGCCGATTGGTAAAGTCATCGCATCATCACAGCTGCCGTTAGAAGCTGTGGTTGCAATAGAAACAGTCAGTGTTCTGATACACGCATTTAGGACTGCGCATTGGCTCCTCTAGCCTGAAAAACAAGCTTTTTTTAACGCTATTTGAGCATAAGAAACTACATTTATAATACGGTTGTTGCCAGATTTCATTGGTTATTTCAAATATGAAATTTAATCGTAAACTTGGTGAACTGCTTTGGAGAATTTGATGGTTCCCCATTCAAAGAGATAGCAGCTGCATTTGCATGACTGAAACAGCTGCCAGAGAGGCGTTTCAAAGATGGCCACCGAGTGAAATGACTTGTCTCGAAGGGACTTTGCTAAAACTTAAAACTCCAAGTTACTTGCTTTCTGTTTATATAAGGCCCGGATATACTTCAAGAGACATCAAAGAACAAACTGGTGTGATGTCATTTCAAAAAAAAATCAGGCCAAAATGAAGTTCGCTTGGGGTTTGTTTCAAGTGAATGTGCATGTATCCATATTATATAAGATTAGTTATGACTGTAGCAGTGTTAGTTTTACTCTAAATGGTATATTCAAGTATAAACTGTATCTCTCACTTTATGTCTTTGCCACCTGGCAAGTTTAGTCTCGTTGTAAACCTTTCTGAATGTTCTAATTAACAATGTATGTTACATTACTGTAAAATGCATTTTTCTATTTTTAATAGTACTTTGAAGAAATTTTACTCAGATCTGACACTTCATAAACTATGCAAATTAGGTCATAAATGGAGACAAAGAAAAAGTTTGCCCGCCAAAATTTCACCCTCGCCATTGGCTGGCACATCCAAGGAGGCGTGTGGGTTTGTTTGTCAGCAACAACATGCGTCTCTTCGGCGCTTCAAGTTCTTTTTGTCAAGCCATCTTCATCCGTCGCCCGAAGCCTTCATCACCTAGGAGACGGACTCTCTCTTCTTTATTTTCCGGTTATCTTACTCTTAAGTTAAAACCTTGTTTGAAAATCCCGCCGAAGAACCCTGCCTCGGAAAAGGACCAATTGCTTCAGATTGCACGCAACTGAAACTCCTGCAGAAAGACGAAGCAACCGCAGCACCTAAGCCTATGCAAGTATAGAACCATTCTTTTTGAAGCGTTTTAAGCTCCATGCGTAAGCTGAGTTTCCTTGCTGACTCTCAAAGGTTTTAACTGTTTGTAATTTGTCATTTCTTTGATCACCTCTTTTTCCTGTCTTTACTTTCACTTTTGTATATATGTGTATTCTTTGTGCATATTTAGCCGTATAGCCTATGTATTCGTAGTTTCATATATTAAATCCATTATATTCATGCTCGATTGTCTCTGTTGCTCATTCAACAAATCAAGTCACTTTTACGTTCCAATTTTGCAAACTGCTTTACGCTTTAATGCTAGAATAGGAGGTTATTTCTCATGGCCAGAGGAATAACCGCCTTTGTTTTAATAGTCGATGAGGAAAGCCGGTAGTTTGCTGGACAAACTAGACTAGTCTTTCTAAATTAACTACTAATATAGAACTAACCCTGAACCATATATATATATATATAGTTAATTATAATCCATTGTAATTAATTCACAATATATGTGCATAATTCCCTTTCTGGTCGATTTATATCATAATTAATCATAACGCGTTATGATTTCATTATATATATATATATATATATTTCACCCATAATTTGAATTAATTAATTAATTTGTTGTCATTCGTTACATTCCTAACCTGTTTCAATGTAGGTTCCAACTGAAGGTGGATAAAAAACTTCATTTTTCTTATTACGGTAAGATAGAACAGCCTTCCTGCTGACTCCACCTGTTACCTTCTTCAGCCTCAGCTCTAGTGGACATCTGGTGACAATTCCTATAGCAAACACAGTTCAGTTAACAATTACAGTGAATTACTAACAGTGAACATTGTATGACAAATACATTGTGTTCAAAAAACAGGTCCTGTCAAAAGTAACCATTCTCTTATTATTTGCATTCAATTTAAATATATATGAGTATCGATATAAGAAAAGGAGAATAAAATCAGTCCTCACCGATTCCTCTTGGTAATGCAACTCCAGAAATCGCTTCCAACACAGAGCTTTTTCCAGAACTCTGGTCTCCGATCACTGCAATAGTCGGTAATGCCAAGTCCTTGTGAATGCCAACTGACCGCAGAGTGTCGATCAGATCAATGTATGGACGAATGCTCTCCTCTAAATGACTGTGAACCTCTCCCTTCATTTCCTCACTGTAAAAATAAAAATAACTATGCATACCTTTTATATTCCTTTTATTGGTTTTAATGTTTTTTATTCATTTTCTTATTTATTTAGTGTTTTTTTTTTTTTACTCTTTTGATTTCTTAAATTATTTTAAAATGATCTATTAAAAAGATTTTTGTTTCTCTCTTATGCAGTAAAAAGAAAATCACTTTGAATATTGTACATGAAACAAGCTATAATTAAACTTCCCTTGTGTATAAATTACCTTTTTTTTAAACTTTTTATACAAAAAATAAAAGTTAATTCAGATAAATATTGCACATTTTATACTAACCTTTCACTTTGAGAATGCGGGGCGTTGTCATTATCGTGATGAGCACCGCTACTTTCTGAAGAAGCAAACATACTTTGTCTTGAAACAAAAAACAAAGTTAGTTATAATATCCTTTTTTGAATGCCTCTGAGAAATGTTGCTTGAGTTTGTGGCGATGCTGAAGAGAAACCAAATCCTGTGTGTCAGACTGAATTTATAATGTATCACACACCCTGATAAAAATGAAAGTAATTAGATCAAACACAAGATTGTGTGATGAGACTTACTGGAAAAATTCCTGGGAGGTGGTGTGGGGATGGGCAGCAGGCTTTTTGCATTGTTTTTTATAGACAGTGGTGCAAGGAAAGTATAGCGAGAGAGTAGGAATAGGATTGAGACTCGTATATGTTCTGAGAATGTGTACCTCAAATGAGATGGAGTCCTCTTACCTATGCCCTGTAGCGAAATTAGCTCAAAAGACAAATATATATATATATATATATATATATATATATATATATATATATATACACAGTGCTTAAGTATTAGAACAGTAAAGACAAAATTGCTCTGTTAGCTGTGGTGTCAAGACATCTATAAATATGATTAAAAGATTAATATGAGGTAGAAGTACATAATGTCACATTTTATTATTGGCTGTTTCAACACAAAATGTTTTACCAACTAAGAAGAACAGCACTTTTTTTTTTTTTAATGTGAGCATAAGTATTGGGACGGTTTAACTCAAAGCAAATCGTCTCAGGTTACGTATGTAACCATAGTTCCCTGAGAAAGGGAACAAGACGCTGCGTCCGATAGGATCGCTTTGGGAATGCCCTCAGCGTGAATGCGTCTGATGCACGTGTGTCAACTAGTTCAATGGCGAGAGTGAACGTCACCGGCGGGTGACGTCATGACCAGGTAAGGATAAATACACATCCAGAAAGCTTCAGCTTAAATTGCCGAAGCAAATCGATCATAGGCGTGCAGGGAGTATGGCAATGTGACGTGTGAATGCTGAGTCATAGTTTGCTGGAAACCGCTGCGCCCCGAAGCACCAAAGGTGCCAGGGTTGGCAGAACGCCCCCCTAAGGACGATGAAGTGGGGCGGGCACCGTATACTGAGGTGTACACTGCTCTATCCCATGCGGGGCTGCCCTTAGATTTCATTCAGAGGGTGCGAGCCTGACGCAACGTCGTGTGAGCGCTGAATCAGAAGCTTGCTGGAAACCGCTGCGCCCCAAAGCACCAAAAGTGATGGGGTTGGCAGAACGGTCCCGAGGGCAACGAAGTGGCACGGGCACCGTATACTGAGGTGTACACCGCTCCACCCCGCAGGGGGCTGCCCTAAGAAGCCTAACACCACTGGCGTCAGGATCTACATGAGAGGCTGAACTAATACATGAATCTAACTAATTAAAGTCAGATAAATATGTATTATTTTAATTTCTCAAAATTAAATTGCAGCCAACTGTCCATTTAATTCCTCAAAATTAAATGCAGCAAAAGATCTATCAGACAAGTTAATACGGTCTGAAAGAAATGCTAAATATAGTATGTATATATATAGGC
This sequence comes from Hypophthalmichthys nobilis, assembly GCA_037950665.1. Classification (NCBI taxonomy): domain Eukaryota; kingdom Metazoa; phylum Chordata; class Actinopteri; order Cypriniformes; family Xenocyprididae; genus Hypophthalmichthys; species Hypophthalmichthys nobilis. The sequence goes on from CM075486.1 coordinate 13,814,638, forward strand.
ATATAGGCCATACACACACATCAAATCTCATTTAATCTCTCAAAATTAAATGCAGCCACATATCAACGAGACAGGTAAAAACGGTCTGGATGAAAGGCTAAATAAAGAGTTATTAGTGCAGACATATAGCTTTTAAAAACCAGGCAATATCCCATTTAATTCTTCAAATTAAATGCATCAATGAACCACCAGACAAGTGTACACGGTCTGAATGATAGGTTGAATATTTATAACTGCCGTCTGCACACCCTAATCTACGCGTTGCCTCGGCAAACATGAGATCAGAGCCACTAGAATCTTAATTGCAGTTTGCAGACTCGAAATCTACACGTCGCGAGATCAGAGCCACTAGAATCTTAATTGCAGTTTGCAGAATCGGAATCTAGGCGTCGCCTCGGCAAATGCGAGATCCAAGCCATAGATTCTTTATTGTTTAAGACTTTATTCTCTCGAGAAAAAAGCCAAGAGGAGTAGAGCTAAAAGTCTCGATAGTCCATCACATCGGGAAATTTATGAATGAACACTGTCAGATCCCAACACAAGAGCTGACGTGCATGCTCTGCTTTCAAACAAACAACACATGAATCGTGTGTATCCCCACTCGTATAGTAGCGAGGGCAGGGAAGCACACACGACTCAAGTTGCTATTTGCTCGCCAATAAACTCCTGTCTAAAATATATAATGCTTGAGGACAAACAACAATAAATAGACAGAGACAGTTTCACACAGAGCGCTTTGCTGAGGCAAAAAAAGCTGAAGCCGGTCTTTCTGGATGTGTATTTATCCTTTCCTGGTCGTGCCGTCACCCACCGGTGACATTCACTCTCACCATTGGACTAGTTGACACACGTGCATCAGACGCATTCACGCTGAGGGCGTTCCCAAAGCGATCCTATCGGAAACAGCATGGAGCTCCCTCGAAAGGGAAATAAAAGTGTAAAAGCTAATATTTAGTTGTGAATACCTTGCAAGCAATCACAGGAGTGAGTCTGTGACCCATAGACATCACCAGACTCTTGGTTTCAGACTTTAAAATGCTTTTGCAGGCCTTTAATGCAGCCATTTTCAACGGTTTGCTTGTTTTGGGGAGTTTCTGCCTTTAGTCTCCTCTTCAACTGGTGAAATGTTTGCTCAATATGATTTAAATCTGGAGACTTGGCCAATCTAAACAATTTCTTTATTATGATAATCTTGATTGAGTTGGCAGAACTAGTGTTTCTGGTGCCATTTTCTTGAGGACTGGGAGGCAAGATTCTTTTGTACACTTCTGAATTCATTCTTCTACTTCCATCATTGAACAAGATTGAATCAATAAAGATGAGTGATCCTGTTCCAGAGGCAGACATGCATGCCCATTACATTACACTACCTCCACCATGCTTTCCAGATGAGCTTGTATACCTTGGATCATATGCAGTTTCTTTTTCTCTTCACGCTTTTTGCTTTCCCACTTTGATAAAGGTTAATCTTTGTCTAATCTGTCCATAAAACTAATTTTATGGCTCATCTCTGTGTGTTTTTGCAAATTCAAATTGGCTTTCCTATTTTTGGTACTGATCAGATGTTTGATCTTGTTGTGTATCTTCTGTAATTCTATTGGTGAAGTCTCCTGCAAACAGCAGATTGTGAGACCATGACCCCAGCTTTCTGGAGTTTGCTGGTGATTTTACTGACAGTTATTTTAGAGTTTTTTTCATAGCCCTTGTCATTTGTCTGTCATCAACTGCTGTTGATTTTCTTAGCTGACCTGGTCGTTGTCGGTTGCTGAAGCTTGTCAGTGGTATCCATCTTTTTCAGGACATTCCAAACTGGACATCCCAAGTCAGTCTCCAGATTTAAATCCTATTTAACATGCATTTCACCAGTTGAAGAGGAGACTAAAGGCAGAAACTCTCCAAAACAAGCAACCGTTGAAAATGGCCGCATTAAAGGCTTGGAAAAGCATTTTGAAGTGTGAAACCAAGAGTCTGGTGATGTCTATGGGTCACAGACTCGCTCCTGTGATTGCTTGCAAGGGATTTACAATTATTATTAATATTTAAAATTAATATTAGCTTGTACCCATTTACATTTACTTTAATACTACACTAAAAGTGTAACTGACGCAAGACCAGTTTACACTTTCTTCGTAACTTGAATATGAAAGGTGGTCTGACGGAAGATATTTGACTTCATAACTTGTTTAAATATGGATATTTTTTTACACAAATGTATCACTTCAGAAGGCCTTTATTAACCCCCCAGAGCCATGTGGAGCACATATTTATGATGGATGGATGTGGATGGAAGCACTTTCTTCAGCTCATACTAGTAACCCCGATTCACTGCCATTATAAAGTTCAGATGCGTCAGGATATTTATTCATATTTCTCAGATTGTTTTAATCAGAAAGAAGAGAGTAATATACATCTAGGATGGCTTGAGGGTGAATAAAGCTTAGGCTAATTTTCATTTCAAAGTGAACTAATCCTTTAATGATGTAGTGTCTGGAGTGATCGATTAAGCTTTAAGATTCAGAAAAGCTTTTACCATCTTGAACTGTTTTTTTAAATCCCCAAGTTCCGGCCAGTCTAACTTTTATGGGTCCATTTTTACATTAGTGGACTTGGCAAAGGCCAAGTCAATTATACTCTAAGTGCTTTTATTCTAGTGTAAGAATGCATCTCTGCTTTAATATCTTCCAGCCATATCTTTCTTGGTACCAAGCCTCTCTTTATTTCCTAATCAGTGGTGTACATTATGTGATTATGAGCATGGGCGGATTGGCCATCGGGCAATTCTGGCAAATGCCAGAGGGGCCGGACCATTTTTTTTAATGTGGGCCGGTCAGTTTTATTATATATATAAATAAACAGTTTTTACAGGCCGACAGCGCATAGGACGGGTTTTTATTGCTAGCACGATTTCACTATGGTTATAATAATATTAATAATAATAAATGTTAAGAAATGGCCGGCCCGGTCCCGAGATGGGCCGACCGCCCCGCCCCCTTTAGTTACTGTTGCTATAAGCCATGCCGCTCTCAAGCCACACAACATGTTCTGTCAGAGTGAAAAATACATTTGAGCAAAGAGGACACTGACAATGCGTCGACAGACAAGAGAAATTTAAACAATAAATACCGTTTTGTGGCTCTTTAATGTGTCTTGACAGATTGCTGTAGCACCTCAGTTCAAGCAGCCCGTGACACTACACATTTTTCAAATTCAAGTCCACGACGTTAATCAAACTGCTTTGTCGGACATAAACGTGGATACGGCGTTATGATTGGTTAGATCGCCTGTCAATCAAACTCAGTCAAAATCAAGCAAGTCATCAGAGAGAGAGCACAACACGAGCAAATTGTCAGTAGAAGTTCAAAAAAAAGGAAAGGCGGTGGAGAAAAGGTTAGAGAAAGATAAAAAAGGCTCTTAAGTCAGACGCTGCCAAATGCCTAAAATTAACCGAACTCTTTTCAAATGGTTTAAATTCAGCTGCTGCAGCAGAGGACAGTGCTGTAGAGGTAGGAAAAAACTGAAAATACAGCTAGCTCAAGTCATTTTCATGCAATTTTTTGTTGTTGTTGTTGTATTAAACAGTTGTAAGCGTAGCATACAACCCCTGTATATTTTACAATGTCATTGCTTCGTGATAATTTTTACAAGTGTTAGCTAGCCTGTTACTGAATTACATGACTGAAATATCAGCAGATTAGGTGGGATTTAGGGTAAACAGACTGCTGTACGCTACTTGCAATATAGTCAAAAACACGTCAAAAACGTATAGCAACCCAGGTGAAAAAAAGTACACTTCCATAATGTACTTAAAGTGCTCTATTTTCGCGCACTAATTTTGTACTTAATAGATTGTTCTTAATTTTGTACTTCTATTATATTTTTTAATAAAATTCTTCTTTAGTGCTTCTTAAGATAATCTTAAGAATATCTAAGTGTACTCAACTGTGCTATTTTGAGACACTATGAATTAGAACTAAAATGTGCTTATACTAACACACTATCTCTGTATTTGTAGTGTTATGGGTTTAAGTGTACTACAAGTGGTAACTAAATGCTGTCTCAAAATAGCACAGTTGAGTAGGCTACACTAAGATGTTCTTAACATTATCTTAAGAAGTACTAAAGAAGAATTTTTAATATATTAAGGTACAAAATTAGTGTGTGAAAATAGAGCACTTTAAGTACAATATGGAAGTGTACTTTTTTCACCTGGGAATCCGTGGGTGTGGTAATGTGGGCTGGTGTGGCTATAGTGCCAGGGCTGAATTTTTGTCCCAGTCCGCCCCTGATTATGAGATGCATCATATGATTTTAGTGCTGCGCACTGGGCTATTAGCATGAACAAACCAGCCTGAGTGTTTTAAATATTAGAACCTCATTGTGGGAACAGAATCCGACGGCAAAAATCCAGCTGTCAGAATCAGTTCCCCTCCGCCATGTTGAGACATGTTTATATGGTTGCTTAAAGGAACACTCCACTTTTTTTTATTTATTTATTTTTTTTCTAATTTTCCAACTCCCCTAAAGTTAAACAGTTGAGTTTTACTGTTTTCGAATCCATTCAGCCGATCTCCGGGTCTGGCGGTACCACTTTTAGCATAGCTTTGCATAGTTCATTTAATCTGATTAGACTGTTAGCATCTCCCTCAAAAATGACCAAAGACTTTTGATATTTGTCCTATTTAAAACTTGACTCTTCTGTAGTTACATTGTGTACTAAAACCGACGGAAAATGAAAAGTTGTGATTTTCTAGGCCGATATGGCTAGGAACTATACTCTCATTCCGGCGTAATAATCAAGGAACTTTGCTGCCGTACCATGGGTGCAGCAGGCGCAATGATATTACGCAGCATCTCTCACAAATGTCTCCATGGTTGCAAGGCACGCTCCCTGTGCAAGCAGGGGGTCACAGCCTGCTCTGCCTATTGGTAGCGCCGGTGTCCTGACATTTCATCCTACCCGTCAGATTGTCCTACTGGAGCATACTGTGCATGCGCACGTCAATATTGCGTCATTTTTTTTACTCGCTGACCACCACGCCCATAATTTCGTGCTGCTGGCACGAGGAATTCTTCGTGTAAGGTAAGTTTTCGACTATTTCTGTGTATTTTTACTACTTGCGCTTTAATTTCTACTTGTAAGGCATTTTTTTTTTTGACAGTTTGTGTTAATTTTTATTATGCCAAGACATTTTATTATGCCAAGTAAATGAGAATGCACGAACTTCTTCACTTCTTTAACTATATGATATAAAATATTATAGAAATGTAAATATCAAACTTTTTGCTGAAAGGTATTGGAATGTGATCAGTGCCAAAAAGTAGGAAAGCCTTTGACTGCTGTACAGACCTTACAGTGTATCAAGGTAAATAAGGGCAGTAAGATTTTGATAGTGTATGTATATTGGGCTGTTAAATAGATTCATCGCAATCAGTCACATCCAAATTTAAAGAGTGTTTGTGTGTGTACATGTGTATTTAGTATATTCATATGTATAATATGTATATATAAATACACACACAAATGTATGTATTTAAGAAATACATGTGAAATATATGAAATTAATATTACATATAAATTATATTACATAATTACATATTTTTCATACATACATATATATATATATATATATATATATATATATATATGTAAAATCATCCTGTTTATTTTATATCCTACCTGTTTATTTTATACTAATAGGACAATCTGACGGGGTATTTTGCACTGTAAAAATCATCCTACCTGTTTATTTTATACTGGTAGGACAATCTGATGGGGTATTTTGCACTGTAAAATCATCCTACCAGTTTATTTTATATCCTACCTGATTATTTTATACTGGTAGGACAATCTGACGGGGTATTTTGTACTGTCGAATCGTTTTCCCTAATAAGAATCTTCGGTAAAGTTACTCTGAATTATTTTACGTAGTCACAAACGCTAACACGCAGTAGGATTTTTCGATGCGGTAGGATGGATCGATAGATATAGCTATAATTTTGCGTTACGGTAGGAAAATCTGACAAGGTAGGACAAATCGACAGAACACCGGCCCTGTGTTAAATGAACAATGTGAGTTACATTTTAGACACAGTTAATATTGTTTGTTTTTTTCTTTATTTCGGCAACTAAAATTTCAAAATTATGAACAGCAAAACAGAGCTCCCGTGCTACAGACAGAAATGTTTTTGTTATACTCTTGTTATACTGAATCCGTGTTTAGAACAAATCAGTTTAATGATTAAATGACCCATTCAATAAAGACGGTCACTTGCTTTCTTCCTGAATGAATCAGTCATTTGAACAAATCGGTTGAATGAATGACGCACTCACTCATTAAGACAGTGACTTGCTGCCACCTACTGGCAGTTTAGTTTCATATTTAAAGTACATTTTAATTAAAAAGTTAAAATGAGAAAAAATCCATATTTAAATATTGAATTAAATTTATGTAGAGAAATTGTAAATGCTGTGTAAATATATTAATGCCACTTCTCATTCTGTCACCTCTGTATTGCAAAGATGGATTTTGCTGATAATGATTTCATTTGATTGGTAACAGCCATAATGTATAGGCTAGTATTAATTTTTATTTCTTCAGGTCTTAAAAAGCCTTAAATTTGCCTTTAGAAAATGTGCAGCAACCCTGAAAAACTAAATAAACAAAGTAAAAATTATTTTTCCCCCCAAGGATTCTATAGATATTACGATATATCAATATTTCTTTTTTCCCCTCAATTTGTTTGTGACGTGTAAGTTGTTATATATAACTTTTAATTTAAGTGAACTTAAATTCACATCAAGCCATTATAATAAATGTCACATTTACCTGTGCCCTTTAACATATCAGGGCTCAACGCTAAGGATTTTTTTTTTTATATATATATTGACCCAGTCAGACCAGTTCAGATTTGTACTTGCCCTGCCAAAATGCACAAAAAAAAGTTTGTTTTCATTGTTTTTGACCCATGTAACCTTGTAAACAGTGCTTTAAGATTTTCAGGTAGGTCTAACAGGTAGGAAATATACAGAAAGTGAATAAAGTTATCAAAAACTTCACAGACTTCACTTCAAAAATTATAAATTAAATATGGATTAATCCTTATTAAAGCTACAAAAGTTATTCAGTCAGGAGCATTGAGTGATTGTCTTTTTCTTTTGTTCTTTGATTAAAATTAATGACAGACAGCAGCAGGTTTATTAGGCTTTATAACAAAAGTCTTTAAGTTTTTCAGGTACAATAGGTTTAACATAGCAGAAATGAATAATCAAATGTAAAAATATTATAAAAATATTTAATTTCATTGTAGAAATTAAATATAAATGTATTATTAAAGCTAAAAAACGTTATTCACTCAAGAGCAGTAAGTAATTTTTTCTTTCAGCAGGTGGGTATAATAGGCTGCTGTCATTTAAAGACCAAACGCATGGATCCATTATACTGATACACATCTGTTCAGCATTTCCTCTAGTCAGTCAGTTTCTCAGATAAAATTGCTAATTTTTTCCTGACCGATACTCAAACGGCCTAGGCGAGCTCGTAGGTCGCTGCGCTTTCTGCTGATATCAGAGTCCTCAGACAGGAGCTCACTCACATTTGCCCCGTCCAGTAAACTCAACATGTCAGTAGACAGGAGCTGAGCAGTCTGCTTCAGCATGAAAAGAGAGATTATCATGGGCAGTTGGTCAGCCATCCGCTGCACCACAATCTGAAAGAAAATCAGAGGTACTAAGAACTGCAGTCCAATCAGTCTCTCAGCAAACTTCATATTTGTTACTGAAAACTAAGAAATTACTACCTCATAATACGCTTGCAGCATTTCACTGTACTTGCTCTTTATGTCAAAGACTGGTAACTTATCTTCTGAAAATGTCTCTTCAGTTTTTATAAAGGTCTCTTTGGGCCTCATCTCATTTAGGGCCTTCAAGTAGATGGGATCTTGAGTGTAGATCATGTCTTCCATTTCAAACTGCTCTGAGATCCTCTGCTCTGCCTTCTCTTGTTGGATTGATTGAATGTTGTAAATTTTGTCCTATAGAATCAAGTGAAGAAGTACAGAGGAAGATTGATTAAAAATGGATGATTGTTTAGTTTTGTTTACCACTAATAGGGAGCAATATTTACCGTAGTGATTTCTAGAAGACGAGGGTATTTCTCGAAACATTGATTAACTACATCAGTAAACTGCTTGATGATGATGTCTTCAAGAAAAATACAAAAATCGAAATGACAAATAGCCACAAATACAGGTGCATCTCAATAAATTAGAATGTCGTGGAAAAGTTCATTTATTTCAGTAATTCAACTCAAATTGGGAAACTTGTGTATTAAATAAATTCAATGCACACAGACTGAAGTACTTGAAGTCTTTGGTTCTTTTAATTGTGATGATTTTGGCTCACATTTAACAAAAACCCACCAATTCATAATTCATCTCAATAAATTAGAATACTTCATAAGATCAATAAAAAAAAACATTTTTAGTGAATTGTTGGCCTTCTGGAAAGTATGTTCATTTACTGTATATGTACTCAATACTTGGTAGGGGCTCCTTTTGCTTTAATTACTGCCTCAATTCAGCGTGGCATGGAGGCGATCAGCCTGTGGCACTGCTCAGGTGTAATGGAATCCCAGGTTTCTTTGACAGTGGCCTTCAGCCTTCATCCACATTGTTGGGTCTGGTGTCTCTCATCTTCCTCTTGACAATACCCCATAGATTCTCTATGGGATTCAGGTCTGGTGAATTTGATGGCCAGTCAAGCACAGTAACACCATGGTCATTTAACCACCTTTTGGTACCTTTGGCAGTGTGGGCAGGTACCAAGTCCTGCTGGAAAATGAAATCAGCATCTCCATAAAGCTTGTCAGCAGAAGGAAGCATGAAGTACTCTAAAATTTCCTGGTAGATGGCTGCGTTGACTGTGGACTTCAGAAAACACAGTGGACCAACACCAGCAGATGACATGGCAGCCCAAATCATCACTGACTGTGGAAACTTCACACTGGACTTCAAGCAACATGGTTTCTGTGCCTCTCCACTCTTCCTCCAGACTCTGGGACCTTGATTTTCAAATGAAATGCAAAATTTACTTTCATCTGAAAAGAGGACTTTGGACCACTGAACAACAGTCCAGTTCTTTTTCTCCTTAGCCCAGGTTAGATGATTCTGACGTTGTCTTCGGTTCAGAAGTGGCTTGGTACGTGGAATGTGACAGTTGTAGCCCATTTCCTGAAGACGTCTGTGTTTTACTTTATGTCTAATAAATCTAGGATATATTTAAGTTTTACTTTCGAATTAAATTACAGAAAAAAAAAAAAAATTCATGATATTCTAATTTATTGAGATGCACCTGTATATCACAATTCAGATGTGCTAAAACTACAAAAACATTCCCAGTGTTATTCAGTTGTGATTTCATCTTTTGGTTTTATAATGCAAAATTTCTCCAGTGACCAGAAAGATCTTACAAATGAAGATGTCTGATGGTACCTTTGATGGTGTTGAGTAAGTCAATGGCTGGTCCTTTAAGTGTGGCCACATGCTTCTGCAGAACCTCCTCAAATATTATGTAGTTGCTGAAGCCGAGCAGTTCCCTCCCTCTGAAATCCTGGCTATTTGCTATCCTCTCTTCAATCATATCATTAACTTGTTTGGGAACAAGACAGATTTCTTTTGAAATTAATTTACTTTTTCATTTGAAGAGCACAAACATCAGAGTCAATTAAAACTTATGTTTCTTAAATTTGAAAATATACTAACAATATGTCTTTGTGTCATTAAGTTTATCATTCCACTCCTCTTTATATTTAGCCCGAAGCAGGACAAACAAATTTTCCTTAATGATCCGCTCTCCTGATGATAAGGAGTTGATTTGATCATTAAATCTTTTTAAGATCTGTGAGAACAAAAATAACATTTGTTACTTAAAGTTACATTACATAATAACATTAAGAGAAATGTAATAAAAACTGACATAAATTACTTACATAAATGATTTGTTTTGGCAATTTTGCAATAATTTATTCTAGCCATTACTGTTACACAATTATTAGCAGAAATGTAAATTAGCATCTTATGGATGCATCTCACAAAATGTGGTACACAACCACTGACACACAAACTGGTTGGACCCCAAATAATAATTTTGAGAAGCAAGAAAATTAAATTAAGATTAAATTGTTACTTCAATGAGGAATTGTTTGGCCCCCTTAGAATCCTGTGGTGGTCCATCCTCACACTCTTTGAGCTTATTCCTCAGGTCCCACAACTGCTTTTTTATCTGTTCACTGAGCTGTGGCAGTGATTTCTGACAAAAATAGGTTAAAAAAAATTAATTAATTTAAAAAAAAAAAAAAATCACATTGCATTTGGAACACACTATGTTCAATAGATGTAGAAATATGAACAGAGATTTAGGCTCAAAACCAATGAGCTGCCTAATTTAAATTTTTGCCATTTGGGCCTTGTTCATACTGCTGATGAGGTGTATGAAACAACATACTAAAATGCTAAATTACTAATTTGTCGTGGTGTAGGGCAGGGTTCCTCAAATTCGGCCCTGGAGGGCCACTGCCCTGCACCAGCCCTAATCAAAGACACCTGAACAAGCTAATAAAGGTCTTCAGAGTTACAGGTAGGTAAGTTTGATCAGGGTTTGAGCTAAACTCTGCAGGGCAGCGGCCCTCCAGGGCCAGATTTTAGGAACCCTGGTTGTAGCAGGGATACAAACTCCTGATTGGTGAATAAGGCAAGCAAATACAGATCCGAGAAAATGGTTCACTGGGGTTTGTTTGTGAAAGAATAAGCTTCAAGTTCACTTTTCAATCCGTTTTATATGATTCAATGAGTTATATGTGACCTCAGCAAGTTTCACTGGCTTTTATTCCCTGCCATTGAAAGAATTTTCCAGCAACCCATGTTTTCATTGTTATACGGTGGGGAACACCATTACGCATCTTCTGACAGAGTACAGAATCTCTGGATCAAACACAAGTAAAGAAGAGGCAGAAACAATCAATGAAAGCATTTCTTATTGAAATGAAATGAAAACTTGATTTGTTTTTGTGAAACTTAACCACATTCAAGTGTTCATCAAAAGAAATAATGGATGAATATAGAATAAAGTGTTTTTTGTTTTTTTTAAGCCGAGGCTCTGTCCTTTATTTTTTATTTATTTTATTAATTTTTTTTAATATATATCGCTTGTTTAGATATTCATACAACAAAATACTCTGGGGGTTATGAAAGTTTTGTGAAAATAATCAAAAATGCTGGTGGTGGCTGGCAACTTTTTAAAAAAACGCTGGTGGGGAAAGAGTTATTAAGAGTTATATAAGAGTATTAACTATAGCTACTATACTGTTTATTACACCTTTATACTTTTATGTCTTTACATTTTTTTTTAAATATTTAATTACTCTCATTTCTTTCATATCTTTAAAATAACAATATAAATTAATTAAATAGACAATTTTTTATCAAACATTCGCAATATAAATTTCCATATCCTTTAAAGTGCAAGCATATTAGTGCAATTTTGGCTAAATTTTGCAGACAAAAAAGGTCCATTGTCAATATTGTAATGTATAAAGCACAGCTCACACAGAAGTCACTTTCAAACCAAGCAGCTTTCTGTTGGTCAAAGCGGTGAATCCACGTGTCCAATTTGAACCCTTTCTGATATTTACATGAGTAGATCTTTCAATTTCATGTGAAATTCCAGATTCCGTGGATTCCTATTGAAACTGGAGACTGGATTTAGCCCATGAAAATTTGCTGAAAAATGGTAAATGTGACTGTACTTAATATTTATTTTTGACATAAAAACAGAAAGTTTGACATTATAATCTGACATTGTTCATTAAACTACTTCTCTCTACTACTTCCTGTTGGTTTACAAGATTTTTTCTCTAAACTGTCCCCTTGTTGTTTCAGAAAATAGTACAACAGCGAGCGCATCAACTGTAGAATGCACGCTCAGTCAGCGGTGCACTGCAGACTGTAGAAAGGAACAGAAAGTATAGACAAGGCTGTAGTCAGTCATGTGACTGGCCACTACATAAGTCAGTGATTGTCAGACTCACTATTGGCTGCTGCTGGAGTCAGCCACTCAGTTAGCAACTATTGTAGTCAAACGAACATTGTTAAATGTGTTTGCCACAACAAAAATAAATAAGTAAATAAAAAATATTGCTGTGAATGCCATGCCCTCCTTTCAAAACAGTGATTTCCTATTTCAAAATGAAGTTTGCATCCCTGACCATTAGAAACTTACTTTGATATGTTCAACAAGATGCTGAGTCAGTTTGGTGGCAAGACATTTAACAGTCGCTTTATCCTCACTCAAGAGGCATCTGTAGAAAAATAAAAAAACACTTTTTTTATCAGAACTGCGCTTTGGCCAAAGTGAACATTACTAACAATAACTAACAAACTAAAATTATAAAAAGTAATATTAAGGACACCATTTGCTCAATGTGCTAACTTAAGTTCATTTTCAGTCGGTCACGTTTGGCGTTACGTCAGAACAGACTGACGAATGGGGTCTTGCATCGAGAGCCCAATCACCTTTGAGTGTTAACAAAACAAGCCAATGGTGCGCGGAGTACCTTGATCTGCAATATTTTCATCGAGAGCTCCACCCCTCAGTGTGGGTATATAAGGAGCAGAGTGAGCAACTCGCATTTAAGCTTTCGCTTCGGAGCCAAGCACATCTCTCTGCTTGTTCACTGAGTGTTTGCAAGTTGGTGTTGGTGTGTCCCCAGAGTGCCTCCACTTGGCGCGGTGATCCCAAGCTCCCGTCCAAGGCCTATAAGTTCTCGTCCACACTTGTGGGCAAGGCTTACAGAGCTGCGGGTCAGGCCGCTTCCGCTTTGCACACTATGGCGACCCTTCAGGTCCACCAGGCCAAACTGTTGAAGGAGTTGCACGAGGGCAGTGCTGACCCAGCAGTCCTTTAGGAGGCGCGCACTGCGACCGACCTTGCTCTCTGGGGGACAAAGGTTACTGCGTGCTCCTTGGGTCAGGTGATGTCCACATGTGTGGTCCAGGAGCGCCACCTATGGCTAAACCCGGCAGACATGCGAACGGATTTTGACTGTTCAAGTGCAAAAAGACACGAAAGAGCAAAATTCAGTACTTTTCAGGGATTGACACACTTATCATTGAGGTACTATTATAGTTTTTGTTTAAAATTTTTATTAGATTTGATTTTTAGTTTTTCTGCTTTCATTGTAATTTTAGTTAAAAGTTTTAGTAATTTTTTTGTGTTTATGTCTTTTAGTTTTTGCTTTTAAATGTCTATAATTTTTTATTTCTGTTTGTTATTTTAATATCTCAGGTTAAGCTAAAGCTTAGAAACTAGATGAAATAAAATAAGTTTACATTTTTTTTAAATATTTATTTTTATTTCAGTTAACGTTTATTTCAAGTAATGAAGATTTGTTTGGTTTTAGGTTTAGTTAACTATAATAACCCTTATACTTGTAAAATATATTGAATAATGTGTTTACTATGAATTAAATAGAAATTAAATTAAATACAGTTTATTGTGTAAAAAAAAAAATAATGACCAGGAAAAAATTAATAATTAACCATCTCGAAATACACCATGACACTTATTCTGAAATGTCTGCAGTCTGCACTGTAGCAGGCTGCTCATAAGGGTAATAAAATATGCATTCTTACAACCGTCTAAAACATTCTACCACATAACCATTGTGTGGTAAACATTGTCATATTTCATCAACATTAGCTTATAAGCAATCGCTTGGCATAAATGTGCGCTATTCATTAATTGCGAAGCAGTCTGAAGTGCTGCTGGGCGAGCCTGTAGAGCGCGAAACAGAGCCACATTTCCCGCGGTTAGATCAGCACATTATACTTCAAATGTGCACATCTTCCACACAGGACAGCAGTCCTGACTGGATATCTTCCCAAATCGTCCCTCTCTTTCATTTTCGTCTCGTTTTTATTCGTTCACGAAAATTAGAGTAGATTTTAGTCATAGTTTTAATGTCAGTTTTAATAGTTTTAATGTCATTGACGAAAATTATGAACGAAATTAAAACTGGTCCGTACGGACAACACTGCGACCGTAGCTTACATCAATCGTCAGGGTGGTCTATGCTCCCGTCACATGTTGCAACTCGCCCGCCATCTCCTTTTATGGAGTCAGAAGCATCTGATGTTGCTTCGTGCCATTCACATCCTGGGCAGGCTCAATCTTGCAGCCGACGAGCTTTCTCGTCAGCAGTCTCGCCCCGGGGAGTGGAGACTCCATCCCCAGTCGGTTCAGCTGACTTGGGAACACTTTGGAGACGCCCAGGTAGACCTGTTTGCCTCTCAAGTCAATTCCCATTTTACTCCCTCACCGAGGGCACGCTCGGCATGGACGCTCTGGCACACAGCTGGCCGCGGGACCTGCGCAAATATGCGTTTCCCCCAGTGAGCCTTCTGGCACAGACACTGTGCAAGATCAGGGAGGACAAGGAGCAGGTCCTCTTGGTTGCATCTTATTGGCATGGCTGGACCTGGTTCTCCGAACTTGTTCTCCGAACTTGTTCTCCTCGCGACAACCCCTCCCTGGCCTATCCTTCTGAGGAAGAACCTTCTTTCTCAGAGACGGGGCACCCTCTGGCACCCACGTCCCGATCTTTGGAACCTGCATGTGTGGGTTCTGGACGGGTCGTGGAAGATCTTATTGACAGTAAGTCTTTGGGGAAGCACGACTTGATCATCAGGTTCCTGAGAGGGGCCAGGAGGCTTAATCCACCTCGCCCTCAAACAAGTTCCCTCTTGGGACCTCACAGTGGTTCTATCTGCACTGCAGAGGACTCCCTTCAAACCTTTGCTTTCAGTGGAGCTGAAATTTCAATCATTGAAAACTGCGCTCCTGATGGCTTTGGCTTCTGTTAAGAGGGTCGGGGACCTGCAGGCATTTTCAGTTGAGGAAGCATGCCTGGAATTCGGACCAGCCAACTCTCACGTTATCTTGAGACCCCAGTCTGGATATGTGCCCAAAGTTCCCACCACTCCTTTTAGGGATAAGGTGGTGGACTTGCAAGCGCTGCCCCCGGAGGAGGCAGACCCAGCCCTGGCACTGCTCTATCCAGTATGTGCTCTTCGCACTAACGTAGACAGAATCCAGTGCTTCAGGACCTCAGACCAGCTCTTTGTTTTTTTTGGAGGCCAGCTGAAGGGAAAGACTGTCTCCAAGCATCCCACTGGATGGTGGATTCTATTGTCTTGGCTTATCAATCTCAAGACCTGCCATGCCCCCTAGGGTTGAGAGCCCACTCTACTAGGAGTGTGGCTTCTTCCTGGGCATTGGCGCCTCGCTAACAGATATCTGTAGAGCTGCGGGCTGGGCGACACCTAACACATTTGCAAGATTCTATAATCGTGTAGAGCCTGTGTCCTTTCGGGTACTCGCCCCTTCGGGCCAGTAGTTAGGACCTGCTCGGTGTCATTCGCTTGCTGCGCCATTCCACTCCTCGGACTAGATGAGTGCGCTATTTTCTCAGGTGAGTTCCTCAGTTAGAACCCTGGGTTCCTCCAGCACTGTTATGTCTACACTTGTGTGCATGCCTGTTTGGTCAGCCCCTGTGGTGCCTCCACATGTTGTGATTCCCTGCTCTGGGTAATCCCACGTGTGTTCTCCACGGTAGGTCTCCTGCGGTAGCATGTGTCTTTCCCTTGGCAAGCCACTTTTGCCGGCTCTGACGTTGAAATATATCCACCCTGTGGTCTGGGTACCTCAGAGTTTCTCCATATGTTACCGCTACATCGGTTCATATGTCCTTGTAGGACCTCCTTCGAGCAGGCTACCTTTGGCATACTTCCAGCTTGAATATGTTACCCAGTGTGTTCGGTGTTAAGTATAGCCCCTTGCTCGTGCTTCCTCACGACGAGGTGCTACCACTTATGCAGGTCACTGGAAGACAGCTATTGTGACGTTTTTATAAGGGACCCCATTCGTCTGTCTGTTCTGACGTAACATTGAACATGACCGACTGAAAGGGAACGTCTAGGTTACATATGTAACCCTCGTTCCCTGAAGGAGGGAACAGAGACGTTACGTCCCTTTGTCACAATTGCTGTTCCCCTGAAAATGCCGGGTCTTTGGCTCGGCTCCTCAGCGAAGACTTGAATGCAAGTTGCTCGCGCTGCTCCTTATGTACCTTATGTAGGGGTGGAGCTAGCGATGCAAATATTGCAGACCAAGGTACTCAGCGTATCATTGGCTTGTTTTGTTAACACTCGAAGGTGATTGGGCTCTCTGGGCGAGACCCCATTCATCAGTCTGTACTGGCGTAACGTCTCTGTTCCCTCCTTCAGGGAAAGAGGGTTACATACATAACCTAGACGTTCAGAAATGCTACTATGCTAGAAAACTGGTTGGAATGGGGGAAAAAGCAGCCATTTCTGAACAAAATGTTAAATTATGGTTAAAATCAAAATTTGAATTCACAAATTAATACATGTTAAAATCTCCTCAGACTGTAACCTGAAATCGTTATGCTTTTTGAAGAAATCTCTCTCCATTTGTGTCGCTTTCTCCAGAGGAATTTTCTCATTGATCTGCTGTTGTCCTCTACACTTCACCATGATGTAACCTTTGCGGAGAGGAATCACTTTGTTCTGCATAATGTCCAAAATGTTCTTCTCTGTTCCTTTGTCTATGAGATCTGGCTTGGTCAAAATGGCTGAAAAAAAAAATTGTAAAATCTGCAAATTTGCTGACAGAAGTGCTTTAGGATATTTATTAATAGGTGTTGTGCGGATCATCGGCAAATTACCGATAGTTCTTTTTCCCTCAGGATCTACTTCTTGTGCCATTTTTAATGCTTCTGTTGTTGCAATGTCAATGTTACAAGGGACCACTACCATGTTTATAGTCTCTTTCTTCTCAATAAATTGCATGATCAGACTTTTGATCTACAAGACATAAAAACAATGTTTAAAACCCTGATTGTTACTAGTTTGATGTTAAATGTAGCGTGCTAAATCAGATTATACTGCTCACCTGGTTTCCAATATCCTCTGGTTGCCCTGGGACTGGGACTCTGGCAATTCCAGGTAGATCGATCAGTGTGAGGTCACACACATCTGGTGACATGACCTCTAAAGTGATGAGCTCAACACATATTCCAACCCCTTTTCCTGCCAGCTCATTCTGGGCTGTACAACACACATACCACATAATAGGTTGTTTGCACATGACGTCCCTGCTGAATGCGAAATGCGACTGGAGGGCAAGCAGTGATTTTTCTATATAGGAATCCTATCACAATCCTATCGTTTATGGTTGCTCAAATCTACCAAACCGCGAGACCACAATGAGCTTTTATCGTTTACGTAACTTGTATCGTTTTTTTAACTTTAAAAGTTGTCACCTTTATACAGGGCTGGCGCATGCCTATAGGCGAACTAGGCAGCCGCCTACGGCGGCAGCACAGTCAGGGCGGCAAGAAAGAGAGGGACTTAATTACTTCCAATTAAAAAAAACTAATTTATTTTTTGGACATTTGTTTGAATTTATTTCACTTATATCACAAAGTTATCACCCGATTAGTTATTCTAAATCTAAATTAACTTAACTTCCTTCTACTAAGTACCAAAACCCGCCCCAATCAAGAGCGGCATATGAGTCTACATGCAATGTAGCCAATCACATACATATCTGTTGATTTTGCAATGGCCAATCAGGGGTGTTTAAATTAGCACTGAACAGAAAACTCTGGCATTTTGAGCAGTGAGTGGACTCTGGGTTCTACTTCTGCACGTTTGCGAATCCTCTCATATAACAAAGTGTAGATATTATGTAAATAAGAGATTTATTGTGCAGACAGCTTCATTTATGATAACAGAACGCGATAAAGTAGCCTAAGGGGCCATTCACATATCGCGTCTTTTGCGCGATCAAGTTTGTTTTTTTCAAATGTAGGCACAGAGCGCTCAAAACGGAAGCAACGCGGTCGCGAAGCATTTCCCAGGCGCAGCGAGATGAAAAATTCTCAACTTTTCAGAATGCAGCAAGCTCACCGCAGGTCATGTAACAAGAACCAACCGAACAGTTTCGTCCTGTCTGTAACAAAACATTGAAAGCTCAGCTGAACAGTTGATCATAGCTGTACAGGGCGGGTTTTTATTTCTCATCTCCATAAATATATCTAGTAGTAGAGCTAATGCAAGGGCTAGAAATCCATTTATCCTTTGCTGAAACTTCTTCATCTTCATGGTTGCATAGCAACGACATACGCACGGGAGCGCAAGCGCTTTGGAAAGAAAGTGGGGCGGCCGCGCTTTCCACGCGTTTTAGACGCGATATGTGAACGGCCCCCAATATGACAACTTTTTAGTGATTATAGAGGGAGTGTGCCAAATCCCTTATACAGTATGCTTATTTTTCTGTTCAAATTAACAGTGGATTGTGAACGTAGACGCCTTAATAAAAAATGATCTATCAGGAGTGTTTATTCTGGGCTATGTAGGTTGTGACGACACAAATTCAAACTATTACAAGGAAATTTATTTTTTTAAAGGGGAAGCGCATCTCCTTAGCCTTCCCTTAAACCAATAAACAAATCCTCCAGCCTTTCACATGCATCTCAAAGATCGAGTTTAATTGTGAGTGTGAAGTAGGGGGCGGCACGATGGTGTTTTGCCTAGAGCGGCAGTTGAGCTTGCGCCGGCCCTGCCTTTATAGAGTTTTGCGTCTGCCGATACTGAAATGAATATGGATACCTGCTTACCTTTTTTGTTTTTGACTTGGTTAAATAATCACATTCTTCATGGTATCGTTTGCAGGGAAGAGAAGATATTTTATCCCATTGCATGACCATTTGGTGTTTTCACTTCAGTTTTGTAGAATTCTGTTCACAATGTTGATCTGGTTACCGCGAAAACAGTGTCACGCGCCGCTGCTTCAGCTATCATATGGTAGAAAATGTCCAAATAAAAAAATTGTGTTCAACAAGCTGACAGAAGTCGATCCATTTCTTTGTTGGAAGGGTGTAAATGTAACTGTAGTTTTAATGTTTTCTTTGTAAATATTCACTTTCCCATATGACCACGGAGGAGAATCGGAGGGGCATTCAGCGGACAGACACCCTTTTTTACAGACACCGACACACTGTATTTTATTTTTATTTTTTATTTTTGTATATATTTCAACAAATGACAACCAAAATCAAACCCACAGAAGCTCGTGAACAGTTTTGAAGTGGCTTACGTGCAAGTTATACTCATTCACAAGCTGAGTGAGAGTCATACTCGCAAATGTAATGTTAATTATTAAACCAAACAAAATACAAAACTTTCAAAAACACTCAGCTATGTGATAGACAGTGGTTTCAATCAGTGACATTATTAGATTTGCTATACGGCGTCTCGTCACCTACTCAACCTGCTTCCCTTAGTGTTTTTACACGTAGAAAAGGCGAAAATTGTATTACACCGTCCAGTTTTTCCCCTGAACGATGATGTGAGCTTCTGTTGCAATTCTCGATTCAGCATAAATTACCTACAATGGCGACAGTTTTCACAATCACGACAGAAAATCAAAAATACTGCCCTTAACGTCACTAGCAGAAAGGCAGCGCGATATAAACAAACCAGACTAGAACTGAACACGGCATGACGGCAGCTTCATTCTCTTTATCTACCTCCTCGATATCAGTCAAGTCTTTCTATTTAGTAGAAAAATCACTCCTCTTCATAACATAAGGTTCACGTCCAAAATATTTTGTGATTTTCTGTTTATTCCTTTCTAAACCAGCACATTACGGATTTTTCCCCATCTCTTCCATTCTAATTTTCACTGCTTGCCCTCCACATTAATTTCGCGCATCACCAGAACCACGTGATTGCAAACAACCTATTAAATGTGTTTCTCAACCTGAATGCATTGGTCAGATTAATACAGAGCACTCCTGCATGGTTATGCAAAGGCTAAAAAGGTTACCTGTTGTAAAATACAATAGACTTCAGTAGAGTTAACACATTGTAACAGAGAGTGTATGCTACAATTACAAATGACTATCCCCAGTATCCTACTTGGAACCATTTGACAAGATTGTCTTTTGCTTGGATTTTCCCATCGCACAGATTTTCGAGTCGGCAACGCTCCTTAGAGGTATAGTTCACCTTAACACCTTGCTGTTAATTTACTCACCTTTAGTTCATCCAAGATGTAGGTGATGTTTTTCTTTAGTTGAACAGTAAAGAAGATTTTTAGCAGAAAACGTGGTCCTTGGTGATTCATATAATTCAAGTCAATGGCTACCATCACTTTGAGAGTCAAAAAAACATATACAAGAAAAACAAAACTAATTTCAATGCCTCCTGACGATACATTGAGGTCTTATGAAGCGAAACAATCGGTCTGTGCAAGAAACTGAACATTACTTTCAGCACTATTACCTGTAATCCACAGCTTCGGCAAATGGTCCTGAGCATGTTTATGACAGTCTGGAGTGTGAGCTTCTTGTTGCATTATGAGCTGACACTATGTTTGTTTACAACAGAGAGAGGATGCATGTTTTGTATTGTTCATCAAAACATACTTGCGCCTATCCTGGATCCTACAACCTACGTATATAAACACCTACGATAACGTACACTTGCGCGAAGGGGTCCTTCAGCCTGGACCGCAATATCAATATCTTTATTCCCCTGAGAAATATAAAAGCCTGGGGAATGTAGCGTCTGTGGCGGATCAAAATCATCAATACAACTATAAATTAAAGAAAGCTTTTAACGTTTGACCTCCTTCAGATAACTCATAGACCATGGCTCCGGCAGGTCTGGATGAAATGACCCTGTTGGCATCTTTGTTACCTCCAGTGAGGAGAAGCAGGAGGCTTTCTCACCAGCTCCGGGGACTTCAAAGAGTCACCTGTGCTCCCCCCCCCCACATGGCACTAAGGGCCATGTGGCATACCCGAGACGCTGTGAAAACCCAATACACATCACACACACACATACAGAGACACAAACACCCATTTGGAGACTGTATCTACATTTAGCCTCAAAATATGACTATACCAAAGTGTACCCGTTGCTGTATTCAAGTGAACGTGCATGTATCCATAGTATATAAGATTAGTTATGATTGTAGCGGTGTTAGTTGTACTCTAAGCAGTATATTCAAGTATAAACTGTATCCCTCACTTTTATGTCTTTGACGTCCGACAAGTTTGGTCTCATTGTAAAGCTTTCTTTATGCCCTGATTGACAATGTATGTCACGTTACTGTAAAATGCATTGTTCTATTTTTAATGGTACTTTGAAGAAAATGTACTCAGACCTGACACTTCATAAACCATGCAAATGAGGTCGTAAATGGAGACAAAGAAAAAGTTTGCCCGCCAAACTTTCACCCTTGCCATTGGCTGGCGCATCCAAAGAGGCGTTTTGGCTTGTTTGTCCTTAAAAAGACAACCACACGCACGTTTCTTTTGTCTCTCGATTGTCTTTCGATTGTCCCTCGCCACCTCACGCACGTCTCTCCCGGACGTCTCGGCGACCGCGCTTCCATCACACGCTCCTCTGCATCTTCGGGACGACCATCTGTTTGGCACAAGTTTTCTTTTGTCAAGCCTCCGTCATCCTCCATCACCTAGGAGACGGACTCTCTCTTCTTTATTTTCCGGTTATCTTACTCTTAAGTTAAAACCTTGTTTGAAAACCCCGCCGAGAACCCTGCCTCAGAAAAGGACCAATCGCTCCAGCCGCACGCATTGAAACTCCTGCAGAAAGACAAGCAACCGCAGCACCTGAACCTATGCAAGTATAGAACCATTCTTTTCGAAGCGTTTTAAGCTCCATGCGTAAGCTGAGTTTCCTTGCTGGCTCTCAAAGGTTTAACTGTTTGTAATTTGCCATTTTCTTTGATCACCTCTGTTTTCCTGCCTTTACTTTCGCTTTTGTATATATGTGTATTCTTTGTGCATATCTAGTCATATAACGTAGCCCATGTATTCGTAGTTTCGCATATTAAATACATTATATTCATGCTCGATTGCCTCTGTTGCTCATTCAACAAACCAAGTCTCTGTTACGTTTGATTCTGCAAAACTGCTTTACGCTTTAATGCTATAATAGGAAGTTATTCTCGTGGCCAGAGACTAACTTCCTTTTATAATAGTCTATGAGAGAACTGACGGTTTGCTGGACAAACTAGGACAGTCTTTCTCAAATTTAAATTTTTGGGTGAACTATCCCATAAAAAAGTATGATCAGTTCAGCAACATGATCTGAGCATGTTTAATATTATCGTTGTATAATCTTTAATCTTGGTTAAATATCCTTGTCTGCATTATGTTGTGTTGTTGCTACAAGATAACAAATTAAAAGAACACTTATGTAATGTGAGTAGTACATTGATTCTCTAGTCTGAAAAACAAGGCTAAAACACAAAACTGCAAGTAACTTGCTTTCTGTTTCAATATTAAGGCCCCAATATACTTCAAGCAAAATTAAAGAAGGAACTGATGTGATGTCATTTTGAACAAAATCAGGCCAAAACTAAGTTCAAGGTTCATTTCTGGAAATCGAAACAGCTTGCCAAAGCAAACTTTCCAGAAAGGTATTGGTATGCACAGCTCTCAGCAACATACATTTTATTATACATATTGTATATATTATTTTTACAAGCTTTAAACACTTCCAACTGGAAAACAAAACAGATTGCAGGCATTTTCCCTACCTGCTTCAACATGGTTTCCAACTAATGATGAATCCAGAAATTCAATTTTCTTATCACGGTAGGATAGAACAGCCTTCCACCTGACTCCACCTGTTACCTTCTTCAGCCTCAGCTCTAGTGGACATCTGGTGACAATTCCTATAGCAAATACAGTTCAGTTAATAATTATAGTGAATTATTAACAGTGAACATGTGACAAATATATTGTATATACAAAAACATGTACTGACCAAAGAAAACATTCTCTTTTTATTTGCATTCAGTTTGTATATATATATGAATATCGATATAAGTAGAATAAAACCAGTCCTCACCGCTTCCTCTTGGTAATGCAACTCCAGACAGCGCTTCCAACACAGAGCTTTTTCCAGAACTCTGGTCTCCAATGACAGCAATATTCGGTAATGCGACATCCTTCTGAATGCCAACTGACCGCAGATTGTCAATCAGATCAATGTATGGACGAATGCTCTCCTCAAAATAACTGTGAACCTCTCCCTTCATTTCCTGACTGTAAAGATAAAAATGTACATTTTATTTCTAAAATCTCACTGATTGCACTGTATTATTCAGATTATGTCCCACTATGCATATTTTTATTCATTTACATTTATTCATTTGGCAGACGCTTTTATCCAATAAAATCCTTTTATTGGTTTTAATCTGTTTTTATCCATTTTCTTATTTATTTTGTCTTCTTTTTTTTTACTTTTTTGATTTTTTAAAATTATTTTAAAAGGATCTTTTAAATTGTAAATGAAATGTGCTATAATTAAACTTCCAATGTGTATAAATTATCATTTCTGTTTTGTTTGTTTTTTTTACTCCAGAGCATACTAAAAAATAAACTAGGCCTATGAAAGCATATAAAACATGCATCTCATTGTTAGTTAACAAGATAAACATTGTACATCTTACACTAACCTTTCATTTTGAGAACGCTCCACATTGTCATTATTGTAATGAGCACTGCTATTGTCTGAGAAGAAAGAAAACATCTTGCCTTGAATCGAAAAACAAATTTAGTTATAATATCCTATTTTTTGAGTGCCTCTCAAAAATGTTAGTTTTTATCCAAGCACAGTGTTTGTGGCGATTCTGAATAGAAACAAATCCTGTGTCAGACTGAATTTATAGTGTATCCCACCCCCTGATAAGAATGAAAATGAAAGTAGATCAAACAGAGAGACTGTATGAGTTTCTGGAAAAATACCAGGGTATGGCTGCCAGACTCCCCCTTCTGTTTATCTTGTGTTAAACGTGTTTTTAGAGGTTCAACCTTGTGGAAAGCCTTCCCAGATGAAGTGAGGCTGTTATAGCTGCAAAGGGTGGGCCAACTCCATATTAAACCCTATGGATTAAGAAAGGGATGTTATTAAAGTTCATGTGCATGTAAAGGCAGGCCAATATATATATATATATATATACAGTGGGTACAGAAAGTATTCAGACCCCCTTCAATTTTTCACTCTTTGTTATATTGCAGCCATTTGCTAAAATCATTTAAGTTCATTTTTTTTCCTCATTAATGTACACACAGCACCCCATATTGACAGAAAAACACAGAATTGTTGACATTTTTGCAGATTTATTAAAAAAGAAAAACTGAAATATCACATGGTCCTAAGTATTCAGACCCTTTGCTCAGTATTTAGTAGAAGCACCCTTTTGATCTAATACAGCCATGAGTCTTTTTGGGAAAGATGCAACAAGTTTTTCACACCTGGATTTGGGGATCCTCTGCCATTCCTCCTTGCAGATCCTCTCCAGTTCTGTCAGGTTGGATGGTAAACGTTGGTGGACAGCCATTTTTAGGTCTCTCCAGAGATGCTCAATTGGGTTTAAGTCAGGGCTCTGGCTGGGCCATTCAAGAACAGTAACGGAGTTGTTGTGAAGCCACTCCTTCGTTATTTTAGCTGTGTGCTTAGGGTCATTGTCTTGTTGGAAGGTAAACCTTCGGCCCAGTCTGAGGTCCTGAGCACTCTGGAGAAGGTTTTCGTCCAGGATATCCCTGTACTTGGCCGCATTCATCTTTCCCTCGAATGCAACCAGTCGTCCTGTCCCTGCAGCTGAAAAACACCCCCACAGCATGATGCTGCCACCACCATGCTTCACTGTTGGGACTGTATTGGACAGGTGATGAGCAGTGCCTGGTTTTCTCCACACATACCGCTTAGAATTAAGGCCAAAAAGTTCTATCTTGGTCTCATCAGACCAGAGAATCTTATTTCTCACCATCTTGGAGTCCTTCAGGTGTTTTTTCATGTGTCTTGCACTGAGGAGAGGCTTCCGTCGGGCCACTCTGCCATAAAGCCCCGACTGGTGGAGGGCTGCAGTGATGGTTGACTTTCTACAACTTTCTCCCATCTCCCGACTGCATCTCTGGAGCTTAGCCACAGTGATCTTTGGGTACTTCTTTACCTCTCTCACCAAGGCTCTTCTCCCCCGATAGCTCAGTTTGGCCGGACGGCCAGCTCTAGGAAGGGTTCTGGTCATCCCAAACATCTTCCATTTAAGGATTATGGAGGCCACTGTGCTCTTAGTGGAGCAGAAATTTTTTTGTAACCTTGGCCAGATCTGTGCCTTGCCACAATTCTGTCTCTGAGCTCTTCAGGCAGTTCCTTTGACCTCATGATTCTCATTTGCTCTGACATGCACTGTGAGCTGTAAGGTCTTATATAGACAGGTGTATGGCTTTCCTAATCAAGTCCAATCAGTATAATCAAACACAGCTGGACTCAAATGAAGGTGTAGAACCATCTCAAGGATGATCAGAAGAAATGGACAGCACCTGAGTTAAATATATGAGTGTCATAGCAAAGGGTCTGAATACTTCGGACCATGTGATATTTCAGTTTTTCTTTTTTAATAAATCTGCAAAAATGTCAACAATTCTGTGTTTTTCTGTCAATATGGGGTGCTGTGTGTACATTAATGAGGAAAAAAAAATGAACTTAAATGATTTTAGCAAATGGCTGCAATATAACAAAGAGTGAAAAATTGAAGGGGGTCTGAATACTTTCCGTACCCACTGTATATTACACATTTTAATATTGACTGTTTCAACACAAAATGTTTTACCAACTAAGACGTACAGCACTTTTAGAGTTTTATCCCTCTGCCCTAATGTGAGCATAAGTATTGGGACGGTTTATCTTAAAGCAAATGTAAAAGTGTAAAAGCTAATATTTAATTGTAAATCCCTTGCAAGGAATCACAGGAGCGAGTTTGTGACCCATACATCACCAGACTCCACCAGACTCTTTTAGCATTTTAAAAGCATTTAAAAAAGTGAAACCAAGAGTCTGCTGATGTCTATGGGTCACAGACTCATTGACTGTATAATTCTGAAATCCATCTTTTCACACTGAGGACAATCGAGGGACTCAAACATGACTATTATAAAAGGTTCAAACATTCACTGATGCAGAAGGAAGGAAACACAGCGCATTAAGAGTCGGGGATGTAAACTTTTTGAATTGAACAGAATAAATTGTACTTTTACAATGCTTACATCAGTTTATCTCATGCTTACATCAGATGAACTGATGTAAGCATGAAAGACTGCAAAATGATATTCCAAAATCCAATGAAAAAATCTTATTGACTTTTTATCACCAGGATAATGCTAACTTCTGGGTTGGCCTACAAAATTGCATAGTTCCTGCAGGACTATATAGCAGCAAGCCTTGACTTGAACTGGGCATTTTCTGGGAAATCAAAAAGGGAAAATGAAAGTAAATTTAGTCCAGGTAAGAACAGATCATGTTTATGGGTGTCTGTTATAAACAAAACACAGGTTTCACAGAAACACAGTGTTTTTGAGAAATCCAGGGGTTGAATCATGTTTCAGACTGGACTTGCTGTAATAGCTGGAAATGATGGGCTACAACTAACTCTTTATGTAACTCTATTACAAGGTTTATTATCAGGTTTTATTATAAACTGCAATTTATAATATTTTGTATTTTTTCCTGATAAAAAAAACGAACGAAAAAATTACCATTTGTATTAATTCACTCATAAATAGGTCTACATTATTTTGTTATTCTGTATACTTTCTGTGTTGTAAAACATACAAAACATTTTACGTACTGTATAGTCAGTGCTGGAAATGGTTGAAATTCACTGGGGGGACTCTAGTTGGGAAAGTTTTTTTTTTTTTTTTTTTACTTTCAATGACTTTTCAGATGTATTTAAATTATTATATAATCTATAATAACACTAAACAACCCTATTTCATGTTTCCTCCAAGCAATATTTTCTTAATTATCAAGCAGGCACATGAAAGGTCAATGAACAACATTTATGAATTGTGTGATGGCACAAACATGTTCATTCAACAGAATCTCTGCTTGGAGAAAATTACCTGTTTGATTTTGTACAAATTAAAGATACATTGTCTAGGAATTTGCATATGTGCTGCATACTGAATTGAACAGGTCACACGGTCTCCCTCTCACAACCGTTTCATCACATGAGATTATGATGCTGTTTTTACTCAAGATTCTGGAAATTGAGAATCTTTGAAAATTGTTTTTTTTTTTTTTTTTAAATAGTGTTCACAATTCTCCCATGATTCAGAATAGACAACTGAAAAAATAACATGTAATTTACTAGAGATTCTGACATAATGTTAGTTGTGCAGTCTATTTACAAAAACATATTTAGTTAATTTGAATGAATTATTATTATTAAAAAATCGGTTTGAATAAATGATTCAATGACTCAGTTATAAAGATGTACTATAAACATGTCTTGTTTCATGTCTGGATGAATCAACATTTTTGAACAAATCTTTTTAATGAACGATTCAATGACAAATACATTTTTAACAGTCACTTGTCGCCACCTACTGGTGTAAAGATGTAATTGATGCAGTCTTTATGGTGATTTTCAAGAGGTAATTTACTCTGTTTTGTTTGTTTCCGTTTGGGATGGGGGGACTGGTTGTCTCATTCGGTTGCGAGGAGTTTGGGTTTGCTCCCTCGTGAGGTTTATTTATTTGTTTGTTGCTTTATTTTTGCAAAATGGTCCACACATGCAAAGTCGGTTGATAAAATAACTGCAATAAAGTAACAGCCTATAGTTAACAATCACTTGTTTAGAAAGTGCCATGGGAAGTCAAACTATCTTTACTTAAAATGTTCTTGAACATGTTAATTTCCTGTCATCTCTTGGAATACAGACAGGTTTTTCCTAATGGGCATATCTGTCATATTAGCAGAACACATTTTACACACGAGGAAAACCAATGTTTAGTCAATAATTCATGAAGGTCCATACTTTAAAGCTCTTGATTCTAACTTGTATTTGGCCTTATAAAAAAGTAGTTCTTGTAATTGTTTAACCATAGCATTTGTTACAATAAGAATATAGGCAAATTACAGGTAAGACCATTGATAGCTCCTCATAGCATGCTTAGGGCAATGTTAACTTTTTTCTTTCTTTTTTTTTTTTTTTTAAATCTATTCCCTTAAAGATTATATATTATAAATTCTTCAACAAGTTAGTTAAAATGTACCACAATACATACAAAAGAACGTGATAGATTCTAGTAAAGGTGGTCATGAGAAGTTTAAAAAGCTTGCAGGATCTCATATGTTTTCCTCTCTTTTCATCAGTCTTTTTAGTGGTTGTTTTTAGATCATGTTTGACTTTCTCCATAGCGTTTTACTACATTCTCAATAGAATTCAAATGGGTTTCACATTTTATCATAGGAACGGCTCGCGCAAATATTATCAAACTTTTGGAGCGTGGTGAACGCGCCTAAGGTGATTCACGCGCAGCGCGCCACTCATGGTTAAAAGCTCCGAACGCGCTATGTATACAATTAATGAATAGCGTGATTGAGTGTTTCTGTGTGGGGGTTAGAGTACACCTGTGAGAAGTGCCGGTGTTCTGTCGATTTGTCCTACCTTGTCAGATTTTCCTACCGTAGCGCAAAATTATAGCTATATCTATCGATCCATCCTACCGCATCGAAAAATCCTACTGCGTGTTAGCGTTTGTGACTACGTAAAATAATTCAGAGTAACTTTACCGAAGATTCTTATTAGGGAAAACGATTCGACAGTGCAAAATACCCCGTCAGATTGTCCTACCAGTATAAAATAATCAGGTAGGATATAAAATAAACAGGCAGGATGATTTTACAGTGCAAAATACCCCATCAGATTGTCCTACCAGTATAAAATAAACAGGTAGGATGATTTTACAGTCTAAGTTTTTAATATGTAGTTCCTTGACAGATGTTACAAACTTACCCTATAAACAGACAATATATAAATATAAATTTGGAATTAGATTATCTCAGTAACTAATTTATAATCATGCAGATGGAAGTATAAAAGAGAATATTAATGTTAATAAAAATCATTTAAAAATTCAAAATACAACACAGAAACATAATAAAAATAATGCAAATCAATAAAAGTAGTTATTAATGGAAATATTGACTAAAGACCACATTGTGCTGTATATTGTATATATTAGGCAGGTTTTCTTTTACAGATAAAATGAGCCAAAAAAGAGATTTAACTCAGACTGAAAAGTCAATGATGATTAAATGCTCATGAGAAGGATGCAATACTAGAAATTGCAAAGTTAAGGCATGACCTTTGGACAGCAAATTGCTCATTGGGTCAGAAAAACAGGTGGGGAAAAAAAAAGATGAATGTTAACTGAAAAAGAATTAAGATGTGAAATCATTAGAAACCTTTTAGTCTCCAGCGCCAGCATTTTCCAGAAGTGCAAGGTGTCAGGATCTCAGAGACTTAGGTTAGGTAAAGAATTCAAGAAATGACCCCCACTTGTTAAGAATCGCAAGCTGAAGTGTTGTAAAATACATGAAGACTGGTTTTATAGACTTTATAGACAGACAGATTGAGAGACTCTTGAAAGACCAGCACCACATCCTCTTGTACCACTGTTTGAAGAATTTATCTTTCAGAATCTGGCAGTAATGTGTGGAAGTTCATTTTTAGTCCATCTCCTATCCTGAAAAGTCTGTCTTGCAGAGATGGTCTAAAATGATCTTCCAAAACTTCCTGCCAGATTCTGAAAGATAAATTCTTCAAACAGTGGTTCAAGAGGATGTGGTGCTGGTCCTTCAAGAGTCACTCTCAATCTGTCTGTCTATAAAGCCTATAAAAAATATTTAAAAAATGATTATATATATAAGTCTTCATGTATTTTACAAAACTTCAGTATGTGATTCTTATTAAGCGAGGGTCAATTTTTAGGATTCTTTACCTAACCTAGAGTAAGTCTCTGAGATCCTGACACCTTGCACTTCTGGAGACTCCAGGTAGGTTGCGGTTCTGGAAAATGGTGGCGCTGGAGACTAAAGGGTTCCTGATGGTTTCACACTTAATTCTTCACCTTAATTCTTACTTCTTTTGCAGTTAACATGCATCTTTTTTTCTCACTTATGTTTTTCTGACCCTGCTGACCCAATGAGCAATTTGCTGTCAAAAGGTCATGCTTTAACTTTGCAATTTCTAGTATTGCATTAGTATTGCATCCTTCTCCTGGGCATTTAATAATTTTTTACTTTTCAGTCTGAGTTAAATCTTTTCTTTTTGGGGGCTCAATTTATCTGTAAAAGAAAACTTGCGTAATAATTATGCACATCTGTATATAAGGCGTTTATCACTTCCAGCCTTCATGAACAATTATATTTCACTTCTAAATTATTAAATACAAAATAAAAAGTAGCTATTAAGATTAATGTGGTTTGGAATTGGTAAAATGTACTTGGAAAAAAAAATTATCAAAAAACTAACTTGCCTAATAATTATGCATGCACTGTAATTCAAATGATACAGGGAAATACACTGAACTAATTTACATACATAATTTCTTCCCCACACATTTTTATTTATTTGCACATAAACACATTTGGGCTATTATTTTTGAAATTGCAGCATGCAAAATGTGCCCATCTACTGCAGCTCTCGCACTGTACCTAAAAATAAGAAAGAGATAAATATAATAGTAAATTTGTATATCTAAAACAATGTAGAATGGCACATAAAGGTAAACTATTGTTTGTTTGTTTTTTAGTGTGTAAATATTATAAGATGTTTGTATACCATTTCGATCATGCTTTTGTTGGAATTGTCTTCCAAAATGCTGCAAATCACACAGTAGTCCTCTGCATTACCTGTAAACAAATTTGTTAACATTAAATTGTTAAATGTGACTTCATCGGACAATCATAGTGTACAGTCATGTGAAAAGCACTATGGTGAATTCTATGGTTTTATGGTCCAGGACATAATAAAAACAATCATCTGGTCCTAGTCAGGCACTGCTAATCAAATGCCTTTGATTAATTGATCTTCAGCAAGTGTGAGCATCTCTATAAAAGCTGAAGTTCTGCCAGTTTGCTGGTCTGGAACCTTCAGGTGTGTGTTAACACAATGCCGAGGAGGAAAGATAATGCTGTAGGCTACATAATAGACAATATTACACTCACAACCTTGCGATATGGCTGTATATCAACACGTTGTGATTAACACAGTGTAAGTTACCATGCTAAGTGACTCTGAGTATAAGTTACCTCCCATTCTGAAACAGAAAACCCAGAGTTTCTTCATTTTAGGGTCAACATACTCAGATTTTTCACTTAACCTCCTCTCTGAAACGGGCCCCTGATGGCAATATCCAAAATCTTTATCCCTGAGGGGAAAAATGTTTGTCCCCATGTAGAAACAAGCTTATAAATCATACAGAATGATGTTTTTTGATCATCTAAAACTTGTGTGATGGATAGGTTTAGGGGTTAGTGTTGGGGGACAGAAATTGTACAGTTTGTACAGTAATAAAAAAACCTTAAAATGTCTACGGAATGTCCCCTAAAACAAGACAACTCAATGTGTGTGTGTGGATACAGTATATATTATATATATAAGGGCCGTCAAACTGTCAAATTAACTAACACATCCAAATTAAAAGTGTGTGTACATATGTACATTTATACATATGTATATTTTGCGCATATATATGTATGTATATATGTATGAAAAATATGTAATTATGTAATAAAATTTATATGCAATATAAATTTTAGATATTTCACATGTATTTCTTAAATACATACATTTGTGTGTGTATTTATATATACATATTATACATATTAATATACTAAATACACATTATGTACACACACAAACACTCTTTAAATTTGGATGTGACTGATTGCGATGAATCTATTTAACAGCCCAATATACATACACTATCAAAATCTTACTGCCCTTATTTACCTTGATACACTGTAAGGTCTGTACAGCAGTCAAAGGCTTTCCTACTTTTTGGCACTGATCACATTCCAATACCTTTCAGCAAAAAGTTTGATATTTATATTTCTATAATATTTTATATCATATAATAGTTAAAGAAGTGAAGAAGTTCGTGCATTCTCATTTACTTGGCATAATAAAATGTCTAGGCATAATAAAAATTAACACAAACTGTAAAAAAAAAAATGCTTTACAAGTAGAAATTCAAGCGCAAGTAGTAAAAATAAACAGAAATAGTCAAACACTTACTTTACACGAAGAATTCCTCGTGCCAGCAGCACGAAATTATGGGCGTGGTGGTCAGCGAGTAAAAAAAATGATGCAATATTGGCGTGCGCATGCACAGTATGCTCCAGTAGGACAATCTGACGGGTAGGACGAATGTCAGGACACCGGTACGCAAGAAAAAGCGAGGTTACGCTACAGATTAAACTATAGCTAGAAGTACCGGTGCGTACCGGCCCACTTCGAGCACTGAGTAAGATCGCGTGGGTGTTGGAATCCAGATCGCGATCTTTTAATGATTAATCATGCAATTTTATTGCGCTATGTTTTGTGCTGAATTCGTATCGTTTTCGTAGGCTATTGAGAGAATTATACAGATACAGAAATCCTTCCATTTCCCTACAAAAATCGAATCAATTCGAGCTGGAACGCCGTCCCCCCTCGAAATTCACTCCCCTGGCGCCGTCCCCTCGCGTTACCCCCTATTTCCACCCCTGTGTATAGTCTTATAAATATGGTTCTTACAATATCCTTAAATGTATAGGCCTAAATAAAAAGCGGGACTACTATACGTCACGCAATCTAAACTCCGCCATTTTGGCAAGTCATCAGGAGGGCGCTAGATACACTATTGGTATCAATAGTGATCGAACAATAACTTAAAACCAGACATGTTTAGACCTTAAAACCCTTACTATTTCAACATGCTGGACAGCTGCTGTGCGCCAGGATGCCAGAACAGGCAGGGGAAAGCAAAGGGGACATCATTTTATCATATTCCTAAGGATCCCGATAGATGACTGAAATGGTTCACTGCAATACAACGTGCTAACCAACACAACAAAACAACAGATGGTTGCGTTTTTTTTTTTTGTCTTTTATCTCAGTATTCCTATAAGTGTTGTATAAGGGTTTTTATGTTTAATAGGCACCCTAAATTTACATGAAAAAGTTTAAAATGCATTAAATAACTGGGCTGATATAGGCTATATAAGTATTTTCAGTATACACATTATCCCACAAGTCACAATGCGACCGAACATAAAACAAGATTTTTCACAAACTTTTCCATAAATAGCTTTTTTCTGTGTAAGCATCTACTGCAGTTTAGCTAAATACCATGTAAGGAGTTGTTTTGTTTGATTAACAAGTAGCCCCCATCCATCTACTGTGGGAACTGAGTGGCCTATAGGTATGTGACTGTGTTCCTCTTTTTCGTCTTTTTGTCTTTTATTCCTCTTTTTGTCTTTTCACACTGCAGAGCATCTCTGTATGTTTGATTTGACCTTCTTGCAAGAATAAAAACCTTTTAAAGACACCTTGTTTGTTTTTCCAAATCAGCCTCATCATAATTAAGTTTAATTTTTCCGCAACAAATTGGCGACGAGGATGAGATCCTTTGAGTGATTCGTCTGGACCTACAGCTTTGGTGATTGGCCATCCTAACTGAAGAAGAAGGTTAGCCTCCACAACAGTGGGAATAAGATTGAGACTTGTATATGTCCTGAGCATATGCACACTCAACTGCACCATTTAGTGCACCACTAATTGCTCAAACAGGGAGAACATTTATGGTATGTGTCTGTGTGTGTGTGTGTGTGTGTGTATGTGTACTTGCCTGACTGCATTCTGCCAAGTGTAAAGTTTGGTGGAGGGGGGATTATGGTGTGGGGTTGTTTTTCAGGGGTTGGGCTTGGCCCCTTAGTTCCAGTGAAAGAAACTCTTAATGCTTCAGCATACCAAGACATTTTGGACAATTTCATGCTCCCAACTTTGTGGGAACAGTTTGGGGATTGCCCCTTCCTGTTCCAACATGACTGTGCACCAGTGCACAAAGCAAGGTCCATAAAGACATGGATGAGTGAGTTTGGTGTGGAGGAACCTGACTGGCATGCACAGAGTCCTGTCCTCAACACGATAGAACACCTTTGGGAGGAATTAGAGCGGAGACTGTGAGCCAGGCCTTCTAGTCCAACATCACTGGCTGACCTCACAAATGCGCTTCTAGAAGAATGGTCAAAAATTCCCATAAACACACTCCTAAACCTTGAGGAAAGCCTTCCCAGAAGAGTTGAAGCTGTTATAGCTGCAAAGGGTGGGCCAACTCCATGTTAAACCCTACGGATTAAGAATGAGATGTCATTAAAGTTCATGTGCATGTAAAGGCAGGCCAATATATATATATGTGTGTGTGTGTACAGTGCCCTCCATAAGTATTGGAACAGTAAAGACAAAATTGCTCTGTTAGCTGTGGTGTCAAGACATCTATAAATATTACTAAAAGATTAATATGAGGCAGAAGTACAGAATGTCACATTTTAATATTGACTGTTTCAACACAAAATGTTTTACCAACTAAGAAGTACAGCACTTTTAGAGTTTTATCCCTCTGCCCTAATGTGAGCATAAGTATTGGGACGGTTTATCTTAAAGCAAATGTAAAAGTGTAAAAGCTAATATTTAATTGTAAATCCCTTGCAAGGAATCACAGGAGCGAGTTTGTGACCCATACATCACCAGACTCCACCAGACTCTTTTAGCATTTTAAAAGCATTTAAAAAAGTGAAACCAAGAGTCTGCTGATGTCTATGGGTCACAGACTCATTGACTGTATAATTCTGAAATCCATCTTTTCACACTGAGGACAATCGAGGGACTCAAACACGACTATTATAAAAGGTTCAAACATTCACTGATGCAGAAGGAAGGAAACAGCGCATTAAGAGTCGGGGATGTAAACTTTTTGAATTGGATGAACAGAATAAATTGTACTTTTACAATGCTTACATCAGTTTATCTCATGCTTACATCAGATGAACTGATGTAAGCATGAAAGACTGCAAATTGATATTCCAAAAGCCAATGAAAAAATCTTATTGACTTTTTATCACCAGGATAATGCTAACTTCTGGGTTGGCCTACAAAATTGCATAGTTCCTGCTAGGGATGGGCAGATCGATATGAAGTATCGATATATCGATACTGACGTTGAGTATTGAAAGTATCGATACTCATATTAAAATATCAATACTAAGGTGTGTGTTTTTTACAAGTGATTATGTTTATTTAACAATAAATTGAATGCATACAATATGCATTGAATTGGACAAATAACCTATGTTAGCGAATAATTTGAAGTAGAAGCATTTTCCTGCTCATCTGAACACACAAATGTTGCAAGTCAGAACCAATCAATCACAGAGAGCGTTCGCTCACTGCCGACACTACATTCAAATAGGGCTGCGTTTAGTATCCTAAGAAACCATTGATGCTTTTGGGAAACGCAGCCCAAAACAATGCTTAACAGAAGACAGAAAAATATAATATTATTATTATTTTTAGTTATTTCACAATAAACAAAATGAAATAGCCTACATAGCTTGTGCAATTATATTTATTTAAATTGAATGTTAAAAGTTCATATTGATGTTCTGTCAGAATACAAATGTTTCATTTTATGGGTGCAACAGCCTGTCACTGGCAGTCCCTTATGAAAATGCACCATTACTACAGTGACCATAGTTCAGCTAGGCATATAGGCTTATTTGTAGATTTTCCATGGTTTAGTAAGTAAACATTTTAACCATGTGTAAACAAAAATATAAAATGCCTTTCAAATAAAATGTTAAGTGGGTATCATAACCCATTTTACTCTTAGTAATTCAATAATTGAATAAATGTTAAAATCTATAAGTTCATATTAGAGGTATCGTATCGGTATAGATATCGGCGATATTGGCCTTGAAAGTATCGGTATCGTATCGAAAACAAAATAAGTGGTATCGCCCATCCCTAGTTCCTGCAGGATTATATAACAGCAAGCCTTGACTTGAACTGGGCATTTTCTGGGAAATCAAAAAGGGAAAATGAAAGTAAATTTAGTCCAAGGTTTTTTGTCTTTTTTAAGTGTTGTATAAGGGTTTTTATGTGTAATAGTAACCCTAAATTTACATAAAAAAGTTTAAAATGCGATAAATAACTGGGCTGATATATAAGTATTTTCAGCATACACATTATCCCACCGGTCACAATTGTGACCAAACATAAAACATTTTTCACAAACTTTTCCATACAATTAAAAAAATAAAATAAAAAATAAAAGTCATGTTTAAAAAAATAAATAAATAAAATCATGAAATTTTATTATTTATGTCCTAATTAGATGGAAAATAGCAATAAATTAATTTTCTGATTTCTCTTTATGGTCTTGCCCTTTTTAGGGCTAGTATGAAATTTAACTGTGCAGACTTAACTTATACGAGTTTGCATTATACACATTAAAAGAAATGGTCCGGCCCCTCTGGCATTTGCCAGAATTGCCCGATGGCCAATCCGCCCATGTTACTATCACTGCATCAGCAACTACACCTTTAAATAAAGCAACATCAGTGGTGGAGAGAAACAAAGTATTTTTACTTCATTAATGTACTTAAGTACATTTTTCAAGTATCTGTACTTTACTAGAGTATTTTTATTTTGAGCAACTTTTACTTTTACTTCACTACATTCCAAAGCATAAGATCGTACTTTTTACTCCACTACATTTCATAAAACATATCGTTACTCAAGGGCGGAGCTAGGGGTGGGCTAAGGGGGCTGGAGCCCCAAATGTTTTTTCAAAAGCCCCGAATCTTTCGGGTTTGAGGTTTCTTAACAGTGCTGTCAAAATATAATTTTTCTAAACACATCTCTCTATTAAAATATGTTAAACAGTTCAATACCGCTTTTCTACAGTATCCTTTCTCTCTCTTCTCTCTGACAGCGAGTTCACGCACACCTCAGTTGTACACAGCCACGCCTCCTGTCACTCACTCAGAGCAGCGGCAGGCCTTGATACTCTCTTTCGGTCCGGTTGAAGGGTTTTTATTATGATAGTTCAGCTGATATGACAACTTTAGCACATTTTAAAACATACATAGCTAAATGGTCTTTGTATTTTGCCAACGAACTAAAATTGAAACCGTGAAATGGCTTTGTGCCTTTATAAAACAGCAAAAAACAGTGATTAAGTAGTCTGTCTGTGCTGCGTGTTTTAAATAGAAGTGTGCACTTTACTCACGCAATCAGCTGGTGATCTGGTGATCAAAATAAAAGCTCAAGGATTTATCTTAGAAATTAGTACAGAAGTATTGCAATTTCCCTATACTGTTGTGTAAAGTAACTAATATTTGTCATTTATTTTAGAGTGCATTTGTTACAATAGGCCTATATGGATATTACTGTCATATGAATAATTATATAGGCCTAAAACATATTATTATTTTATTGTAATAATTGTTTGGCAGACTCTATATCACAACTAAAAAGATGTTTGAACCCTCTTTCATGTCCAGGTACAATGCTATTTCTTTGGTCAATTTGCACACTGTACATGGGTTGAAGCTCTTAAAGGGTTAGTTCACCCAAAAATGAAAATTCTGTCATTTATTACTCACCCTCATGTCGTTCCTACACCCGTAAGACCTTCGTTAATCTTCGGAACGCAAATTGAGATATTTTTGTTGAAATCCGATGGCTCCGTGAGGCCTGCATAGGGAGCAATGACATTTCCTCTCTCAAGATCCATTAATGTACTAAAAACATATTTAAATCAGTTCATGTGAGTACAGTGGTCCAATATTAATATTATAAAGCGACGAGAATATTTTTGGTGCGCCAAAAAAACAAAATAACGACTTATATAGTGATGGCCGATTTCAAAACACTGCTTCAGGAAGCTTCGGAGCATAATGAATCAGTGTGTCGAATCAGCGGTTCGGAGCGCCAAAGTCACGTGATTTCAGCAGTTTGCGGTTTGACATGCGATCCGAATCATGATTCGATACGCTGATTCATTATGCTCTGAAGCTTCCTGAAGCAGTGTTTTGAAATCAGCCATCACTAAATAAGTCGTTATTTTGTTTTTTTGGCGCACCAAAAATATTCTCGTCGCTTTATAATATTAATATTGAACCACTGTACTCACATGAACTGATTTAAATATGTTTTTAGTACATTTATGGATCTTGAGAGAGGAAATGTCGTTCCTGGCTATGCAGGCCTCACTGAGCCATCGGATTTCAACAAAAATATCTTAATTTGTGCTCCGAAGATTAACGAAGGTCTTACGGGTGTGGAACAGCATGAGGGTGAGTAATAAATGACATTATTTTCATTTTTGGGTGAACTAACCCTTTAATTTTGAGCTTCCAAAGTGCACCAGATTGATGCATTAAACCTTAAAATGTACAAAATTCCCCCGGACCCCCCAAGAGGAGGTACACCCAACATAGTTTAACAAATTCCAGTGTGAAATTATATACATTTTATGAACTTTACTCAAGAATACTACAACAAAGCTCCTTTCATGTCAGTAAAGCTGGACAAAATAGATTTGGGCTAAGCCCCGAATGTTTACAATGTCTGGCTCCGCCCCTGTCGTTACTCCTTATTTTAAAATGAAGAAATTGTCACATGCTCAGAGACGCAAAAGCGGTGTCGGATTCGTGCACGACACGAACTGATTCTTTTCAATCATCCTGTTAAATCGGTTCACATCAACACTTCATTCGTGAATTGGACCGATCGTATTGCAGCTGTTCTCGAGTCAACAACTCACTGATTCAATGATCTGTTCAGAGCGACTCTCCAGTGAATGAATTTACAAATCTGAAAATTAGCCAAGAACTGGATCCTCTGAGTGCGTGCGCGACTGATGGCGAAAAGTAAGTCAGCCTACTAATGTTGAATTTTAGGATTAATTATTGTAACTGAAAATCATATTTAGGTCACAACTGTCAGTTGTTTTTTAACTAAATATGCTGTAAAGGGCGATCTGTTTAAGCCCACTGAAATGATTTAATGCGGACACGTCCACATCAATGTGTCTACAGATCGCGATTTCGATTCAATCTGATCAAATCACATTTTAAATCTAACTTGGCGCTTCAAATAACGGTTGTAGAGATTACATCGTTACACCACTAGGAGGCGACAAAGTGACGTAAAATGTATTTGACATGGAATGATTCATTCAAAAGATTTGTTCAAAAACATTGATTCATCCAGTAATGAAACAAGTGAAGTAGTTATGAGTGCGTCATTAAATCATTCATTCAAAACATTTTTTAAATAATTCAATTAAATTAAATATTTTTAAAAAGACTGCAGCGATTAATATTTTGTCCTCTAGTAAATAATTATATGCTTTTTTGTTTAGTTGTCTGATCAGAATCATGGGAGAATCATGATTTCTATTTGAAACAAACAAAAAAATCTTGATTCTCAGTTTATCCAGAATCGTGCAACTCTAACACAAATTAAAATAACGCATGCACGTTCATCTTCCCCACTGCTGTAGCAATTTCTTAAAATGTTATGTATTTAGTCCTATAAGTTTCATCTGTTTTTATATTGTTTGTCAACACACATTACATATTATGTATCTGCATCCACTAATTTTCCATCCATACTGACAAGTGCTGGCTATTTGACATATTTGACATAATTATTTTGAACAATAGGATTATATAAAATACATAATATAAAATTAAATTTTATAAATGGTCTATATAAAATTACCAAATAAACATTCATCAATTAGTACTTTTTTACTTAAGTACATTAAAAATAAAGTACTTTTGTACTTTCACTCAAGTAAAATTGAAAAGGAGCACTAAATACTTGAGTAATATTTTATAATACGTATCTGTACTTTTACTCAAGTACTTGATTTATGTACTTCGTCCACCACTGAGCAACATGCAGCATAACATCAGTGTTTCTGGGCTCATCATTGACTGAAGCACAGGCTCTACTCTTCAGCACAGTGGTAACCTCACAAAACTCAGACAACAGAAACAGAACATTAAACACTAACAGATCTCTCTAGATCTCAGCATCTTCACCTATTACAATCCAGTATGACTTTATTTCTTTAATTCAAAGCTTCTTATTAAGAATTAACTGAGGTTTAGATGTTGATGTTTTAGTGAAAATAATTTTTAAGATCTTGGTTTTGATGTGTTCTTGGTTCTTGAATAGACTGACAATAAAATATAATGCCCATACCTTAAAAAGTAAAGTTAGATATTCCAATCCATT
Organism: Hypophthalmichthys nobilis; assembly: GCA_037950665.1. Classification (NCBI taxonomy): domain Eukaryota; kingdom Metazoa; phylum Chordata; class Actinopteri; order Cypriniformes; family Xenocyprididae; genus Hypophthalmichthys; species Hypophthalmichthys nobilis. Next base: position 13,854,962 of record CM075486.1, read on the forward strand.
TATTGTCTATTTTTTTTATTTATTATTATTTTTTTTTTTTGCTCAAAATTCAAACAGCAACAAACAATAAAGAAATAAAAGAAGCAAATAACTCTAACTCTACTCAAGTCCACAGGGTGTGTCTCAATCAGCTCCCTAGCTCCCAAGCTCGTGAATCAGTATATCGTGTACACGAATTCGGGCACTGGTAAGGACAGTAAAGGATGCTGGTTCACTAGACATTGGGACACTTATGACTCTATTTCCGGCGACGTGACAACGTCCTCATTGTACAACACTACTGGTATTTATGAACAACAGCAGAGCTGATATTTTCTGCCCTCTGGCGCTCCCAAGGCAGAGGACTGGCGAGAGCGGAAGAATTCCTCGATGAGCGAGCGGTCCATTACGTCCCAGGCAGGAATCCAGCTTCTCTCCTCAGGACCATAACCCTCCCAATCGACCAGGTACTGATGTCCGCGCCCACGGCGACGCACATCCAGCAACTTCCTCACTCTATAAACAGGAGAACCCTCAGCAAGGACAGGACAAAGGGAGGGCTGGGCGGGAGCGCGAATAACTGGTTTAATACATGACACATGGAAAACGGGGTGTACGCGTCGTAAGTTGGGGGGCAATTTGAGTCTAACAGCAACAGGACTAAGAATCTTGGAAATGGAAAAAGGACCAATGAAACACGGAGCTAATTTACGGGAGGCGTGTTGTAATGGCAAGTCTCGTGTGGAAAGCCACACTTTCTGCCCAAAGACATACCTCGGAGCTTTGACGCGACGGCGACTGGCAGAGCGGCGAGTACGTTCGCTGTTACGACACAAGGCGGCTCTGACAGTCTTCCAAGTACGCTGACAGCGACGAATAAATGCTTTGACCGAGGGCACCGTGGCCTCCGACTCCTGGGAAGAAAAGAGAGGTGGTTGGTACCCTAGGCAGGACTGGAAGGGAGAGAAGCGGCCCGGGAACGGCTGAACACAGCTCGCAAATCGAGATACTCCTCCAGCACTCCTGACAAATCCGCAGGTTCCTCCTGAAAAACAGAAACAGAAGAGAGAGAAGGAACAGCGGACACAAGGACAATGAGCATGACAAGACAATTTCCATGACATGATGGTCCCCTCTGCCCAGTTAATCTGAGGGTTATGTTGGACTAGCCAGGGGTGACCCAAAACTATAGGGGAAATGGAGGAACGAAAAATAAAAAATGAAATTGTCTCTTGGTGATTTCCCGAGACAGTGAGACTCACCGGAGCGGTGGCGAGATGGGTACACGGCAGCTGACTACCATCCAGAGCAAACAAAGGAGTAGGCTTGTCAAGATTGTGTAGAGGGATGTCATGCTCCAAAGCCTACGCTTCGTCCATGAAATTTCCTTCGCAGCCAGAATCGATAAAGGCTTGACACTAGGCTATGACTCCAGACCAGTGCAGCGTGACCAGGAAGATGGTACGTGTTCTCTCCGAAGGGGATCTCGCAGCTGCGCCCGTCAGTACTCCCCGTTCTACTGACGAGCGCATCCTTTTAACGGACAGACCGCCACCAGATGACCAGAACGCCTGCAGTACATGCACAGCCGATGCAGGATGCGGCGCTGACGCTCAGCTGGAGAGATCCGTATCCCAGACACCTGCATAGGCACAGGAATCTGAGCAGCCCCAAACGACACAGGAGTGGAAGCAGGCGGTGAAATGGGTGGCACAGGGGTAGGCACTCCGGCACGGCGTCGCAGCTCAGCTCGCTTCTCTAATCTGATGGCCAATTCCACCAACTGATCAAAATCAGCAGGGACTTCACGCGCATAAATCTCGTCTTTAATTTCTGAGCACAAACCCTCCAGAAACCGAGGCGTCAGTGCAGGCTCGTTCCACTTACTGGTTGCGGAGAGAGTACGAAACTCAATGGAATAGTCGGAGAGTGACCTTCTGCCCTGGCGAAGCACAGCTAGCTGACGAGATGCCTCGCACCCACTGACAGAGCGATCGAAGACTTTCGTCATCTCCTCCTTGAAACTGGAAAAGAGCTGGCAGCACTCAGCCTCCGCCTCCCAGACCGCCGTGGCCTAGTCCCGCGCTCTTCCCGTCAGTAAAGATATCACAAAGGCGACCCTGGCGCAGTCAGACGCATATGTGGCGGGCTGGAGAGAGAAGACAACCTCGCACTGAGTCAGAAAAGCTTTACATTCGGTCGGCTCACCCGCGTATCTTGGGGGGTTGTTCACTCTAGGCTCCGGAGCTGGGCTGGGAGACGGAGGATCAGACAACTCGGCGCGGAGAAACTGAAAGCAGTGATTTAAATCAGTCACCTGGCCAGCGAGACTGTAATTGGAATATTTCCATTCTGCAAAACAGCCACTCGCTTCTGCCGACATCTTCAGAGAGCGACTACGCAGCCAACTAGTGTGAAGTTGCGAACTCATGCGCAACTCACTACAGCTAACGATTTTAAAGAGGCAGCGTTCACTTTTACCTTTAGACGACAAATTTAGATTTTAAATTTAATATTGATTTAAACAGAACTGTTGAACTAATTTACAGTATGTAACACAAGTACATTATAAGTAACTGTAATTAAATTACCTAAAAATGAACAGTAATCCCTTACTTTACTTTTTCAGTGGATAAGTAATTTAATTACTGTAACGCGTTACTTAGTAACGCGTTACACCCAACACTGATGTTTATGCTTAAATATAATAAAATAAATGGTTTGTATTTTTAAAAACATCTATCGTGCGTCGTTATGTGTAGTGAGTTGGCTCACATGATTCAAGTTTCACGCTTCAGAACTTCCGTTAAGGGAGCATAGTGAGCAACGATGCTCTCTGGTTTTCACGGTGCATTGTGGGACTTTTTAGGGAGCGAACGTTTCAGTGCCTTGGAAGGATTCTTCGATTGAGACAGCCCTTAAAATGGCCGACTCCCTGGTCAGTGCCCTGACTACTGAACTAGGGAGCTGATTGAGACACACCCACAGTCAAAAGTTTTTTTGACTTTCTTCGCACACACACTCTGTGTCGATTTAACAACATAAATACTTCATGTGCCCTCTAATGGCGTGAAAGAAAAACTACACAAACTGAAACAAATGGCTCCTACATACCGGCCCCTTATGACAGAAGTGAAGAAACAATTAAATTAACATATCTGCGAAACCTTATCACATGGTGAAATTTTACCTATCACGGGTTTCAATATAATTCCAAATCTGTTTTTACTTCTTATATAGCTTGTCTGTAGCAAAAGTTATGGTTATCTGAAGTCGGCTGATCGCTGTGATTTTCAGGAGCGGAATTTTGAGAAAAACAGGTTTAAATAACTACACTCTCAAAAAGGATGTGTTAATTAATAACACATTTTTTTTGTGTTATGGCTATTTTAACACATTTTGTTTAATTTTAAGTTGATCATGTGTAAAAAGAAAGAGAGCGAGAGAAACAACACTGTGTCACATGTGTTAACTATCATCCAATCACTTAAGATTGTTAAGATATAACACAGGTTGTGTTGTTTTTAACATATCTCTTTTAAGAGTGTCACCCCCTTTTTCGCATTGACATGAAAATGCACTATCCAAACTTAAAAGATTGTAATTCAAGGATGCTTTGGAATGTAGACCTAAGGTTGGTCTTGTTTTAAATAAGACACTTGTCAGATTATTGTAGAAGTGAAATAAATTATGAAAGTGAAATAAAAAAAAAAAGTTATAGAAGTTTAAAGCTGCAGTCCGGCATTTTTCCTCTTTGTCGCCATCTCTGTTTTGAGACCGGCAATTGCAGTCATATGCGGAATTGTTATCATTACGTGCGTTGTGCATCGGCACGACTCCTCAGCAGATGAATCTAATGTTTGCTGTCAATCACTACACCGGTGTGGATGCTGTACTTTAGAATCACAGATTCTACATCTTGGAAGTATGACCAAAATAAGAATTTTCAATGGAAAATATCATCTGAACAAGTAAGTAACATTTCTGGCACTTTTGTTCTTACCAACTGAGGAAAAAAGCATTAGGCCTACAATAAATCGTGCTGCCAATGGTGATTAAATCTAACGATCGCTTAGCTTGGATCACGCCGGAACCATGCAAATTATTATTACTGTTATATTCTGTTCTCAAATTGTTAATGATAACAACATCAGCATTGCATGTGTATTTAGTGTGTATTAGCTTATTAGTGTTACCTGTAGATTTAAATGTATGTAGCCACTCCACAGTCTGAAGTCTTTTGCTTTTGACTAGGGGTGAATCTCCAGTTGTCACTGATGATTGTCATTTGGATATTTCTGGATTACAATCCGCCATCAAAATGATAAGTTTAATTATTGCAGCTGCTGTGAGAACAAGCTATAAATGATCCGCCACCTGCAGCATCCTCACAATATAGCTAATAGCTGGAACTCCTTCCTTTCTGTTTACAGACATGACGTAATGACAAAGACGAATTGCTGCATGCTCGAATTTCCCGCGGAAATCCACATCGTTCTTATTATAAAACATTACAAGCTTACCGTTGTGAATCAGGCTAAGATAAGGAGATAGTTTTGAACACAGGCTGGTTATGTACTTGCTCAAAAATTGATTTTGCATAATTTTTAACCAAAAAAAGTTACGGACTGCAGCTTTAAGTTTATGAAAATGTAAAAATATAATCGTTTATATTTTATAATAATATATTATAAAACATGTTTTACTCTTAAACTGCAAGAAAATCAAAGCCAAAAATGTCAACATTCCAAATTTTAGGTTGAAATATTTCAAAAATGAGCTTTCATTAAGATTTCGTTTGGGCGCAGTACCAAACTTTTTCACTAGATGACATCCAAGCTCCATTACTGACCATGTAAGGGCGCCTCCATTTATTTGAGTGATCTGATCCATATATTTCCATATTTTCACACATTTTACCAAGAAGACATCCTATTCAGAAGTAGTTTGTGCAGTTTGGCAGACGTTTATTTGAATTAAACCTCTAATAATTAGAACATGTGTGTTCATTATAGCTCTGTTGTTCTCTTGTGCTCCGTCTTCTCACGATAACGTTGTATTAGAAAAAAAATATTTGCTTGTTGTAGTTTATACAGGACTGGCAAATTTGCATCAATACACCTTCATTCTACATGTTATGTGGTTTATTTTGATAGGTGAACTGTCTTTGTAGTGTTAAGAGAGGAAAAGCTATGGCTGTTTGTTTGTTTTTTTCCACCTCCGCCAGGTGTGTAGGGGAGAGTGGGGTAAGATGAGCCATTTTTTACTTATGTGGTCCTCAAAGTAAGGGAAAATGAGGCAGAGTACAATGAAAATATTTAAAGTAATTTCAGGATGTTTCCTATCATTTTAAATAATCAGAATACATCTATGACAAAGGGTTCTAAAAATATGGCTTCTTATTATTTACCCGAGGTTAGGGGTAAGTTGATCCGAGTCAGTAGGTGGGTGTAAACTGACCATCTAACTGAATCTGAATCAAACCCATGTGAAATTTTAAAGATAATGTACCTATTTTAAAAACTAATTTAATAATCACATTTCCTTTTACAAATATTCTTTGTTAAAATATTTTACAAATATTTCTTTTTTTAAAGCCAACTTAAACAACATAAAACCAACCAAATGAAGTTGAAATTTCATTGTTTAATTATTTGCATTTCTGAAACACCAAAGTTGTAACCTTCCCATAAACAGACTAAACATAGAGTTTGTTGAGTAAAATTAAATAAAAACTAAATAAGAATGAATGTCACTGAAACTAATAAATATTTTAGTCAAAATGTTCTTGGTCTAGTAGTTTTTCTGCAATGTCGACCATGTTAGGCCATTAGAGACTACAGGTGGAAAGATATATATGATTAAACATCCTCTGGTTTGTATCAGAGAAGGATTTGGTATACTTGTACACTGTTCCTATCAAATAAACTCAAAAATAAAGATAAACTAAAACAGTTGCATAATATTACATTGAAATGACACCAGTTCAGATTTAACTTAAATTCAATGCCTTATTGTTGGGTACGTTAAAAAGCTGGCTCAATTTACCCAAAGCATTTGGCTCACTTTGCCCCATAGCTGCCATTTTAGCTAGCTTACCAATTCAGAATAATATGGTTCTATTTAATGCATTTAGGAATTTCTTCAAACCCATTCATTTCTTACATTTCTACTAAAAGACGTTTTGTTACTGGTCTTATGACACTCAATTTTGTTTGGATTTTTGCAGACCTAACTAAACCCTTCTGATCTGGGAAAGTTTCTAGAACTTTTCCAAGCATCCAAGAATTGTGAGGGGTTGCAGTGTCTGCAACAAGAACAATATCACCTGGTTGCGAATTCCGTCTTTCCCTGGTCCATTTTTGTCTTTCTTGTAGCAGAGGTAAATACTTTTTTATCCACCTCTTCCAAAAGAGGTCTGAGAGGTACCGCACCTGCCTCTACCTTCATCTTACATGGTCCTTTTCATCAAACCGTCCAGGAGGCAGGATTGGCTTTTTCCTCATAGTAAGAAGATGGTTGGGAGTGAGGGGCTCTAAATCATTTGGATCCTCAGACACCTTGGTAATGGGTTGATCATTTAGAATGGACTCTACTTCACAAAGAAAGGTGTGTAATCCCTCATTGTCCAATGTTTGTTGATGTAGAACTGAAGACAACACTTTTCTTACCATTCTTATGATGTGTTCCCATGCTCCTCCATAATATGAAGCTGTGGGTGGGCTAAAACTCCACTTGATGCCTTAAGGTGCGCTAAGGTTTTCTGAATCTTGCTTTGATTCAAGTCTGCCAGTGCTTTTCTTGATTCCTTGTCTGTGGCAATAAAATTTGTTCCATAGGTTGTTTGCACGACGTCATTGCTGTGGCACAAAATGTGGCTGGAGGGCAGGAAGTGATTTTTCTATACCACGAAAACAGTGTCACGCGCTGCTGCTTCAGCTATCATATGGTAGAAAATGTCCAAATAAAAAAAGTGTTCAACAAGCTGACAGAAGTCGATCCATTTCTTTGTTGGAAAGGTGTAAATGTAACTGTAGTTTTAATGTAATCTTTCCCACATGGCCACGGAGGAGAATCGGAGGGTCACATTCAGCTGACAGACACCGACACACTGTATTTTTATTTATTTATTTATTTATTTCAACAAATGACAACCAAAATCAAACCCATAGAAGCTCGGAGACAGTTTTGAAGTGGCTGCTTGCAAGTTATGCTCATTCACAAGCCGAGTGAGTTATATATAAATATAATGTTAATTATTAAACCAAAACAAAATACAAAATTTTCAAAAACACAATGTGATTATTTTATTGAGTGATAGGCAGTGGGTTCAATCAGTGACATTATTAGATTTGCTATACGGCGTCTCCCTGTCACCTCCTCAACCTGCTTCCCTTAGTGTTTTTACATGTAGAAAAGGCATTACACCATCCAGTTTTTTCCCTGAACAATGATGTGAGCTCCTGTTGCAATTCTCGATTCAGCATGAATGACCTACAATGGCGACATTTTTTACAACCATGACAAAATCAAAATTACTGCTCTAAACTCACTAGCAGAAAGGCAGTGCGATATAAACAAACCAGACTAGAACTCAATATGGCGTGACGGCAGCTTCACATTCTCTATATCTACTGCCTTGATGGTAGGGAAGTTTTTCAATTCAGTAGAAAAATCGCTCCTCTTCATAACATAAGGATCACGTCCAGGATCACGTGATTTTTTTTGCTTATATCTATCTTTTGAAATAAACCACTACAATACGAACTTTCCTCTGTCTTCCATTCTGTTTCTTTACTTCCTGCCCTCCAGCAGAATTTTCACGTCATCAGAACTACGTGATTCATTTTTTCTCACTCATCAGTTCCCCTGTTGATAAGGAGTTGATTTGGTCAGTGAATTTTTTTTTTTTTTTTTTTTTTTTTTTACAGTGTGTTATATGTATTTTCAGATAATGTCCTCTAGTCAGTACAAAAAGTGCTAATTGCTTCCTGAGCAACACTCAAACGGTCCAGGCGAGCTTGTAGTTCTTTGCGCCTTATGCTGACTTCAGAGTCCTCAAACAGGAGATCACGCACATCTGGCTTTTCCAGTAAACTCAACATGTCAGTAGACAGGAGCTGAGCAGTCTCCTTCAGCATGAAAAAAGAGATCATCATGGGCAGTTGGTCAGCCATCCGCTGCACCACAATCTGAAAGGAAACAATGAGATACTAAGTTCCACACACCACGAGCACTGCACTGTAATTTGTTAAAGACCCCCTGTGGTGAAAATCAAGTTTTTAATGTGGTTTATATGTCTATGTAGTGTTTTTAATATGCTTTAAGACAAACCATGTGCAAATTCATAAGTCAGCACCATTGCTGAGTATTTTTATGTTTGAAACTGCAGTAAACCAAAGACAGTCTGAAACCCGCAGTTTGAAATCGTGGTGTCACAGACTACCTTGTAACCAATCACAACAATGTGCCGGCAGGCTTTAGCATATCATTAACTATGACTGCTCTGAAGCTGGAAAGTCTCGAGAGAAGCCAGGTTATCCCGGTATATTTTCTGTTGATATGAAAAATTGTTTAGATTTAGCAATATAGCGAGTCTATTACGATGTTATGATGAACTATATGCCTTTCTCCACAGACGTTCTGAGTTGTTCAAAGCGTTTGTAAGGATACTGATTGTTAGCAGGCAGCTGTCTGACTCTGTCTGAGATGAAGAACGGAAACGGTGTGTGAAACATTAGCGACACATTATTAGCTGTTTGATAACGTAGTCAAGCAAAAGGCTAATTATATTAATTCATATTAATTAATGACAAAATATTTGAATACCATAAAACATAGCTAAAACAATATTGCTCTGAGCGTGTGCGTGTGACCGTGATTCATGTGCATATGTCAGTCAGAGTGGCACGTCAAATAATAAAAATAATTGACTACAGGGGGACTTTAATAAAAGCTAAGAAGATCTACCTCATAATATGCCTCCAGCATATGACTGTACTTGCACTTTTTGTCAAAGAATGGTAACTCATCTTCTGAAAATGTCCCATTTGTAATCTCATTCAAGAACTTCAAGTAGATGGGATCTTGAGTGTAGATCATGTTTTCCATTTCAAACTGCTCTTTGATCCTCTTCTCTGTCTTTTCTTGCTGGGTTAACTGAATGTACTTAATTTTGTCCTATGTGTAAAATGAAAATGTCAAATTATAAAGTACAGAGGAAAGGGAACTTGATTTAACTGGATAAAAATTGGACAAGTTTTGCCACCAATTAAGAGCATTATTTACCTTAGTAAGGTTTTGAAGGACAGGGTAGTTCTGGAAACACCGACTCACCACATCAATGAATTGTGAGATGATGATTTCTTCAGAAGAAATACATAAAGTCAAGAAGATAAAATTTGTCATTAAGTTGGTGATCTAAATCTTTTGGTTTCATAACGGAGGCTCTCCAAAATAACCTAAATAATCTTTAAACACAAAGATGTGTGATGGTACCTTTGATGGCATTGAGTAAGTCAATGGATGGCTCCTTAAGATTGACCACATGTTTTTGCAAAATCATCTCAAACAGTCTGTAGTTCATGAAGCCGACCAGTTCCCTCCCTCTGTTATTCTGGCTCAACTCTTTTGTATTGCTAACTTGTTAGGAAACGAAATAGATTTCTTATGAAATTAACTGACTTTTTCATTTTCACCAGAACTCTAAGGAAAAACAACAGTAAATTCAAAGTTGTAGCATGTTTGGAAATATACTGACAGGATGTCTTTGTACTGTTAAGATGATCACTCCACTTCTTGAATTCAGCCCGAAGCTTGACATACAATTTTTCATCACTCATCAGTTCCCCTGATGATAAGGAGTTGATTTGATCAATGAATCTTTTTATGATCTGTGAGAAAAAAAATAAAATTTGTTTCATGAGCCTTTTACACTATCATTAGACAGCAAAAGCAAATCTTCTGAGGAGGTAAATAAGGCATTATCTGAACAGAGAACATGTTCAGGTGCTGTTCATACAAGGCATAAGACAAAGCACAGTGGATTTAAACAGAATGAACCACACTATTCAAAAATAAACTTCTTTTTAGTTTATGTTAAGGTAATTGGAAATTCCGAATTCTGACTTTTTTTTCAAAATAGCATATATCTTGCCATTCAATTTTTTTTCCCCAAAATAGCAAGTTTGTGATTCTGACTTTGTAAAAAAAATCTAAAATTCTGAATTTGGAAACACAAGTTTGTAAGTTATCTCGCAATTTTGACTTTTTTTCCTTTTCTTCTAGGACAGCCACCTAAACTCTCCACTGTTTCCATGTAGTATCCTCCGATGACCTTCGGGTCACTGCTTGTTGTGTATGCATTTAACTAATGATCTTTCTTGAAAAGCCGTCAATACAGCTGTTTATGCAAATACCATATGGCTTCAGTTTGTCATAAGAATCAAAGTGCCAGATGTAATTTGGTCCTTTTGCAAAATATGTCGATGGAGACATCGGGCTTTCCTGAATTCTACGCTATCAGGATCTAGCGAGCTGAAAATTAAGCGAACATGTTCTTTTCTGATATGCAATCTGTTTTCTTTACACTTTGCATGCATCTACCTGTATCCATGGAGCTGGCCTGAAGTTGATGCTAAATAAATACGATAGTGTCTTCAATACTTGAGTATTCTTTTCGTCGGAACAGGCTTCTAGACCTCAGAATGCATTTTAAATGTTGCTCACTGATGGTATATCTGTGTTGAAATGCAAGAACGGAAACAATGTCTTTGTATTGAAGTCCAAGTTTAAAGTTTAAAATAGATCTCTATTAATTCATGCACATCCACATCCATGCTCTTGTTTTCTTGTTATAAACAAACCGGAAATTGTAACAATATGTTTCTTGTGCGTACGCAAAAGTCTGTATATTTTTTATTTTTGCAAAGGTCCCTTTTTTGGATTAATAGGTTTATATCTCTTTTAAGGGGCGGCTAATTTTATGGACAGAAGGATCTGTCTGTATCACAAAATGGATATTAATGTTAAATGGATAAGAAATGTTTTGGTATATAGGGTTCCAGCAGCTTGGACCCCTAATCATAATTCTCCTAAGCATGAAGATGTGATGACTTGAGATCCTACTTCAATGAGGAATTGTTTGGCTCCCTTAAGATCTTCTGGTGGTCCAGCCTCATATTCCTTGAGCTTCTTCCTCACGTCCCATAACTGATTTTTAATCTGCTCATTGAGCTGTGGCAGTGATTTCTGACAAAGATAGATGAGACACAATTTGGTTATAGTCTCTCACAAACCACAAAATACAGTATCACCAAATTCATGACTTTTAGGTTGAGACATTTACAAACTTACTTTGATATGATCAACAAGATTCTGAGTCAGCTTGACAGCAAGACATTTAATAGTTGCTTTATCCTCAGTCAAGAGGCATCTTGTAGAAAAAGAGAAGGCACTTAGTTTAGATGGGGCTTACTTTAGATCATATAGCCTATACTGTAGCTTGATAAACAGGTAATGAAAAAATCATAATGGACAAAGTGAACATCACAATTTTATGTTAATAAAAAGGTTTTTTTTTTTTCAAATATGAATTATTCATGAATTATACATTAAATGTATTAATTAATAATAAATATCATTAGGTTTTCGGGGAGTTATACCACATTTTACAATCTGAACTAACCTTGGCCTTGTAACATAAAGGTAAAGTATACTTGAGACTTATTGTCTTAAAGGGATAGTTCACCCCAAAATGAAACTTTTGTCATCACTTACCCTCATGTTGTTCCAAACATGCATGATTTTCTTTCTTCTGTGGAATACAATATAAGATATTTTTATGTTGGTAATTAGGCAGTTGATGGTAGCCATTGACCTCCATAGTACTGTTTTCCTACTATGGAGGTCAATGGCAACCGTCATTGCCAGCATTCTTTAAAATATCTTCTTTTGTGTTCAACAGAAGGAAGAAACTTTGGAACAACATTAGAGTAAGTGATGACAACATTTTTTTTATTTTTGGGTGAACTATCCCTTTAAGGGTCTGCAGGGATACTTTCTGATACATTTTTTCCCTGCATGTTGGGTATGCCATATGGCCTATGATATTGTGGACAAACATATAAAATATAAGCTACATAAGTTTTGTCAAAATATTTTGTGAAAAAAAATATGTAAAGGGATAGTTCACCCCAAAATTAAATTTCTGTCATTAATTACTCACCCTTGTGTCGTTCCAAACCTGTAAGACTTTCGTTCATGGAACACAAATGAAGATATTTTTGATGAAATCTGAGAGATTTCTGTCCCTCCATAGACAGCTACTCAACTGACACTTTGATGCTTCAAAAAGTTTTCAGAAAGAGATTGTAAAACTATCCATATGTGATTATAAGGCTAAATTCAGTCTGTTCATCATATGAAGCGACTGAGAAAATTGGACTAAACCGCTCAAATCATATGGATTCGTTTTATGATTTCTTTATGAACTTTTTGAAGGTCAAAGTGTCAGTTGTGTAGCTGTCAATGGAGGGACAGAAAGCTCAAAGATTTCATAAAAAAATTTGTGTTCCGAAGATAAACGAAGGTCTTGTGTGGAACAACATAAGGGTGAGCAATTAATGACAGAATTTTCATTTTTGGGTGAACTAACCCTTTAAGGTTTTCTTTTCATTCACTTCATTCTTTTAATAGGGACATTTGTGTCACCCTGACATTTTTTTTGTTTTTACTTTATGCACCTCAAAACATATCAAAATTTGAATTCACAAATTAATACATGCTAAAATCTCCTCAGAATGTAACCTGAAATAGTCATGATTTTGGAAGAAATCTCTCTCCATTTGTGTCGCCTCCTCCAGAGGAATTTGATTATCAATCTGCTGTTGTCCTCTACACTTCACCATGACGTAACCTTTGCGGAGAGGAATCACTTTGTTGTGGACAATGGCCAGAATGTTCTTTTCTGTTCCCTTGTCTATGAGGTCTGGCTTTGTCAAAATGGCTGTGAGAAAGAAAAATTTTTATTTTGTAAAAAGTGCATTTGATGATTTGAAGTCCTCAAGTCCTCAAATATATTTGGGGAGATAATAGATGTTGTGCAGATCATGTGCTTCATTACCGACAGTTCTTTTGCCCTCAGGATCTACTTCTTGTGCCATTTTTAATGCTTCTGTTGTTGCAATGTCAGTGTTACAAGGGACCACTACCAGGTTTATAGTCTCTTGCATCTTAATAAACTTTGTTATCAGACGTTTGATCTACAAGACATGAAAACATAGTTTTAAAACTGGATATCTATGGTACAGAATGTGGCGTGCAAAATCGAATTATACTGCTCACCTGGTTTCCAATATCCTCTGGTTGTCCTCTTACTGGGACTCGGGCAATTCCAGGTAGATCGATCAGTGTGAGGTCACACACATCTGGTGACATGACCTCTAAAGTGATGAGCTCATCACATATTCCTACCCTTTTCCTGCTAGTTCATTTTGGGCTGTAACACACACACTGCAAAATTAACTATGTTGTAAGAAAAATATGTCCTTTAAAGCAGCGTGAATAATGACACCGATTCGTCTTAGAGTGAAGCTTCCCTTTAGCACATTCATTGACACAAATGGCCCCTCTAAAGAAGTTGGAATGATTCAGCCAGTTCAAAAATGCTGTCAATCAACTGCCAAAACAAGCCATTGTAAAGAGGCAGACATACTCTCACGTTAAACATGACTTGTGTCGATAAATAAAACTTAGTTAATACAACTAAGTTATATTAGCAACTCAATTTCTGCACACTAACAAATGCTTTCATCATAACTAACAGTGCAAACGCGATGTAACTAAGAGATTAGTTGAATAAAATGGGAGTTTTGGCGCAAGTCCAGAACTAAGTCACTGATAAACTCGCGATGTTTGAATGACAGCTCCAGCGATTGTAAAGGGAGTGTTCTTTGAGCGCTTTCTATATATAATTGAATCACATTTTAAATAACAGATTATTTTCATCCTACTAAGAGAAACAACGTGAAGTTGACCATTTAGTCACTGGTTTGATTTACTGACACATAGACAAAGAACATCTGACTGTACGTGAATCATGACAAATCAGATCAGGCATTGGAATTAACACAGTTACATGTTGTCACATTACTGTTGAGTCCATATCGTAAAAACAACAAAGCCTGTGCCGAAATGTGATTGATTTACCAAATGGAGTGAATGAAAACGAGTAAATCTGGACACTGAGGAAGGGCTGCCACTTTTGCATAGTTTGTCCTTGCTGTTTAATAATCATTTGAGACTCCAGTAGTAAGATGAAGGATTTATCTTGAATTCTGTCATGGAAATTATGTAAAAACCTTAGATAAACAATTTAATAATCAATTAAAATGAATTTTACCTGTATTGTATTATGCTGTACGCACTTGCGGACAGGTGAGTTTTCATTTATATTTTGCCTTTGTAATTAATATTATTGTTCTAATTGTCGATATTTGCCCGTAAATTTAACGCATTTGAAACTGCGTCACAAAGTGAAACCAAAATGTTTTCATATCGGACTTTGAGCTTGAAAATAAGTGTATTTCTATTCAAATCTAAATACTATGTTCACTTACTAGTTACATATCACCCAGTTCGTTCAATATTGTTTGAAAATGTCGAATTTGATAATGTTGCATGTTTCCAGATTGTAATACTGAGCATACGCAACAATCGTGCGGTCTGCTTGTCATTGTTTATTTAATAATTTATTAATATAATCAGCATGCAGTTAAACCATGTATGTTAATTAATATATTACTTAATAACTGAATGTTTGTGTCATTTTACCGATAATATTTACAACTGTTTTCCTTGTTTCTCTCCTGTTTATTATAGATCACATGTGTGAAGTAACATCTACAAACCTCCTTTGATTAAACAAGTTAAACTGGAATTCCCTCTCCTGTTTCTCTTACTGAAACACACACACCCCATCTTTGGTGCACTACACCTGAACCCCTGAGTGTCCCATATGCTCGTATAGTAGAACATAGTAAATGTGTGAACAAGTGACCAATTTTAGACGCAGCTTCAGCATCTTTTATAATGTATGGGGCAGGACACTTAGATTCTAGAGAGCTTTTGTTTGGACAGAAGATCTGATGAGAAGCTGAAGTCCACGGTGATGTCATGACAATCCTTGATCCATTTCAGCGGAACTGAGAGACTATAAGTTTTGAATGCTTATATCTCCTAAATGCAAATTTTGTCATTGTTTTGGAACACACCAGCTTATTCATAACCTTAAGGCTAATATATTCATACTAAAAGCTAAAAAACTTAAATTTGGATTTCAGGGTACTGTGTATTTCTCACTGTTAGCTTAGCAACATGCAACATATGAATCAATTCCAGTGCAATGAATCATATATGACATCAAAGACTTTAAAATACAGAAAGACGGTCCACTCCTATGACTATGAATGGGAGAAAGTTCAACGCAGAATATGACGGAATAAGTTTTCCAGAAAATTTACTAACCTGCTGCAACATGTTCTTCAACTAAAGAAGGATCTCCAAATTCAAATTTCTTCTCATCATAAGTTGAATTTGCTACCTTTCCACTTGCTAGTTTGCTCGCTTTAATAGGACCTGCAAAATTTCATAATTTAAATCCAGTTGTAAGATTGATCATTTGAGCCAGTTGTTAAGAACATAGAGATTGCAAGCATTTATAAACCTGCAACAAGTGAGGAATCCACAAATTCAATTCTCCTCTTACGGTAGGATAGAACAGCTTTCCAGCTGACTCCACCTGTTACCTTCTTCAGCCTCAGCTCTAGTGGACATCTGGTGACAATTCCTACAGCAAACACAGTTCCGTTAACAACCAAGAAAACGGACAGTGGAATATTATGTGACAAGATTATAATATATACAAAAAAATGTGCTGATAAAAGTCATCATTCTTTAATTATTAAGGCCCATTCACACCATGGACGATAACTAAAAAGATACTGCTCTAAAAAATTTTGTATGTACTGTAAATGAATAGCAGAGTCCAAACCACAACTATCATCTGTCAACTAACACAACGATTATGGCACAGACAGAAAATATATCTCATTGGAATCAATTTCAGAACGTTTTTTTTTTTTTTTCCAGCTGACAAACTATAAAAACTATAAAAAAGCTGACAGCCATTCAGAATCCATCCTGCTTTAAGAGCTTAAGCATTTAAAGTGGCAGAGCCATTACTGCAGCAAGCTCAGAATAAACAAAACAATATCGTCTGCTGGTGTGGACGCTAATATAGTTATAATTTTAGTTATCTTTATAGTTATGCTTCATGGTGTCAACGGGCCTTTATAATCGGACTTTGGCATAACCAACTTGAATTTGTGGTTTCAAACCTTGTGTCAACATTTCAGGCGGGAAGTACAGTAGAGCAATACTGAAGGGTGTGGGCTATGTACAAATGGTAACTAAGTGTATATGAATATCCAATAGCAAAGGAGAGTAAAAATCAGTCCTCACCACTTCCTCTTGGTAATGCAACTCCAGAAAGCGCTTCCAACACAGAGCTTTTTCCAGAACTCTGGTCTCCAATCACTGCAATAGTCGGTAATGCCAAGTCCTTCTGAATGCCAACTGACCGCAGAGTGTCGATCAGATCAATGTATGGACGAATGCTCTCGCCTAAATGACTGTGAACCTCTCCCTTCATTTTCTGACTGTAAAGATAAAAATATACATTTGTATATAAAATTTTTTTAAATATTATTTAGGTTTTGGGCATTAATTCAGCTTAATGCTACATGTTTTCTTCTTCAAAAATATTCAAAAACCACAAACTGTAGGTAAGGTAACATTGTTATATTGGAAATAATCTAATCATTGTGGTCGTCTGAGGGCACTATGCCATTTGTAATATCTGAATGCAAAATGCTGCTTGGACAAGAGAATTTCAGTACTAAAAATTATAAATACATAAAATATTGTACACTTGTTTATTATTGTTTATACATTACTAATCTGTTTATTATTGTTTGGAACTTTTTAATTTGAATGATTATGAACATAAGCATGAAAAAACAAATTAGTATTAAAGTATTATTAAGGTATTTATTGTGTTAATAAACCATCAGTTAAGCCACCTGGCATGGACATATGTATAATTACAATATAGTTATCATAATTGTTATTATTATTAATAATATTTCTTCAAATTTAAAGTCAGTGTAAAATAAAAGTACATAAATGTACCTCTTCTTCATTATTAACTTAAGTTATAACTCTACCCTTATAAACTTACCTTGCATTGTATATAAAATGTACATCTAGATAACAAGACATTAGGCGTATAAAAGCATATAAAATTATTTCTAAAAAAACAATTTACTAAATAATTCAGCTTATTTAATAACAAGCAAAATAAAATATACTAACCTTTCATTTTGAGAACTGTCGCTATCTTTATCATCATCAGCACTTCGATCTGGAGATGAGAATAATTTAAACATTTTCTGGATAAACAAGGAAAAAATTAAAAGTCCTAAGAAAAGAAGATGCCTCTTATAAATTGTATAATTTAGGTTTCAGCCAAATAGAGCGTTTGTGGTGATGCTGAGGAGAAATAAAAAGAGTTCTGTATTTTCTGTATTCTTGACTGAATTTATAGTGAAACACACCCATGTTAAGAATGCAAATGCAAGCGTGACAGACAGATTACAACACTATAAAAAAAGGGGGTTGAATGGTTCCATAAAGAACCTTTAACCTCCATGAAACATTACCTTTGCACAAAGGTGTCATACTAAGTGATTAAAATTACACTTTTGCTATGTCTGACTAATTGTATCATGAGTATATGCTGTTTTTTGATCATTGGATGTTGTGTGTGTTTATTTTCAGAGGAACTATGGGGATTAATTCAGAAATATGATCTAAGACAAGAAAACAATGCAGGTAGTAACCACACATGTATGCACTCTGTTTTAAAAGCTGATGGACTTTGAATGGCTTGCTGTTTAAAAAAGAAAATGATTGTAACAATGTAATGTAAACAAGGTAGACAAACAGTTCTGACCCATATTTAAAGTTTAATGATCAAGAATGTAATGGAATGTCGTGCTGTGTAATGTATTGGCAGTTTAAAAACAGTTCTGAACTTTTCTTTTGGAGAAAGATTGGAGAAATTCTTTTGTTGTTGTTGTTAGTTTTGTTTTGTATTTATTTGTTTGTATTTATTTAAATGTTTGCAAAGCTTTAGCATACTTAAGATTTATTGTGAAATCTCCACTGTCATTTTTTTTTTTTTTTTTGACCAGTGAGCGTATTTTGGAAACGTATGTATATTAGTGTTAAGTGTGCTATTATTGTGCAATAAATACATTTGGTTATAATGTGAAAACTTGTCAGGCAGTTATATTGACTTTTATTGTTTACATGATACATTAAATTGACAAAGAGAAAGACTAATGCAGTATGTGACTACTAAATCTACAGCAAAATTAGGTTTATACAAATTTATCACAGCACTGAAAAACCTCACCTGTAGTTATTTTAGTGAAGTGAATTGAATTTCACATGAAATGCTCTAATTTACTGTAAAATGTATAATAAGTAATAATTATACATTATTATACAATTATACAATAATAAGTAATTTCAGTCACATATTAGTCACATGTTCAGTCACAAGTATTTAATGATTTACTATTGTAAATTTACTTACTGGCAACCAAAATTGTATTACAGTGTATATAAAGGTGGGTATACTCTTTGGCTCCACCTTCTCATTCATTTCTCACTTTCACTCAGTCAGATCAACAATAGATAAAAATTTAACACACTGTGCAGCTGTTTTTTAATTGAAATTAATGTTGTAATCACATTTGAAACACTATAGGGCTTTGCACACTTGAAATAGTTAACCCTGGGTCTTTCTAAACCCTGGGTAAATATTCATTGGCATTAGAATTGTTATCTTGCTGATCTGCTGCAAAAATTTCCACATCTTTATGATCAAGTGCTTTCTTAACTGTTCTTTTCTCTCAGTCATTTTTTTGTTGTGTGTTTGTTTATTTCTTAAAGTATAAAACATTTTAAATTATCAGCAATCAATGGCTTTACACAATATAGTTAGGCTGACAAAAATAAAACAAGATCAATGTGTCACAGTCTGTTGCAGCAAAGAGTGAGGCATGATCTATACACAACAGTCACTTTTATTAACAATGAACCAAATAAAAAAATAAAAAAACATACAGGAGCACAGGAGAATGCAAGGAGAAACGGCAAACCACCATAGAAATTATGAGAATGGACCATGAAAAACAAACAGAGGACTATAAATGCACAGGAACTAATCAAGGAAACAAGAAACAGGTGAGTCTAATCAATCAAACAATGAATCACTATGACAACAAAAGAAAAATGGGAACATATAGGGAAAAAGCCACACAGAAAACAAAATTCACACATAAACCTGACAATATGGACATCACAAAGTAATGAGAAACCGCAACTTAAGCACTGATGCTTTCAGCTACTTTAGGAAACAAACTCTATACAGCTTTAAACATAGAAGTTGGATACAAATTTCTGCCTTAGTGAGCAGCATGGAAATATTCAAACATTTGTGTTTTAATAGAAGCAGCATGATATGCAGGTTAATTAATTTGCAAGGTTAATAGTTTTTTATTGTTGTTTTTTTGTTTTGTTTTTTAAGATTTATTTTTGTAATGTTTTGTCAGGAAGCGAGACAGGAAGCGAGTGGGAGAGAGAGGGGGACAGGATCGGAAAGGTCCACGAGCCGACTCAAACTTCGACGCCGAAGCGCAACCGCGACATATGTCGGTGCGCTGCCCACGAGACTATCAGGCCAACGTTAATAGTTTTTTTTTTTTAGATATAAAAATATTACTTGAAGCTAAACTGAAGAGGGTTTTATTTATTTTACTCATTATTCATACAATTATAATTATCAGGCACATAAAATATATTTTCAGATAATACCCCAGTTGGTAGGTCCTCAAATAAAATCTCTAAGTGCTTCCTGAGCTGTAGTCAGACGCTCCATTCGGGCCTGTAGGTCTCTGCGCTTTCTACCAACTTCAGAGTTCTCAAACAGGAGCTCACTCACATCTGCTCCGTCCAGTAAACTCAACATGTCAGTAGACAGGAGCTGAGCAGTCTGCTTCAGCATGAAAAGAGAGATCATCATGGGCAGTTGGTCAGCCATCCGCTGCACCACAATCTGAAAGAAAATCACAGAGGTACTAAGAACTGCAGTTCATTCAGTCTCTGAACAAAGCTTCATATTTGATACTGAAAATTAGAAAAAATCTACCTCATAATACGCCCAGCATTTCACTGTACCTGCTCTTTATGTCAAAGACAGGTAATTGATCTTCTGAAAATGTCTCTCCGCTAATCTCATTCAAGATCTTCAAGTAGATGGGATCTTGAGTGTAGATCATGTTTTCCATTTCAAACTGCTCTGAGATCCTCTGCTCAGTCTTGGCTTGTTGGTTTGACTGAATGTTGTTAATTTTGTTCTGTGGAAGTACAGGGGAAAGAGAACCCAATCACACCCAGATAGAAATGTACAATCTTTGCCACTAATTAGGAGCAATATTTACCAAAGTGATATTTAGAAGAACAGGGTAGTTCTGGAAACGCTGATTGGACACATCACTGAAGTGCCTGAGGATGATGTCTTCAGGAAAAATACATAAATCAAAAGACAATTGTCTCATGCTTGATAATGCTGATAATACTTGTATTAAAATATCATTCATTTTGACCCTTATCTTTTGGTTTTATAATGGAGACTGTGAGCTATGACCAGAAACTTTTAAACATGTATGATGGTACCTTTTATGGTATGAAGTAATTCCTTGGCTGGCTTCATAAGTTTGGCCACTGGCGCTGCAGAACACTCTCAAAAACTCTGTAGTTGCTGAAGCCGAGCAGTTCCTCCCTCTGTAATTCTGGCTAAACTCTTTTGTGTTGTTAACTTTTAGAAACAAGATTTCTCATTAAATTAATTGCTTTTTTTTCCATTATCATTTTTACAAAGGACAACAGCAATGAATTCAAACTTGAAAACAGATGAAAATATACTAACAGGATGGCTTTGTGTCATCAAGATGATCGTTCCACTCCTTGAATTCAGCCCGAAGCTGGACAAACAAATTTTCCTCAATGATCAGCTCTCCTGAAGATAAGGAGTTGATTTGATCATTGAATTTTGTTAAAATCTGTGAGAAAGAAAAAATATTTGTTACATTATAATGATAAAGTAGAAGCATTTCCTCTGAGGTAAAAAAACTTTAGATGAGAAATTGTTATCACAAATGCCACAAACCATTGTTACAACTAATTATAAATATTTGGATCAGTTAATATAATTAACTTAACAGGGTCATAAAATGCCTCTTTGCGAGATGTAAAATAAGTCTCTGATGTCCCCAGAGTGTTTGTGAAGTTTTAGCTCAAAATACCCCACAGATCATTTTATAGCATGTTAAATTGGTCACTTTTGAGGGTGAGCAAAACACTCCGTTTTGGTGTGTGTCCCTTTAAATGTAAATGAGCTGCTGCTCCCAAGAAGAGGGCAGAGTTTCAAGAGCTCGTGTTAGCAGCGCTGATTACCTCAGACTCACTGAAAATGTCAGAAACCGTTCAGCCTTTTATGTTCAAACCGGAGTTGGACAATGATGGAGAGACTCAAGAAGAAGTGACAACATGTAGAATGCAACAGGATGTTTCTGAATGGTTAGTTGATGTAGCTGATGTGGAGTTAACTATCTTAAAGTCATTGATTAGCATATTCTGTCATGATAATCTATAAATCGCTCATGTGGGAACTGTAAGATGCCTACAGAGCCAGAGAATATATCCTGCATGAAGATAGAACAGGTATAGTTTAGTTTAATTACGGTTATAACTTATGTTGTCATCTTGCTTTTATGACATGCTATTGCATTTGTGTTACGTACTGTATTGCAATAACATGGCTTCACCCTTTGTGGTCTGATCCTTTTCTCAGGGGCAGGGTTTATGTAAATTTTAGGATTAGTGATGTCACTAACCCAGGAAAAAGCTCTAACTGCCTAAGCCTAACTGGTCACCCCCTTTGAGTTCTCTTCCCTCAATTCCTTACTTTAATGAGGAACTGTTTGGCCCCCTTAGGGTCTTGTGGTGGTCCATCCCCACAATCCTTGAGCTCATTCTTCACATGCCACAGCTGCTTTTTAATCTGCTCATCGAGCTGTGGTAGTGTTTTCTGTCAAAGAAGGGTTAAAACCACACAGTTTAATTATAGCCTTTCAGTCCATCCTACCACAAAATGCAGTTTACTAAATTCACACTCAGTGTGTTAATTGGCCTTTGGGTTGAGACCTTTAGAAACTTACTTTGATATGACAAACAAGATCTTGAGTCAGTTTGATGGCAAGACATTTAATAGTTGCTTTATCTTCAGTCATGAGGCATCTGTATAAAAATAGAATGCACTTTTTTTAAGGTGGTTTGGTTTAGTTTCATTTATTAATTTGCTTGTTAACAAAGTAATTAAAGTAACTTTAAAGGATGTACTGAACACTTCTGAAATACTGCCATGATAGAAAAACTGATTGATCTAAATTATATTATCCTCAGACTGTAACCTGAAATAGTCATGATTTTGGAAGAAATCTCTCTCCATTTATACGCCTCCTCCAGAGGAATTTGATTATCAATCTGCTGTTGTCCTCTACACTTCACCATAATGTAACCTTTGGAGAGGAATCACTTTATTCTGAACAATGGCCAGAATATTCTTTTCTGTTCCCTTGTCTATGAGGTCTGGCTTGGTCAAAATGGCTGTGAGAAAGAAAAATTTTTATTTTGTAAAAGTGCATTTGCTGACAAAGTCCTCAAGTGCCATAAATATATTTGGGGAGATAATTTTTTAGATGTTGTGCAGATCATGTGCTTCATTACCGACAGTTCTTTTGCCCTCAGGATCTACTTCTTGTGCCATTTTTAATGCTTCTGTTGTTGCAATGTCAGTGTTACAAGGGACCACTACCAGGTTTATAGTCTCTTGTTTCTCAATAAATTTCATGATCAGACATTTGATCTACAAGACATGAAAACATAGTTTTAAAACTGGATGTCTATGGTACAGAATGTGGCTTGCAAAATCAAAGTATTCTGCTCACCTGATTACCAATATCTTGTGGTTGTCCTTTTACTGGGACTCGGGCAATTCCAGGTAGATCGATCAGTGTGAGGTCACACACATCTGGTGACATGACCTCTAAAGTGATGAGCTCATCACATATTCCTACCCCTTTTCCTGCCAGCTCATTCTGGGCTGTAGAACACACAAAATGTAAATTACATCATTCAAATAAAGCATATATTTCAATATTTAAACATATAAAATATTTTTTTCCTATAAGTACAACTCTTCTCAACTAATCAAACATAACACGCAGAGCTTTTGGACATGCATTTGGATGCATCGGGAGTAAGAAAAGGTTGATAAACAGACAAAAGTGGACCACATACACTGATTAGGCATAACATTATGACCACTGACAGGTGAAGTGAATAACACTGATTATCTCTTCATCACGGCACCTGTTAGTGGGTGGGATATATTAGGCAGCAAGTGAACATTTTGTCCTCAAAGTTGATGTGTTAGAAGCAGGAAAAATGGGCAAGCGTAAGGATTTGAGCAGGTTTGACCAAATTGTGATGGCTAGACGACTGGGTCAGAGCATCTCCAAAACTGCAGCTCTTGTGGGGTGTTCCCGGTCTGCAGTGGTCAGTATCTATCAAAAGTGGTCAAAGGAAGGAACAGTGGTGAACCGGCGACAGGGTCAAAGGCTCACTGATGCATGTGGGTGAGCGAAGGCTGGCCTGTGTGGTCCGATCCAACAGACGAGCTACTGTAGCTCAAATTGCTCAAGAAGTTAATGCTGGTTGTGATAGAAAGGTGTCAGAATATACAGAGCATCACAGTTTGTTGCGTATGGGGCTACATAGCCGCAGACCAGTCAGGGTGCCCATGCTGACCCCGGTCCACCACCGAAAGCACCAACAGTGGGCACGTGAGCATCAGAACTGGCCAATGGAGCAATGGAAAAAGGTGGCCTGGTCTGATGAATCACGTTTTCTTATACATCACGTGGATGGCCAGGTGCACGTATGTCACTTACCTGGGGAACACATGGCACCAGGATGCACTATGGGAAGAAGGCAAGCCGGCGGAGGCCGTGTGATGCTTTGGGCAATGTTCTGCTGGGAAACCTTGGGTCCTGCTATCCATGTGGATGTTACTTTGACACATACCTCCTACTTAAGCATTGATGTACACCCTTTCAGGGAAATGGTATTCCCTGGTGGCTGTGGCCTGTTACATGTATGTATATTTATGTATTTGCCTGCCCCCCTAAGCGTGATTTATATTTGTCCTATTTAGCAGATTCCGTACACCTGTGGTCTATAATCCTGTGTTTAAAGGAAGCCAAGTTGCCACACTTCAGCGGCGGAACTAGAGCGGCCGTCCCGAGATGGAGCTGCGCTCTTTGCTGTCTAGCCCTTTATTTTCCTGTCCTATTTTCTCCCACTTTTTGTTATACTTTATCTTTTTTTTTAAATAAATTCCCCTACTTGACCGAGCCTTTGTGTCACCCCTCTCTTATGTTATGGCAGTGGCTGTAGCATGGCCTCTTTCAGCAGAATAATGCACACTGCTACAAAGCAAAAGTGGTTCAGGAATGGTTTGAGGAGCACAACAGTGAGTTTGAGGTGTTGAATTGGCCTCCAAATTTCCCAGATCTTAATCCAATCGAGCATCTGTGGGATGTGCTGAACAAACAAGTCCGATCCATGAAGGCTCCACCTCACAACTTACAGGACTTAAAGGATCTGCTGCTAACATCTTGGTGCCAGATACCACAGCACACCTTCAGGGGTCTAGTGGAGTCCCTGCCTCGACGGGTCAGGGCTGTTTTGGCAGCAAAAGGGGGACCAACACAATATTAGGAAGGTTCAACTCATTATTAGGAAGGAACATTCTGATTCATCTGGTTGGTTAACATGTCTTTGAAGGGTGGTGGTAGAGGCATTAGAATTGGCTGGTGGGCAGGGAAAAATGTTCACATAATATTTACATAAACAAATATATAAATATGAATTGACTAATCAGTGTCCAGGACCCCAGCTATCCATTCAATAATTTTAAGACAAACACAAACCCATTTAATCATTCAAGTCTGATCCAGCTGATTTTTTATGTCTATTTTATGTACAACACTAAAAAGAAAATACATTTCAAGAAGTTACACAAACCTGCTTTAACATATTCTTCAACTTCTGCAGGATCCTGAAATTCAAATTTCTTCTCATCGTAAGTTGAACGTGGCGTCCTTCCACTCACCAGCTGACCAGAAATATTAAGAGGACCTGCAACATTATTTGGTTTACTGTAAATCCGACTGTAAAATGTATAATTTAGAGCTACTTGCACCTTGCCACTTCAAACAATATTAGGCGACTAACCTGCAAAACGTGAGGAATCCACAAATTCAATTCTCCTCTTACGGTAGGACAGAACAGCCTTCCAGCTGACTCCACCTGTTACCTTCTTCAGCCTCAGCTCTAGTGGACATCTGGTGACAATTCCTATAGCAAATACAGTTCAGTTAATAACAATCAGTACAAAACTTAACAGTGGTAAATTATGGGAAAAGTAGATTATATATTACAAAAACACTAGTGCAGGTGTTGACAAAATTAGAATTCTCTTTGAATATGTATGAATATACAGTACAATAAAGCAGAGTAAAATCAGTCCTCACCGGTTCCTCTTGGTAATGCAACTCCAGAAAGCGCTTCCAACACAGAGCTTTTTCCAGAACTCTGGTCTCCGATCACTACAATAGTTGGTAATGCGACATCCTTCTGAATGCCAACTGACCGCAGAGTGTCGATCAGATCAATGTATGGACGAATCCTCTCCTCTAAATGTCTGTGAACCTCTCCCTTCATTTCCTCACTGTAAAGATAAAAATATACATTTGTATATATATAAAAAAAAATTTAAAATATTATTTAGGTTTTGGGCATTAATTCAGCTTAATGCTACATGTTTTCTTCTTCAAAAATATTCAAAAACCACAAACTGTAGGTAAGGTAACATTGTTATATTGGAAATAATCTAATCATTGTGGTCGTCTGAGGGCACTATGCCATTTGTAATATCTGATTGCGAAATGCTGCTTGGACAAGAGAATTTCAGTATTAAAAATAATAAATACATAAAATATTGTACACTTTTATTTATTATTATTAGAGGTGCACCAATACTAAATTTCTCTGCTGATACCGATAGCCGATTATTCAGAATGATATCGGCCGATGCTGATACAGATACCGATAGTTTGGTTTTTCTTAAGGAAAAAAAATCTCTCCCAAATAATGTTGCAAACTATTCAGGGAACCCTCTCATTTGGTACACTACAATATTAGAGGTTACAATTAACAGCAAAGGTATTATATTCAGCTGCTGTTTATTTTCAGATATAATAATTACACTCAAATAAAAACTGAAATGTTTGTATAAAACTTAGTATCACATAAGGTATATATTTATATATATATATATATATATAGCCTAGCTAAGGAACTGTGAGCATTGGAAACATTCCTGTGGTAAATTTGACATGATGTGTTCACAAGCTTCTTTCTTTCTAGCTTATTAACTTCTTTCCGCGGCTGAAGCACAAATAAAGTTTTGATTATAAGACGTGATACATTCTGGTAAGTTGTGCTAGGCTATATCTTTCAACACACCTTTGATATTCATGCATGTTTTTCGAGATATAACTTGTATTAAGGAGGAAGAAAAGACTCGCGCTCCGAGCTGCCGCCTGAACTGAGGCATTACAGCGATCTGACGCGTCACGTTTAAGAGCGAATTTCATGATAAAATGGACAGAATTTGAAAACTGAAACTTTTATTCTTATCAGTTGTAACAAAACACAAAGCCTTTTGCGATTATTGGACGCTACAAATAATACTTGATGTAGCAAAAAATAAAAACGCAGACCTGGCAACCCTGGCTTGAAATACGGGTGATTCATAGGGTCAAAAAGAGCCTGTTTTAGCGTCACTATTTTTAAACTGTTAATGAGTTAAAATTCAACACAAAAGCTGGTTTGTCAGCCGCTAAGGAGAAGAGGAAATTCAACACAGGAGTGAATTTTCTTCACACACAGTATGTATGAGTTGCAGTCTGAGCACGTCTTTCCGCACCCTTTTGATTGACAGGATATAAACGGCCCTGATCATCGGCTGTTTTTAAAGTCCCTGTGAACCGGAAGTTGCAAACAACTTTTCTCCAGTGTTGTGACGTATTTCCAAGTGAAACGGAATCTTGAATAGAGGGCAGGGTTTTACTTTAGCGCTCCTCCTCTCCATCTCTGGCTCATAGCAGACTAACGGTTGGAGGGGAGTGGTTTAAGCGTTTTCAACCCAAGCCGTCAAACTGACGTCATCTGAGAAGGAACGCCATTCCAGACCGGAAGTAACTTTTCAGTTTTTGATTAAAGATTACCACGACAAACTATTTTTTTCTGTGCATTAACTTGCACGGATTAATTGTTCACCACAAGACTATTAATATGCACTAACAAAGTAAATTGAGTCAAGTTTGATGTCATGCCGACTTTAAACAATGATAATAGTGATAATAATAGCTATTAATACCAACAATCGATACCAACAATCGGTATCGGCCGATACATCGGTGCATCTCTAATTATTATTGTTTATACATTACTAATCTGTTTATTATTGAACTTTTTAATTTGAATGATTATGAATATAAGCATGAAAAAACAAAGTAGTATTAAAGTATTATTAAGGTATTTATTGTGTTAATAAACCATCAGTTAAGCCACCTGGCATGGACATATGTATAATTACAATATAGTTATCATAATTGTTGTTATTATTATTAATAATATTTCTTCAAATGTAAAGTCAGTGTAAAATAAAAGTACATAAATGTACCTCTTCTTCATTATTAACTTAAGTTATAACCCTACCCTTATAAACTTACCTTGCATTGTATATAAATGTACATCTAGATAACAAGACATTAGGTGTATAAAAGCATATAAAATTATTTAAAAAAAAAAAAAAAAAAAAAAAAACAATTTACTAAATAATTCAGCTTATTTAATAAATAAAATAGTAAAATATACTAACCTTTCATTTTGAGAACTGTCGCTATCTTTATCATCATCAGTACTTTGATCTGGAGATGAGAATAAATTAAACATTTTCTGGATAAACAAGGAAAAAATTAAAAAGTAAAAGAAAAGAAGATAGAGCGTTTGTTGTGATGCTGAGGAGAAATCAAAAAGAGTTCCGTATTTTAGACTGAATTTATAGTGAAACACACCCATGTTAAGAATGCAAGCATGTGACAGAAAGATTACAACACTATGTCTGACTAATTGTATCATGAGTATATGCTGTTTTTTGATCATTGGATGTTGTGTGTGTTTATTTTCAGAGGAACTATGGGGATTAATTCAGAAATATGATCTAAGACAAGAAAACAATGCAGGTAGTAACCACACATGTATGCACTCTGTTTTAAAAGCTGATGGACTTTGAATGGCTTGCTGTTTAAAAAAAAAAAAACAATTGTTTAACATTACAATAACAATGTAATGTAAACAAGGAAGACAAACAGTTCTGACCCATATTTAAAGTTTAATGATCAAGAATGTAATGGAATGTCGTGCTGTGTAATGTATTGGCAGTTTAAAAACAGTTCTGAACTTTTCTTTTGGAGAAAGATTGGAGAAATTCTTTTTGTTGTTGTTGTTAGTTTTGTTTGTATTTATTTATTGTATTTATTTGTTTGTATTTATTTAAATGTTTGCAAAGCTTTAGCATACTTAAGATTTATTGTGAAA
Organism: Hypophthalmichthys nobilis; assembly: GCA_037950665.1. NCBI lineage: Eukaryota > Metazoa > Chordata > Actinopteri > Cypriniformes > Xenocyprididae > Hypophthalmichthys > Hypophthalmichthys nobilis. Next base: position 13,883,921 of record CM075486.1, read on the forward strand.
TCTCCAGTGTCATTTTTTTTTTTTTGACCAGTGAGCGTTGTCACAGACGCCAGGCTCTACACTCTCACAGACAGCGCACGTCATCACCAGAGTTCTAATCACCCACACCTGCAGCCCATCAGCACCCTCATCAACAGCAGCACAAAAGACTCACGCTCTCACTCAGTCACTGTCCGGTCTCGTATGCACATGGTCTTACCTGTCTGCTTACCTAAAGGACTCCTACGAAGATACTTACCTGTCTCCAGTGTTCCCCTCGACTCCTCTTTGTCTCCTTGTCTCCCGTGAGTTCATCTGTGTCTGCTCCAAGCTCCAGTTCTGTTGTCCGTCTGCCATCCCTGCAAAAACCAAGACGAGTATCAGTTCCTCACCCTTATCTGCCAACGTATTATCTGCCATCACTTACCTGCACTCTGTTTATCATCTGGTTGTTCAATAAACATCTGCATCTGTATTCCCGTGTCCCTGTCCCCTTCTGTACTGTAACAAGCGTATTTTGGAAACGTATATATATTAGTGTTAAGTGTGCTATTATTGTGCAATAAATACATTTGGTTATAATGTGAAAACTTGTCAGGCAGTTATATTGACTTTTATTGTTTACATGATACATTAAATTGACAAAGAGAAAGACTAATGCAGTATGTGACTACTAAATCTACAGCAAAATTAGGTTTATACAAATTTATCACAGCACTGAAAAACCTCACCTGTAGTTATTTTAGTGAAGTGAATTGAATTTCACAGGAAATGCTCTATTTTACTGTAAAATGTATAATAAGTAATAATTATACATTATTATACAATTACAATACAATAATAAGTAATTTCGCATATTAGTCACATGTTAGTCACATGTTCAGTCACAAGTATTTAATGATTTACTATTGTAAATTTACTTACTGGCAACCAAAATTGTATTACAGTGTATGTAAAGGTGGGTATGCTCTTTGGCTCCACCTTCTCATTCATTTCTCACTTTCACTCAGTCAGATCAACAATAGATAAAAATTTAACACACCGTGCAGCTGTTTTTTAATTGAAATTGATGTTGTAATCACATTTGAAACACTATAGGGCTTTGCACACTTGAAATAGTTAACCCTGGGTCTTTCTAAACCCTGGGTAAATATTCATTGGCATTAGAATTATCTTGCTGATCTGCTGCAAAAATTTCCACATCTTTATGATCAAGTGCTTTCTTAACTGTTCTTTTCTCTCAGTCATTTTTTTGTTGTGTGTTTGTTTATTTCTTAAAGCATAAAACATTTTAAATTATCAGCAACTTACGAAATACACCTTTCAATAGCTTTACCTAATATAGTTAGGCTGACAAAAATAAAACAAGATCAATGTGTCACAGTCGGTTGCAGCAAAGAGTGAGGCATGATCTATACACAACAGTCACTTTTATTAACAATGAACCAAAAAAAAAAAAAAAAAAAAAAAACATGCAGGAGCACAGGAGCACAGGAGAATGCAAGGAGAAATGGCAAACCACCACAGAAATTATGAGAATGGACCATGAAAAACAAACTGAGGACTATAAATACACAGGAACTAATCAAGGAAACAAGAAACAGGTGAGTCTAATCAATCAAACAATGAATCACTATGACAACAAAAGAAAATTGGGAATATATAGGGGGAAAAAAGCCACACAGAAAACAAAATGCACACATAAACCTGACAATATGGACATCACAAAGTAATGAGAAACCGCAACTTAAGCACTGACGCTTTCAGCTACTTTAGGAAACAAACTCTATACAGCTTTAAACATAGAAGTTGGATACAAATTTCTACCTTAGTGAGCAGCATGGAAACATTCAAACATTTGTTTTTTAATAGAAGCAGCATGATATGCAGGTTAATTAATTTGCAAGGTTAATAGTTTTTATTGTTGTTGTTTTGTTTTGTTTTTTAAGATTTATTTTTGTAATGTTTTGTTTTTTTTATTTGATAGGACAGCGTAGATTTTGACAGGAAGCGAGTGGGAGAGAGAGGGGGGGACGGGATCAGGAAAGGTCCACGAGCCGGGACTCAAACTCGGGATGCCCGAAGCGCAACCGCGACATATGTCGGTGCGCTGCCCACGAGGCTATCAGAGCCAACGTTAATAGTTTTTTTTTTAGATATAAAAAAATATTACTTGAAGCTAAACTGAAGAGGGTTTTATTTATTTTACTCATTATTCATACAATTATAATTATCAGGCACATAAAATGTATTTTCAGATAATACCCCCAGTTGGTAGGTCCCTCAAATAAAATCTCTAAGTGCTTCCTGAGCTGTAGTCAGACGCTCCATTCGGGCCTGTAGGTCTCTGCGCTTTCTACCAACTTCAGAGTTCTCAAACAGGAGCTCACTCACATCTGCTCCGTCCAGTAAACTCAACATGTCAGTAGACAGGAGCTGAGCAGTCTGCTTCAGCATGAAAAGAGAGATCATCATGGGCAGTTGGTCAGCCATCCACTGCACCACAATCTGAAAGAAAATCACAGAGGTACTAAGAACTGCAGTTCATTCAGTCTCTGAACAAAGCTTCATATTTGATACTGAAAATTAGAAAAAATCTACCTCATAATACGCCCGCAGCATTTCACTGTACTTGCTCTTTATGTCAAAGACAGGTAATTGACCTTCTGAAAATGTCTCTCCGCTAATCTCATTCAAGATCTTCAAGTAGATGGGATCTTGAGTGTAGATCATGTTTTCCATTTCAAACTGCTCTGAGATCCTCTGCTCAGTCTTGGCTTGTTGGTTTGACTGAATGTTGTTAATTTTGTTCTGTGGAAGTACAGGGGAAAGAGAACCCAATCACACCCAGATAGAAATGTACAATCTTTGCCACTAATTAGGAGCAATATTTACCAAAGTGATATTTAGAAGAACAGGGTAGTTCTGGAAACGCTGATTGGACACATCACTGAAGTGCCTGAGGATGATGTCTTCAGGAAAAATACATAAATCAAAAAGACAATTGTCTCATGCTTGATAATGCTGATAATACTTGTATTAAACTATCATTCAGTTGCGATCTTATCTTTTGGTTTTATAATGGAGACTGTGAGCTATGACCAGAAACTTTTAAACATGTATGATGGTACCTTTTATGGTATGAAGTAATTCCTTGGCTGGCTTCATAAGTTTGGCCACTTGGCGCTGCAGAACACTCTCAAAAACTCTGTAGTTGCTGAAGCCGAGCAGTTCCCTCCCTCTGTAATTCTGGCTAAACTCTTTTGTATTGTTAACTTTTTTAGAAACAAGATTTCTCATTAAATTAATAGTTTTTTTTTTTTTTCCATTATCATTTTTACAAAGGACAACAGCAATGAATTCAAACTTGAAAACAGATGAAAATATACTAACAGGATGGCTTTGTGTCATCAAGATGATCGTTCCACTCCTTGAATTCAGCCCGAAGCAGGACAAACAAATTTTCCTCAATGATCAGCTCTCCTGAAGATAAGGAGTTGATTTGATCATTGAATTTTGTTAAAATCTGTGAGAAAGAAAAAAATATTTGTTACAGTATAATGATAAAGTAGAAGCATTTTCTCTGAGGTAAAAAAAAAAAAAAAAAAAACTTTAGATGAGAAATTGTTGCCATATCTATCACAAATGCCACAAACCATATTAACTTGTTACAACTAATTATAAATATTTGGATCAGTTAATATAATTAACTTAACAGGGTCATAAAATGCCACTTTTACAAGATAAAATAAGTCTCTGATGTCCCCAGAGTGTTTGTGAAGTTTTAGCTCAAAATATCCCACAGATCATTTTTATAGCATGTTAAATTGGTCACTTTTTGAGGGTGAGCAAAAACACTCCGTTTTGGTGTGTGTCCCTTTAAATGTAAATGAGCTGCTGCTCCCAAGAAGAGGGCAGAGTTTCAAGAGCTCATGTTAGCAGCGCTGATTACCTCAGACTCACTGAAAATGTCAGAAACTGTTCAGCCTTTTATGTTCAAACCGGAGTTGGACAATGATGGAGAGACTCAAGAAGAAGTGACAACATGTAGAATGCAATAGGATGTTTCTGAATGGTTAGTTGATGTAGCTGATGTGGAGTTAACTATCTTAAAGTCATTGATTAGCATATTCTGTCATGATAATCTATAAATCGCTCATGTGGGAACTGTAAGATGCCTACAGAGCCAGAGAATATATCCTGCATGAAGATAGAACAGGTATAGTTTAGTTTAATTACGGTTATAACTTATGTTGTCATCTTGCTTTTATGACATGCTATTGCATTTGTGTTACGTACTGTATTGCAATAACATGGCTTCACCCCCTTTGTGGTCCCCTTTTCTCAGGGGCAGGGTTTATGTAAATTTTAGGATTAGTGATGTCACTAACCCAGGAAAAAGCTTTAACTGCCTAAGCATAACTGGCCACCCCCTTTTGAGTTCTCTTCCCTCAATTCCTTACTTTAATGAGGAACTGTTTGGCCCCCTTAGGGTCTTGTGGTGGTCCATCCCCACAATCCTTGAGCTCATTCTTCACATGCCACAGCTGCTTTTTAATCTGCTCATCGAGCTGTGGTAGTGTTTTCTGTCAAAGAAGGGTTAAAACCACACAGTTTAATTATAGCCTTTCAGTCCATCCTACCACAAAATGCAGTTTACTAAATTCACACTCAGTGTGTTAATTGGCCTTTGGGTTGAGACCTTTAGAAACTTACTTTGATATGACAAACAAGATCTTGAGTCAGTTTGATGGCAAGACATTTAATAGTTGCTTTATCTTCAGTCATGAGGCATCTGTATAAAAATAGAATGCACTTTTTTTTTAAGGTGGTTTGGTTTAGTTTCATTTATTAATTTGCTTGTTAACGAAGTAATCAAAGTAACTTTAAAGGATGTACTGAACACTTCTGAAATACTGCCATGATAGAAAAACTGATTGATCTAAATTATATTATCCTCAGACTGTAACCTGAAATAGTCATGATTTTGGAAGAAATCTCTCTCCATTTGCGTCGCCTCCTCCAGAGGAATTTGATTATCAATCTGCTGTTGTCCTCTACACTTCACCATAATGTAACCTTTGCGGAGAGGAATCACTTTATTCTGAACAATGGCCAGAATATTCTTTTCTGTTCCCTTGTCTATGAGGTCTGGCTTGGTCAAAATGGCTGTGAGAAGAAAAAAAATTGTAAAATGTGCATTTGCTGACAAACATGCCATAAAATATTTGTTGATACTTTACTGATTTTTTAGATGTTGTGCAGATCATGTGCTTCATTACCGACAGTTCTTTTGCCCTCAGGATCTACTTCTTGTGCCATTTTTAATGCTTCTGTTGTTGCAATGTCAGTGTTACAAGGGACCACTACCAGGTTTATAGTCTCTTGTTTCTCAATAAATTTCATGATCAGACATTTGATCTACAAGACATGAAAACATAGTTTTAAAACTGGATATCTATGGTACAGAATGTGGCTTGCAAAATCAAAGTATTCTGCTCACCTGATTACCAATATCCTGTGGCTGTCCTTTTACTGGGACTCGGGCAATTCCAGGTAGATCGATCAGTGTGAGGTCACACACATCTGGTGACATGACCTCTAAAGTGATGAGCTCATCTCGTATTCCTACCCCTTTTCCTGCCAGTTCATTCTGGGCTGTAGAACACACAAAATGTAAATTACATCATTCAAATAAAGCATATATTTCAATATTTAAACAAATAAAACTGACTGATTCTCTAGGCGCTTCTCAACTAATCAAACATAACACGCAGAGCTTTTGGACATGCATTTGGATGCATCGGGAGTAAGAAAAGGTTGATAAACAGACAAAAGTGGACCACATACACTGATTAGGCATAACATTATGACCACTGACAGGTGAAGTGAATAACACTGATTATCTCTTCATCACGGCACCTGTTAGTGGGTGGGATATATTAGGCAGCAAGTGAACATTTTGTCCTCAAAGTTGATGTGTTAGAAGCAGGAAAAATGGGCAAGCGTAAGGATTTGAGCAGGTTTGACCAAATTGTCAAATTGTGATGGCTAGACGACTGGGTCAGAGCATCTCCAAAACTGCAGCTCTTGTGGGGAGTTCCTGGTCTGCGGTGGTCAGTATCTATCAAAAGTGGTCCAAGGAAGGAACAGTGGTGAACTGGCGACAGGGTCATGGGCAGCAAAGGCTCACTGATGCATGTGGGTGAGCGAAGGCTGGCCCGTGTGGTCCGATCCAACAGACGAACTACTGTAGCTCAAATTGCTCAAGAAGTTAATGCTGGTTCTGATAGAAAGGTGTCAAAATACACAGTGCATCGCAGTTTGTTGCATATGGGGCTACATAGCCACAGACCAGTCAGGGTGCCCATGCTGACCCCTGTCCTCCACCGAAAGCACCAACAGTGGGCACGTGAGCATCAGTACTGGCCAATGGAGCAATGGAAGAAGGTGGCCTGGTCTGATGAATCACATTTTCTTATACATCACGTGGATGGCCAGTCACTTACCTAGGGAACACATGGCACCAGGATGCACTATGAGAAGAAGGCAAGCCGGCGGAGGCAGTGTGATGCTTTGGGCAATGTTCTGCTGGGAAACCTCGGGTCCTGCTATCCATGTGGATGTTACTTTGACACATACCTCCTACTTAAGCATTGATGTACACCCTTTCATGGAAATGGTATTCCCTGGTGGCTGTGGCCTCTTTCAGCAGAATAATGCACACTGCTACAGAGCAAAAATGGTTCAGGAATGGTTTGAGGAGCACAGCATCGAGTTTGAGGTGTTGACTTGGCCTCCAAATTCCCCAGATCTCAATCCAATCAAGCATCTGTGGGATGTGCTGAACAAACAAGTCCGATCCATGGAGGCTCCACCTCACAACTTACAGGACTTAAGGGATCTGCTACTAACATCTTTGTGCCAGATACCACAGCACACCTTCAGGGGTCTAGTGGAGTCCCTGCCTCGACGGGTCAGGGCTGTTTTGGCAGCAAAAGGGGGACCAACACAACATTAGGAAGGTTCAACGCAATATTAGGAAGGAACATTCTGATTCATCTGGTTGGTTAACATGTCTTTGAAGGGTGGTGGTAGAGGCATTAGAATTGGCTGGTGGGCAGGGAAAAATGTTCACATAATATTTACATAAATAAATATATAAATATGAATTGACTGATCAGTGTCCAGGACCCCAGCTATCCATTCTATAATTTTAAGACAAACACAAACCCATTTAATCATTCAAGTCTGATCCAGCTGATTTTTGATGTCTATTTTATGTACAACACTAAAAAGAAAATAAATTTCAAGCAGTTACACAAACCTGCTTTAACATGTTCTTCAACTTCTGCAGGATCCTGAAATTCAATTTTCTTCTCATCGTAAGTTGAACGTGGCGTCCTTCCACTCACCAGCTGACCAGAAATATTAAGAGGACCTGCAACATTATTTGGTTTACTGTAAATCTGACTGTAAAATGTATAATTTAGAGCTACTTGCACCTTGCCACTTCAAACAATATTAGGCGACTAACCTGCAAAACGTGAGGAATCCACAAATTCAATTCTTTTCTTACGGTAGGACAGAACAGCCTTCCACCTGACTCCACCTGTTACCTTCTTCAGCCTCAGCTCTAGTGGACATCTGGTGACAATTCCTATAGCAAATACAGTTCAGTTAATAACAATCAGTACAAAACTTAACAGTGGTAAATTATGGGAAAAGTAGATTATATATTACAAAAACACTAGTGCAGGTGTTGACAAAATTAGAATTCTCTTTGAATATGTATGAATATACAGTACAATAAAGCAGAGTAAAATCAGTCCTCACCGGTTCCTCTTGGTAATGCAACTCCAGAAAGCGCTTCCAACACAGAGCTTTTTCCAGAACTCTGGTCTCCAATCACTGCAATAGTCGGTAATGCCAAGTCCTTCTGAATGCCAACTGACCGCAGAGTGTCGATCAGATCAATGTATGGACGAATGCTCTCGTCTAAATGTCTGTGAACCTCTCCCTTCATTTCCTCACTGTAAAGATAAAAATATACATTTGTATATAAAAAAAAATCTTAAAATATTATTTAGGTTTTGGGCATTAATTCAGCTTAATGCTACATGTTTTCTTCTTCAAAAATATTCAAAAACCATAAACTGTAGGTAAGGTAACATTGTTATATTGGAAATAATCTAATCATTGTGGTCGTCTGAGGGCACTATGCCATTTGTAATATCTGAATGCAAAATGCTGCTTGGACAAGAGAATTTCAGTACTAAAAATAATAAATACATAAAATATTGTACACTTTTATTTATTATTATTAGAGGTGCACCGATACTAAATTTCTCTGCTGATACCGATAGCCGATTATTCAGAATGATATCGGCCGATGCCGATACAGATACCGATAGTTTGGTTTTTCTTAAGGGAAAAAAATCTCTCCCAAATAATGTTGCAAACTATTCAGGGAACCCTCTCCTTTGGTACACTACAATATTAGAGGTTACAATTAACAGCAAAGGTATTATATTCAGCTGCTGTTTATTTTCAGATATAATAATTACACTCAAATAAAAACTGAAATGTTTGTATAAAACTTAGTATCACATAAGGTATATATTTGTATATATATATATATATATAGCCTAGCTAAGGAACTGTGAGCATTGGAAACATTCCTGTGGTAAATTTGACATGAAGGCTCCGCGGCTGAAGCACAAATAAAGTTTTGATTATAAGACGTGATACATTCTGGTAAGTTGTACTAGGCTATATCTTTCAACACACCTTTGATATTCATGCATGTTTTTCGAGATATAAGGAAGAAAAGACTCGCGCTCCGAGCTGCCGCCTGAACTGAGGCAGTGTTGTGACGTATTTCCAAGTGAAACGGAATCTTGAATAGAGGGCAGGGTTTTACTTTAGCGCTCCTCCTCTCCATCTCTGGCTCATAGCAGACTAACGGTTGGAGGGGAGTGGTTTAAGCGTTTTCAACCCAAGCCGTCAAACTGACGTCATCTGAGAAGGAACGCCATTCCAGACCGGAAGTAACTTTTCAGATTTTGATTAAAGATTACCACGACAAACTATTTTTTTCTGTGTATTAACTTGCACGGATTAATTGTTCACCACAAGACTATTAATATGCACTAACAAAGTAAATTGGGTCAAGTCATGCCGACTTTAAACAATGATAATAGTGATAATAATAGCTATTAATACCAACAATCGATACCAACAATCGGTATCGGCCGATACATCGGTGCATCTCTAATTATTATTGTTTATACATTACTAATCTGTTTATTATTGTTAGGAACTTTTTAATTTGAATGATTATGAACATAAGCATGAAAAAACAAATTAGTATTAAAGTATTATTAAGGTATTAATTGTGTTAATAAACCATCAGTTAAGCCACCTGGCATGTGTTGTATTTATGCTGTATGATAAGGTGCAGATAAAGGCTCAGGACGCACGCATTACTTATATTAACAGGAAACTTTACTCTCCATTTCTCAGGCACAGAACATGAGCACTAGCTCATCACAGTAACATTCACATAGTCGAAAAACCCATATCCAATTGGCAGATAGAAGAACCAATAGGAATAAGGCATATATCAATTCAGACATGTGATTGGCTTTTGCTTAAACATAAGAACACTACATCCCCCTTTTTTTGAAAGAATGCAATATAAAGAGAACCACTGCATTCATACTGACTAAAGAAAAACATTCTATTATGGATCACATGCCCAAACTGGAATGTTAGTAGACTGCTAGACTGTAATACAAATTAACTGTATAGTCACATATTCAGGAACTGTCACATATACAAAACACATGAATTACATTGAACATTATGTGTTTGAAAGGGCAGCAATCCGCCTACACCCTTGTACAATCACAGATCCAGAATAACTCTGGGCCTTATCTGGCATCCGTATCTGGTGATGTAAGTGCCAGATTTGGGTGGCTCATCGGTGTTAGGTGTATGTGTAACATCATTGTGTGGTGCACTGTTAATTGGTGTTGCACATGGCTCAGCGCCATCATCAGAACTGTTGCTTCCGGGCTCTTTTGTGTCCAACAGGTGATGTCTGTTTCGTCGATATTCCTGACCATCAGCAGTGCGCACATGATATGATCTTTCAGTGTTGGCTGCTCTGACAATGACAGCTGGCTTCCAGTATCCTTGCTCCTGCATTCAAACTGCCTGTCCTTCCTTGAGCTGAGATAAGGGTCTAGCTGATCTGTCGTAGTAGCACTTTTGGAGCTGATGTTTATACAGTCTCTTCGCTCTGACGTCCTTACAGCTGACGACTTTTGGCAAGAGTTGCTGATTGGTATTGGGCAGGGTAGATCGCAGGCGACGACTCATCAACAGCTGAGCCGGGGACTTGAAACCATCGACAGGGCTGTTGCGATATTCCAGGAGACTGAGGTATGGATCCCTTTTGTCAGCCCTGGCTTTTTCCAACAACATCTTTGCAGTCTGCACAGATTTTTCTGCTAGTCCGTTACTTTGCGGGTGGTATGGACTTGTGGTGGTATGCATAAACTCCTATGTTCTTGCAAATGTCTCAAACTCACCCGAGCTGTACTGGGGGCCGTTGTCTGAAATTACAGCTTCTGGAACGCCATGTCGTGCAAAAGCAGCTTTTAGTTTGTTTATCACAGCAGTTGAGGTTGCGCTGCTGAGCTTGTCCAACTCAAAATATCTGCTGTAATAGTCAACTGTCACAAGATATTCCTCATTGTTCCAGGTGAACAGATCAGTAGCCACTACTTGCCATGGCCTATCCGGGACTTTGTGACTGATCATGGGCTCTTTAGTGTTGGAGGGACGATACGTGAGACAAACTGAGCATTTGCTGATGATGCTCTCTATTTCTTTCCCCATCCCAGGCCAGAACATGATATCACATGCTCTCTGCTTGCTCTTTTCGATGCCCAGGTGACTGGCATGTATACGGGACAGCATGTCTGAGCGAAGGCTTGTGGGAACGACAATCTTTTCACCTTTGAAGATTATTCCATGCAGGTATGAGAGCTCATCGCTGTGGTTCCAGAATTTTGACACACTCAAGGGACATTTTCTTCTCTCTTCTGGCCAACCTCGTTGTATGACTTTCTTTAGTGTCTGGAACTGCGGGTCCTTTTCAGTTTGAGCTCTGATCTCCTCCAACTTTGAATCACTGACAGGAAGGCTACTGTACACTGTATGCACTTGAAGATCCATTCCTTCGCTGAGGCTCGTATCCTGGTCAGAAAGTAACTTTCTGGACAACGTGTCTGCAACAGGGATGTCCTTGCCTGGTCGATGTACAATGATGAAGTTGTACTTCTGGAGCTGAAGGATCATCCTTTGTAGCCTTGGGGGAACCGATGCCAGGGGTTTTCACATTATTGACTCAAGGGGCTTGTGGTCACTCTCAACGATGACTTGGCGGCCGTAGATGTATTGATGGAAACGCTTACAACCAAACAATATGGCAAAGAGTTCTTTCTCAATTTGAGCGTAATTAATTTCGCTTTCAGAGAGAGACTTTGACGCGTATGCGATGGGTCTTCCATCCTGCAGTAGTACTGCCCCGAGCCCGTATTTTGAGGCATCAACTTGCAACCTTAGCTCCTTGAGAGGATCAAAATAGGCTAAGACCGGACCTGGTTCACATGTGAGCAGCTCTTTTATTCTCTTGAAGGCTTTGTCATGCTGGACGTCCCAGACAAACTCACTTGACTCCTTTAAGAGCTGTCGCAATGGTGCGTTGACATCAGAGAGGCCATGTGCAAATTTGGAGAGGTAATTAATCATACCTAGCACTGTTTCAAGTTCTGCTTTGTCTTTAAGTGGCTCCATGTCTCTCACAGCAGTGACTATGGCAAGGTCAGGCTTTATTCCCTCAGCAGTGAGGAGATGTCCAAAGTAGCTCACTTCTGTAGCGCAGACGACGCTCTTTTCTGGATTGAGCTCGATTCCTCTCTCTCTTGAACGCTGTAGCATAGCACGGAGGTGCTCATCGTGCTCGGCTTTAGTCCTCCCGAAAATAAGAATGTCGTCGACTATAGCCATGACTCCATTTAGGCCTTCATACGTTTCATCAATTTTTCGTTGAAACTCATCTTGGGCCGAAATCAGTCCGAAGGGAAGGCGTCGGAAACGGTAGCGCCCAAAGACTGTGTTGAAGGTGGTAAGTCTCGATGATTCCTCAGTGAGCTTAATAGCCCAATAGCCTGATCGAGCGTCTAGAACACTGAAATATCGGGCACCAGATAGCCTGGATGTTATATCTTCAAGAGTGGGTAGAGGGTAATGTGGCCGCTTGATGGCCTTGTTAAGATCTCTCGGGTCTAGACACACCCTTAACTGACCAGTGCGTGGTTTTTCGGCCACAACCATGGAATTAACCCATTCAGTTGGTTCTGTGACTTTGACATCGACATCCTGTCTTTCCATGTTCTCAAGCTCCTCTTTAAGACGACTGCGCAATGCGAGAGGAATACGTCTGGGTGGATGGACTACTGGGGTTGCGTGCAGGTCCAGGTGTATGGTACACTCGCCAGGAAACAGTCCGATCCCCCTGAAGACATCTGCAAACTCCTCCAAGACTGGTGCTTTCGTCTGTGTCTCTGTAACTGAAAGTACAAGCTTTATGAGGCCAAAGTCTATACATCCTTTTAGCCCTATGACAGGGGGCGCACTTGTGTCGACCACATAAAATGTTATGACCATCTCAATGTCTTTATGCTTGCATTTCAGGTTGCATTTGCCTTTTACCACCAGGCGTTCACCACCATAGCCACGCAGGGGGCGAGATGTTGGCTGCAGAGAGCGTTGGGTGCTCAATTTTGTGTACTCATACAGAGGAATGACATTCGCTGAGGATCCAGTGTCCAGCTTGAACTTAATTTCATTTTCTTGATTTGGACCAATTTGAATGTTCACAAAAACTTGTTCTGTGTCTGAGCCCTGTTTGCCCTGTGTCAATGAGTCATCACACTCCTCAATCTGGTCTGTTTTGTCATTACTTATTGTGTGGACAGTTTTCTCACAGCTGGAGCGGCAGACTTTTGCAAAGTGGTTAATTTTCCCGCAAATTTTGCACACTTTCCCTCTTGCAGGACAGTAAGATCGATCAGTATGCGGTTTATTTCCACAATATCTGCATACATTAGGGCCTGCTGGAGTTGCATTTCTAGGTTCTCTCAAGTTATCACTGTATTTCTTTGTATATTTTGGAACTGCGCCTCTTGATGTATTGTGGAAAATTGCGTGCACTGCATGTTCACGTGAAGCACTGTTGCTTGAAATAGTTTTTAACTGTGCTTGAGCCAACTCGTGAGATCTAGCGACATCTATCGCTTTTTCGAGCGTTAACTCGGAGCCCACGTTCAAAAGTTTCTCTCTCACTTTTGGTGAATGTATCCTGAATACAACGCGGTCGCGGATCATCTCATCACTGTTTGCATAATACAGTCTTTGACAAGCAGCCGTAGGTCTGTCACAAACTGCTCGAAGGGCTCGCGTTCTCCCTGCACCTTTTCGTGGAACTTATAATGTGCAAATATCACGTTGGCTTTGGGCTCAACATATGCAGTGAAGCGGTCATAATACGACTTTAAAATCTTTGCTTCGTCTGCAGACAGCGACCATGTATTGAAAATGTCGCGGCCCTTCTCTCCGAACTACATTTCTCGTCCTCACCCTTTTTCTTCAGGGGACCGCTGAACATCAACTCTGCGTGCTGTTGAAACTTCCGCCATGCTTCGGGCAGGTTAGTCCCCTCCCAGTTCATCATGGGCGTCGGAACTCCAGCTGTATCCATCTTTATAATGTAATCCGTTTACTCTGACACCATGTTGTATTTATGCTGTATGATAAGGTGCAGATAAAGGCTCAGGACGCACGCATTACTTATATTAACAGGAAACTTTATTCTCCATTTCTCAGGCACAGAACATGAGCACTAGCTCATCACAGTAACATTCACATAGTCGAAAAACCCATATCTAATTGGCAGATAAAAGAACCAATAGGAATAAGGCATATATCAATTCAGACATGTGATTGGCTTTTGCTTAAACATAAGAACACTACAGCATGGACATATGTATAATTACAATATAAAGTTATCATAATTGTTATTATTATTAATAAAATTTCTTCAAATTTAAAGTCAGTGTAAAATAAAAGTACATAAATGTACCTCTTCTTCATTATAAACTTAAGTTATAACCCTACCCTTATAAACTTACCTTGCATTGTATATAAATGTACATCTAGATAACAAGACATTAGGTGTATAAAAGCATATAAAAGTTTTAAAAAAAAACAATTTACTAAATAATTCAGCTTATTTAATAAATAAAATAGTAAAATATACTAACCTTTCATTTTGAGAACTGTCGCTATCTTTATCATCATCAGTACTTTGATCTGGAGATAAGAATAAATTAAACATTTTCTGGATAAACAAGGAAAAAATGAAAAAGTCCTAAGAAAAGAAGATGCCTCTTATAAATTGTATAATTTAGGTTTCAACCAAATAGAGTGTGTTTGTTGTGATGCTGAGGAGAAATCAAAAAGAGTTCTGTATTTTCTGTATTTTTGACTGAATTTATAGTGAAACACACCCATGTTTAAGAATGCAAATGCAAGCATGTGACAGACAGATTACAACACTATGTCTGACTAATTGTATCATAAGTATATGCTGTTTTTTGATCATTGGATGTTGTGTGTGTTTATTTTCAGAGGAACTATGGGGATTAATTCAGAAATATGATCTAAGACAAGAAAACAATGCAGGTAGTAACCACACATGTATGCACTCTGTTTTAAAAGCTGATGGACTTTGAATGGCTTGCTGTTTAAAAAAGAAAATGATTGTAACAATGTAATGTAAACAAGGTAGACAAACAGTTCTGACCCATATTTAAAGTTTAATGATCAAGAATGTAATGGAATGTCGTGCTGTGTAATGTATTGGCAGTTTAAAAACAGTTCTGAACTTTTCTTTTGGAGAAAGATTGGAGAAATTCTTTTTGTTGTTGTTGGTTTTGTTTGTATTTATTTATTGTATTTATTTGTTTGTATTTATTTGTTTGCAAAGCTTTAGCATACTTAAGATTTATTGTGAAATCTCCACTGTCATTTTTTTTTTTTTTTTTTTGACCAGCGTATTTTGGAAACGTGTGTATATTAGTGCTAAGTGTGCTATTACTGTGCAATAAATACATTTGGTTATAATGTGAAAACTTGTCAGGCAGTTATATTGACTTTTATTGTTCACATGATACATTAAATTGACAAAGAGAAAGACTAATGCAGTATGTGACTACTAAATCCAAAGCAAAATTAGGTTTATACAAATTTATCACAGCACTGAAAAACCTCACCTGTAGTTATTTTAGTGAAGTGAATTGAATTTCACATGAAATGCTCTAATTTACTGTAAAATGTATAATAAGTAATAATTATACATTATTATACAATTACAATACAATATACAATAATAAGTAATTTCGCATATTAGTCACATGTTAGTCACGTTCAGTCACAAGTATTTAATGATTTACTATTGTAAATTTACTTACTGGCAACCAAAATTGTATTACAGTGTATGTAAAGGTGGGTATGCTCTTTGGCTCCACCTTCTCATTCATTTCTCACTTTCACTCAGTCAGATCAACAATAGATAAAAATTTAACACACTGTGCAGCTGTTTTTTAATTGAAATTAATGTTGTAATCACATTTGAAACACTATAGGGCTTTGCACACTTGAAATAGTTAACCCTGGGTCTTTCTAAACCCTGGGTAAATATTCATTGGCATTAGAATTGTTATCTTGCTGATCTGCTGCAAAAATTTCCACATCTTTATGATCAAGTGCTTTCTTAACTGTTCTTTTCTCTCAGTCATTTTTTTGTTGTGTGTTTGTTTATTTCTTAAAGTATAAAACATTTTAAATTATCAGCAACTTACGAAATACACCTTTCAATAGCTTTACCCAATATAGTTAGGCTGACAAAAATAAAACAAGATCAATGTGTCACAGTCGGTTGCAGCAAAGAGTGAGGCATGATCTATACACAACAGTCACTTTTATTAACAATGAACCAAAAAAAAAAAAAAAACCCATGCAGGAGCACAGGAGAATGCAAGCAGAAATGGCAAACCACCATAGAAATTATGAGAATGGACCATGAAAAACAAACAGAGGACTATAAATGCACAGGAAATAATCAAGGAAACAAGAAACAGGTGAGTCTAATCAATCAAACAATGAATCACTATGACAACAAAAGAAAAATGGGAACATATAGGGAAAAAAAACCCACACAGAAAACAAAATGCACACATAAACCTGACAATATGGACATCACAAAGTAATGAGAAACCGCAACTTAAGCACTGATGCTTTCAGCTACTTTAGGAAACAAACTCTATACAGCTTTAAACATAGAAGTTGGATACAAATTTCTGCCTTAGTGAGCAGCATGGAAATATTCAAACATTTGTGTTTTAATAGAAGCAGCATGATATGCAGGTTAATTAATTTGCAAGGTTAATAGTTTTTTTATTGTTGTTGTTTTGTTTTTTAAGATTTATTTTTGTAATGTTTTGTCTTTTTTTGATAGGACAGCGTAGATTTTGACAGGAAGCGAGTGGGAGAGAGAGGGGGGGACGGGATCGGGAAAGGTCCGGGACTCAAACTCGGGACGCCCGAAGCGCAACCGCGACATATGTTGGTGCGCTGCCCACGAGGCTATCAGAGCCAACGTTAATAGTTTTTTTTTTTTTAGATAAAAAAAAAATTACTTGAAGCTAAACTGAAGAGGGTTTTATTTATTTTACTCATTATTCATACAATTATAATTATCAGGCACATAAAATATATTTTCAGATAATACCCCCAGTTGGTAGGTCCCTCAAATAAAATCTCTAAGTGCTTCCTGAGCTGTAGTCAGACGCTCCATTCGGGCCTGTAGGTCTCTGCGCTTTCTACCAACTTCAGAGTTCTCAAACAGGAGCTCACTCACATCTGCTCCGTCCAGTAAACTCAACATGTCAGTAGACAGGAGCTGAGCAGTCTGCTTCAGCATGAAAAGAGAGATCATCATGGGCAGTTGGTCAGCCATCCGCTGCACCACAATCTGAAAGAAAATCACAGAGGTACTAAGAACTGCAGTTCATTCAGTCTCTGAACAAAGCTTCATATTTGTTACTGAAAATTAGAAAAAATCTACCTCATAATACGCCTGCAGCATTTCACTGTACTTGCTCTTTATGTCAAAGACAGGTAATTGATCTTCTGAAAATGTCTCTTCGCTAATCTCATTCAAGATCTTCAAGTAGATGGGATCTTGAGTGTAGATCATGTTTTCCATTTCAAACTGCTCTGAGATCCTCTGTTCAGTCTTGGCTTGTTGGTTTGACTGAATGTTGTTAATTTTGTTCTGTGGAAGTACAAGGGAAAGAGAACCCAATCACACCCAGATAGAAATGTACAATCTTTGCCACTAATTAGGAGCAATATTTACCAAAGTGATATTTAGAAGAACAGGGTAGTTCTGGAAACGCTGATTGGACACATCACTGAAGTGCCTGAGGATGATGTCTTCAGGAAAAATACATAAATCAAAAAGACAATTGTCTCATGCTTGATAATGCTGATAATACTTGTATTAAAATATCATTCATTTGCAACCCTTATCTTTTGGTTTTATAATGGAGACTGTGAGCTATGACCAGAAACTTTTAAACATGTATGATGGTACCTTTTATGGTATGAAGTAATTCCTTGGCTGGCTTCATAAGTTTGGCCACTTGGCGCTGCAGAACACTCTCAAAAACTCTGTAGTTGCTGAAGCCGAGCAGTTCCCTCCCTCTGTAATTCTGGCTAAACTCTTTTGTGTTGTTAACTTTTTTAGAAACAAGATTTCTCATTAAATTAATTGGGTTTTTTTTTTCCATTATCATTTTTACAAAGGACAACAGCAATGAATTCAAACTTGAAAACAGATGAAAATATACTAACAGGATGGCTTTGTGTCATCAAGATGATCGTTCCACTTCTTGAATTCAGCCCGAAGCTGGACAAACAAATTTTCCTCAATGATCAGCTCTCCTGAAGATAAGGAGTTGATTTGATCATTGAATTTTGTTAAAATCTGTGAGAAAGAAAAAAATATTTGTTACAGTATAATGATAAAGTAGAAGCATTTTCTCTGAGGTAAAAAAAAAAAAAAAAAAAAAAAACTTTAGATGAGAAATTGTTGCCATATCTATCACAAATGCCACAAACCATATTAACTTGTTACAACTAATTATAAATATTTGGATCAGTTAATATAATTAACTTAACAGGGTCATAAAATGCCACTTTTACAAGATAAAATAAGTCTCTGATGTCCCCAGAGTGTTTGTGAAGTTTTAGCTCAAAATATCCCACAGATCATTTTTATAGCATGTTAAATTGGTCACTTTTTGAGGGTGAGCAAAAACACTCCATTTTGGTGTGTGTCCCTTTAAATGTAAATGAGCTGCTGCTCCCAAAAAGAGGGCAGAGTTTCAAGAGCTCGTGTTAGCAGCGCTGATTACCTCAGACTCACTGAAAATGTCAGAAACCGTTCAGCCTTTTATGTTCAAACCGGAGTTGGACAATGATGGAGAGACTCAAGAAGAAGTGACAACATGTAGAATGCAACAGGATGTTTCTGAATTGTTAGTTGATGTAGCTGATGTGGAGTTAACTATCTTAAAGTCATTGATTAGCATATTCTGTCATGATAATCTATAAATCGCTCATGTGGGAACTGTAAGATGCCTACAGAGCCAGAGAATATATCCTGCATGAAGATAGAACAGGTATAGTTTAGTTTAATTACGGTTATAACTTATGTTGTCATCTTGCTTTTATGACATGCTATTGCATTTGTGTTACGTACTGTATTGCAATAACATGGCTTCACCCCCTTTGTGGTCTGATCCCCTTTTCTCAGGGGCAGGGTTTATGTAAATTTTAGGATTAGTGATGTCACTAACCCAGGAAAAAGCTCTAACTGCCGAAGCGTAACTGGCCACCCCCTTTTGAGTTCTCTTCCCTCAATTCCTTACTTTAATGAGGAACTGTTTGGCCCCCTTAGGATCTTGTGGTGGTCCATCCTCACAATCCTTGAGCTCATTCTTCACATCCCACAGCTGCTTTTTAATCTGCTCATCGAGCTGTGGTAGTGTTTTCTGTCAAAGAAGGGTTAAAACCACACAGTTTAATTATAGCCTTTCAGTCCATCCTACCACAAAATGCAGTTTACTAAATTCACACTCAGTGTGTTAATTGGCCTTTGGGTTGAGACCTTTAGAAACTTACTTTGATATGACAAACAAGATCTTGAGTCAGTTTGATGGCAAGACATTTAATAGTTGCTTTATCTTCAGTCATAAGGCGTCTGTATAAAAATAGAATGCACTTTTTTTTAAGGTGGTTTGGTTTAGTTTCATTTATTAATTTGCTTGTTAACAAAGTAATTAAAGTAACTTTAAAGGATGTACTGAACACTTCTGAAATACTGCCATGATAGAAAAACTGATTGATCTAAATTATATTATCCTCAGACTGTAACCTGAAATAGTCATGATTTTGGAAGAAATCTCTCTCCATTTGCGTCGCCTCCTCCAGAGGAATTTGATTATCAATCTGCTGTTGTCCTCTACACTTCACCATAATGTAACCTTTGCGGAGAGGAATCACTTTATTCTGAACAATGGCCAGAATATTCTTTTCTGTTCCCTTGTCTATGAGGTCTGGCTTGGTCAAAATGGCTGTGAGAAGAAAAAAATTTGTAAAATGTGCATTTGCTGACAAACATGCCATAAAATA
Organism: Hypophthalmichthys nobilis; assembly: GCA_037950665.1. NCBI lineage: Eukaryota > Metazoa > Chordata > Actinopteri > Cypriniformes > Xenocyprididae > Hypophthalmichthys > Hypophthalmichthys nobilis. The sequence goes on from CM075486.1 coordinate 13,903,793, forward strand.
TTTGTTGATACTTTACTGATTTTTTAGATGTTGTGCAGATCATGTGCTTCATTACCGACAGTTCTTTTGCCCTCAGGATCTACTTCTTGTGCCATTTTTAATGCTTCTGTTGTTGCAATGTCAGTGTTACAAGGGACCACTACCAGGTTTATAGTCTCTTGTTTCTCAATAAATTTCATGATCAGACATTTGATCTACAAGACATGAAAACAGTTTTAAAACTGGATGTCTATGGTACAGAATGTGGCTTGCAAAATCAAAGTATTCTGCTTACCTGATTACCAATATCTTGTGGCTGTCCTTTTACTGGGACTCGGGCAATTCCAGGTAGATCGATCAGTGTGAGGTCACACACATCTGGTGACATGACCTCTAAAGTGATGAGCTCATCACATATTCCTACCCCTTTTCCTGCCAGTTCATTCTGGGCTGTAGAACACACAAAATGTAAATTACATCATTCAAATAAAGCATATATTTCAATATTTAAACAAATAAAACTGACTGTTTCTCTAGGCGCTTCTCAACTAATCAAACATAACACGCAGAGCTTTTGGACATGCATTTTGATGCATTGGGAGTAAGAAAAGGTTGATAAACAGACAAAAGTGGACCACATACACTGATTAGGCATAACATTATGACCACTGACAGGTGAAGTGAATAACACTGATTATCTCTTCATCACGGCACCTGTTAGTGGGTGGGATAAATTAGGCAGCAAGTGAACATTTTGTCCTCAAAGTTGATGTGTTAGAAGCAGGAAAAATTGGCAAGCGTAAGGATTTGAGCGAGTTTGACCAAATTGTCAAATTGTGATGGCTAGACGACTGGGTCAGAGCATCTCCAAAACTGCAGCTCTTATGGGGAGTTCCTGGTCTGCGGTGGTCAGTATCTATCAAAAGTGGTCCAAGGAAGGAACAGTGGTGAACTGGCGACAGGGTCATGGGCGGCAAAGGCTCACTGATGCATGTGGGTGAGCAAAGGCTGGCCCGTGTGATCCGATCCTACAGACGAGCTACTGTAGCTCAAATTGCTCAAGAAGTTAATGCTGGTTCTGATAGAAAGGTGTCAAAATACACAGTGCATCGCAGTTTGTTGCATATGGGGCTACATAGCCACAGACCAGTCAGGGTGCCCATGCTGACCCCTGTCCACCACCGAAAGCACCAACAGTGGGCACGTGAGCATCAGAACTGGCCAATGGAGCAATGGAAGAAGGTGGCCTGGTCTGATGAATCACGTTTTCTTATACATCACGTGGATGGCCAGGTGCACGTATGTCACTTACCTGGGGAACAGATGGCACCAGGATGCACTATGGGAAGAAGGCAAGCCGGCGGAGGCAGTGTGATGCTTTGGGCAATGTTCTGCTGGGAAACCTTGGGTCCTGCTATCCATGTGGATGTTACTTTGACACATACCACCTACTTAAGCATTGATGTACAGTGGGTACGGAAAGCATTCAGACCCCCTTAAATTTTTCACTCTTTGTTATATTGCAGCCATTTGCTAAAATCATTTGAGTTCATTTTTTTCCCTTATTAATGTACACACAGCACCCCATATTGACAGAAAAACACAGAATTGTTGACATTTTTGCAGATTTATTAAAAAAGAAAAACTGAAATATCACATGGTCCTAAGTATTCAGACCCTTTGCTCAGTATTTAGTAGAAGCATCCTTTTGATCTAATACAGCCATGAGTCTTTTTGGGAAAGATGCAACAAGTTTTTCACACCTGGATTTGGGGATCCTCTGCCATTCCTCCTTGCAGATCCTCTCCAGTTCTGTCAGGTTGGATGGTAAACGTTGGTGGACAGCCATTTTTAGGTCTCTCCAGAGATGCTCAATTGGGTTTAAGTCAGGGCTCTGGCTGGGCCATTCAAGAACAGTCACGGAGTTGTTGTGAAGCCACTCCTTCGTTATTTTAGCTGTGTGCTTAGGGTCATTGTCTTGTTGGAAGGTAAACCTTCGGCCCAGTCTGAGGTCCTGAGCACTCTGGAGAAGGTTTTCGTCCAGGATATCCCTGTACTTGGCCGCATTCATCTTTCCCTCGATTGCAACCAGTCGTCCTGTCCCTGCAGCTGAAAAACACCCCACAGCATGATGCTGCCACCACCATGCTTCACTGTTGGGACTGTATTGGACAGGCGATGAGCAGTGCCTGGTTTTCTCCACACATACCGCTTAGAATTAAGGCCAAAAAAGTTCTATCTTGGTCTCATCAGACCAGAGAATCTTATTTCTCACCATCTTGGAGTCCTTCAGGTGTTTTTTCATGTGTCTTGCACTGAGGAGAGGCTTCCGTCGGGCCACTCTGCCATAAAGCCCCGACTGGTGGAGGGCTGCAGTGATGGTTGACTTTCTACAACTTTCTCCCATCTCCCGACTGCATCTCTGGAGCTCAGCCACAGTGATCTTTGGGTTCTTCTTTACCTCTCTCACCAAGGCTCTTCTCCCCCGATAGCTCAGTTTGGCCGGACGGCCAGCTCTAGGAAGGGTTCTGGTCGTCCCAGACGTCTTCCATTTAAGGATTATGGAGGCCACTGTGCTCTTAGGAACCTTAAGTGCAGCAGAAATTTTTTTGTAACCTTGGCCAGATCTGTGCCTTGCCGCAATTCTGTCTCTGAGCTCTTCAGGCAGTTTCTTTGACCTCATGATTCTCATTTGCTCTGACATGCACTGTGAGCTGTAAGGTCTTATATAGACAGGTGTGTGGCTTTCCTAATCAAGTCCAATCAGTATAATCAAACACAGCTGGACTCAAATGAAGGTGTAGAACCATCTCAAGGATGATCAGAAGAAATAGACAGGACCTGAGTTAAATATATGAGTGTCATAGCAAAGGGTCTGAATACTTAGAACCATGTGATATTTCAGTTTTTCTTTTTTAATAAATCTGCAAAAATGTCAACAATTCTGTGTTTTTCTGTCAATATGGGGTGCTGTGTGTACATTAATGAGGGGAAAAAAATGAACTTAAATGATTTTAGCAAATGGCTGCAATATAACAAAGAGTGAAAAATTTAAGGGGGTCTGAATACTTTCCGTACCCACTGTACACCCTTTCAGGGAAACAGTATTCCCTGGTGGCTGTGGCCTCTTTCAGCAGAATAATGCACACTGCTACAAAGCAAAAATGGTTCAGGAATGGTTTGAGGAGCACAACAATGAGTTTGAGGTGTTGACTTGGCCTCCAAATTTCCCAGATCTCACTCGAATCGAGCATCTGTGGGATGTGCTGAACAAACAAATCCGATCCATGGAGGCTCCACCTCACAACTTACAGGACTTAAAGGATCTGCTGCTAACATCTTGGTGCCAGATACCACAGCACACCTTCAGGGGTCTAGTGGAGTCCCTGCCTCGACGGGTCAGGGCTGTTTTGGCAGCAAAAGGGGGACCAACACAATATTAGGAAGGTTCAACGCAATATTAGGAAGGAACATTCTGATTCATCTGGTTGGTTAACATGTCTTTGAAGGGTGGTGGTAGAGGCATTAGAATTGGCTGGTGGGCAGGGAAAAATGTTCACATAATATTTACATAAATAAATATATAAATATGAATTGACTGATCAGTGTCCAGGACCCCAGCTATCCATTCAATAATTTTAAGACAAACACAAACCCATTTAATCATTCAGGTCTGATCCAGCTGATTTTTGATGTCTATTTTATGTACAACACTAAAAAGAAAATAAATTTCAAGAAGTTACACAAACCTGCTTTAACATGTTCTTCAACATCTGAAGGATCCTGAAATTCAAATTTCTTCTCATCGTAAGTTGAACGTGCCGTCCTTCCACTCACCAGCTGACCAGAAATATTAAGAGGACCTGCAACATTATTTGGTTTACTGTAAATCCGACTGTAAAATGTATAATTTAGAGCTACTTGCACCTTGCCACTTCAAACAATATTAGGCGACTAACCTGCAAAACGTGAGGAATCCACAAATTCAATTCTCCTCTTACGGTAGGACAGAACAGCCTTCCAGCTGACTCCACCTGTTACCTTCTTCAGCCTCAGCTCTAGTGGACATCTGGTGACAATTCCTATAGCAAATACAGTTCAGTTAATAACAATCAGTACAAAACTTAACAGTGGTAAATTATGGGAAAAGTAGATTAGTGCAGGTGTTGTAGATTAGTGCAGGTGTTGACAAAATTAGTATTCTCTTTGAATATGTATGAATATACAATAAAATCAGTCCTCACCGGTTCCTCTTGGTAATGCAACTCCAGAAAGCGCTTCCAACACAGAGCTTTTTCCAGAACTCTGGTCTCCGATCACTGCAATAGTCGGTAACGCCAAGTCCTTCTGAATGCCAACTGACCGCAGAGTGTCGATCAGATCAATGTATGGACGAATCCTCTCCTCTAAATGTCTGTGAACTTCTCCCTTTATTTCCTGACTGAAAAGATAAAGATGTACATTTTATTTCTAAAACATCACTGAATGCACTGTATTATTTCATTTCATGGGTAGTTCACCCAAAAATGAAATTTCTGTCATTAAGTACTCACCCTCAATATTTTCAACACAAGTTTTTTTTTTTTTATCCCCCATAGAAAGCAATGTAAATACCGTCCTTCAAGGTCCAGAAAAGTATTAAAGAGATCGTTAAAATAGCCAGTGTGACTACAGTGGTTCAACCTTAATGTGATGAAGGGACAAGAATACTTTTTGTGCACAAAAACAAAACAAAATTAACGACTTTAATTCAACAAATTCTTCTCTACCCTGTCAGTCTCGTATGCAGTTGACGCAGTGAACGCAGTTCAGCGCTTCCGTGTTTACGTCCAAATACTGAATACTGAGCCAGCGTTCGGGCGTAAACATGGAAGCGCTTGACTGCGTTCATTGCATACGAGTCTGACAGGATAGAGAAGAAATTGTTGAATACAGTCCTTATTTTGGTTTTGTTTTTGCACACAAAAAGTATTCTCGTCCCTTCATAACATTAAGGTTGAACTACTGCAGTCACGTTGACTTTTTATTTTAACGATGTCTTTACTACTTTTCTGGACCTTGAATGACGGAAGTTACGTTGCTTTCTATGGGATAAAAAAAAAACCCCTCTTGGGTTTCATCAAAAATATCTTAATTTTTGTTCCGAAGATGAACAAAGGTCTTACGGGTTTGGAACTACATGAGGGTGAGTAATTAATGACAGAAATTTTATTTTTGGGTGAACTAACCCTTTAAGTCTATTTCATTTTATACAGACTTTTTTTTCCTTTTTAAATAGTTTTTAACCATTTTATTTAAACTTTTGTTTATTTTATTTGTTTATTGTCTTTTTTATACTGTTCATATTTGTTGATAAAATAATTTTATAATGGTCTTTTTTATTGTTCTCTCTCTCACACACTCTTTATGATGCCAGTGTAAAGCCCTTTGAAGTAATTTGCTCTTAAATTTGCTATATAAATACACTTGCCTTGTAAATGTTAATGCACTTTTTCTAATTGTTCAATAAGAAATAAACTAGACTTATAAAAGCATATAAAATATTTATCTCAAAATGTATTAATAAGAAAAATAAAATGTATACTAACCTTTCATTTTGAGAACTATCACTATCTTCATCTTCATCATTTTGAGCACTTCTTCGATCTGAAGATGAGAATAAAGAAAATATGCCTGAAGTGGACATTTTCTTGATAAAAATGAAAACACAGTTAGCTCTGATAATAGATAATAACTGTTTTTGGATGCCTCTTGTAATTTGTATAATGTAGATTTCAAATTAGTTTGTGGTGATGCTGAAGAGAAATCAAGAAGAGTTCAAATCTGTGTGTCAGACTCGGTTATAGTGTGACACATCCATGATAATAATGCAAAAGCAAGAAACGAAGGAACCATGAATTTGCATAGTAAATACCCTACATTTGGTTGTATGTGGGTGTGCCTGATATACCTGCACGGCAGGGTAGGAAAATATTCTGGTCCCACTTTATAATAAGCGTCTTTAACTACTGTGTACTAATATTGAAATTAATAATTTGATACAATGCACTTATTGTGTACATATTTGTTCCCTTTCGAAAGGGAACTCAACTCTGCGTTTACCGCATATGGGGAACGTCACACGTGAACCGATGTCTGAAAGCCAAGTATCAAACCACTCCAATCCTGTTGGCCAGCAACAGCCTATGACATCATCATAGCGCGACCCGGAAGTATATAAGGATATAATTATATATTATATATATATATATATATATATATAAGTGTGCTGACCCGTGTCCAAGGTTTCTGACACCGGAGGACACACACGACCTGTGCGTTTTCTGTTTGGGCGAGGAGCACGCACGGACAGTGCTTGAGGGTGCTGTCTGTGTTCATTGTGAGTGTCTTCCCATGAAGACGCTCCATTCCTGTCTGACTCTTTTCTCGAAGGAAGAGGCGTCAACATCTGTGCCTGGTGGTTCTGGCCCCGCTTGTGCTGAGGCAGAGCGGCAGCTGAAATCATGGGGCTCGCAGGTGGAGCTCGCTGAGGTGTTTGAGAGAGGTGTAAATCTTTCTCAGCCCCTGGCGGCTGACGGGGATGAGCTCCTGGATGACGATGACGTCCTTTCTTTGACGTCATCGGATCCGGGAGCGAGTGCTCTTCTGGCGGCCAGCCCCAGAGAGCAGGAGATGGCGGTTGAGGAAGAAGCAGGTGAGCCTGCTGTTTCCTCTAAGCCTCCCTGCCCAGCGTATGCTGAATTACTGGAGGTTATGGAACGCGCTTCTGGCAGGCTGCAGCTGCCTTGGGAGCTCGTTAGGAAAGAAACGCACGCGGACGGCTTGACGAGCGGTTCCTTTCCGGCCATAACCTGGTAACTCCCGTGAGCCTCCCATTCCTTCCTGGTCTTCACGTTGAGATCGAGAAGGCATGGAAGAACCCATACTCGGCTCGCATTCATCTTCATCAGCAGGTGAACTTCGCTGATGTTGAAGGATTGAGCCAGCATGGGTATGTGTCGATGCCCCCTATTGACGAAACGTTTGCAAACTATCTCATCATGAGCAGCGCGCCGACACTGAAAGCTCCGGTCCTGCCATCTAAGCCCCTTAAAGTGACATCACGCTTGAACGGCAGGGCATACGCGGCAGCGGATCAGAACCTGCATCCCGCTCAGATCCGAATCTGGGCCCAGACAGCCATGAGGTCCTGGCCCGTCTCGAGCTGGAGCTCAGAGGCAGGGCCAGAAGTCCAGTGTCGCTGCTCGAGCGCCTCCTCCTCCTAGGAGCAAGTCGCAAAAGTGGCGGGACTCGAGGAGGAAGAAGCAGGATTTGAGGGAGGTGATCGAACACAGGTGCCAGCAGCGTCGGTGATCGATCCCCTCTTTTGCAAGGGCAACTGTACACCTGCCCTCGCCCCTTCTTCCTCCACCTCCTGGGGTTTTTGGATTCTGTTTAACATGCTCAGGCGCTTCTAAACAGTCAGGCTGACGGTTGGGCCCATGATGAGAATTTTTTCTGAAAGCCCGCCTTCTGGCTTGATAGTGAAGAGGCTCTTTTAGGCTTTAAAGAACCTTAGATTCCATCCTTCTTTACGGAAAGAAATGGAGAGGAGGAGTCTTCGGTCTTCGAGCCGCAGGAAGGTAAGCTGGGTCTATATTTATGTTCTAAATATGTTGACCTTGTTTTTCCTGTATAGTTTTTCCTGATCATGTAGCTGTAAAAATTAGTTTGTTTTTTTTTTGGGGGGGGCAAAGTTGTTAGGTTGTCTAGAACTATATTTGTGCAGGCCACAAAATGGCTGCTGCTTAGCCACCTTTGTATAGAGTAGCTTCTCATCTAGTGTTTGCTAGAGTAGTTTGAGTTAGCACTCATCACTTTAGTTATTTTATGTCTAGGTCGACCTTAATCGGCCGCCTGGCATTGTTTGCTTGTTGAGCTTCGCTTTATTTCCTCGTATCTATGGAGATTCAGAGGTGAAGCTCAGGCTTTGCTAGGTGTGCGGCCCTGTAGGCCCACAGCTTAGCAGCCTAGGCTAGAACTAGGTTAGGTGTTTATTGTTATAAATCACCCTCTTTAAATAACTATCCCTTGTTAGGTTGTATAGTTCCTAGTTCTGGCCTCCTCCTGAGGGAGTTGTTGGGCCGTATGCCCATTTCCCCTTGTTTATTGTGTAGGTGCAAATGCTGAGGTTAACAGCTAAGGTAGCAGGCTGTTATTAGCCTCCCTGGTGCTGTTTTCTCAGGTGGTAGGCCCTTATCTTTGCGTAGATAAGTGTATGCAGTGTATGCTAGGCACCACTCTCTAGAACTTTATTCATGCTATGAATTTGTCTTTCCCCTGAGCCCCTTGAATTAACATTCAAGCTTGAGTTACGGTGCTAGCTTTTTAGCTTCCGTTCTCTAGGGTTCAGCACAGATCTGTATTTTTGTTTGGAATGTGTAGACTTAGCTCAGGTTGTGTTAAGCTTCCCACAACTGTTTGTTGGGTTTAGAGCTGGTCCCCTTTGAGCTTGGTCCCCTTTTAAACCACTAGCTGGCGCCACGTGTTGTTGAAGTCGTAGGCCCCGCTAAGGCGTCCTTTCAGATTACATTTTGGCACAGTTCTGTGTTGGTTTTGTATGGCCCATTACCGCCACTGGCCACGCCCGTCTCTGCTAAGAGTAGGCCCTAGGTAAGGCCTCTCGCAGAGTATTGTGGCGGAGTGTGTACTCCTCTTGTTTTAAGAGTAAAAGGTGTTTTTACTGAGTGCATGGCCTGCTGGCTGGTGTGGTCATGATTGCCACTAGCCGATGCCACGTGTCTGCAAGTTGTAGGCCTTCTGGGCCTCCTGTGTAGCATGTTGGCGTTCGTTTGTATACTCCTCTCACTTTGAGAGTAAAAGGTGTTTTTACTGAGTACATTGCTGAGTTTTTATAGTAAACATTTGCTTCTTTGAGCTTGGTTTGTGTTTATCCTTTATCTCTAGCTGAGCTAAGTAGCTACCTCGTAAGTAGGTTGGTTCTATTTTGCTCCTAGAACTTTAGTGGCCACTAGACTAACGCCACTTGTTTACAAGTAGTAGGCCCTCGGGGCCTCCTTTGAGAGCATGTTGGTGTATGTAATAGTGAACTCCTCTCGCTGAGAGAGTTTAGAGGTGTTTTACTGAGTACACTGCTGGTTGGCCAGGGCCCCAGGTGACTTATTGAACCTCCCTGTAGTTCGGTTGTTTGTCATTCCTGGAGCTTGAAACACTGCCACGAGCTGACGCCACGTGTCTGTCTGAAGTTGTAGGCCCGTTTTTGGGCCTCCTTTAGATCATGATGGCGTATGTTGTACTCCTCTTGCTTTAAAGAGTAAAAGGTTCTTTTACTGAGTGCACTGCTTGTTGGATTGTGTTAGGTGGACTGTTATGTGGGCTCTCTACAGTCTTATCTGCTGTTACTGTCATGTGGTTGATTCTTGCTTCCAGCAAGATTGGTGTTCAAGGGGCGTGGCCTTGACAGGCCGCCCTTGGATTTCCCATTGTTGTGACTAAGCATGTTAGCATGTGTGAGTTTCTACTCCATGCAGAACTATTGTCATGTTGTAGGCCCCTCTCTGGCCTCCATGATTATGTGCCTACAGTATGGTCTATCTGTTAGGTTGAGCTTTGTACTCCCCTGCTAGGGTTGTCTTGTATAGTGCTTAGCTCCCTAAGCTGGTCATTGGTTGAAGGCTTCCATGAGGCCTCCCGTTGAGGATCAGCTCCAGGCTGGTTTGTGCTCCCCTTCATCAGGGTTTCTTAGCGCACAGCCTACTCAGTGCAAATAATCAGGCGCTGAGTGGATCCTAGGATTGAGCAGAGTATACTCCCCTCAATAAGAGGGTCCATAGCACTCAGCTGAGTTCTGCTCTCCAGGATGCCCATCTCTACACGTGGGTTTGAGCTGCTTACTGCCTTTCGCAGTTGCTCTTACTTGCTGTCTTCTCTGAAGAATGCGTTGTTGAGATTCTGTATTCAGACAGGGTTGGCCAAGACTAAGTTGGTCCTCTGTCAGACCAGGTCGGCCTCCCTGGTGGCATTGGGGTGACTATGTTCCCCTTCTAGTGGCTGGCCGGGGTTCCTTTCGGTTCCCTGGTCACATTCCCTTAAAGGGACCTTCTTTTTCGGAAGATTTGGTCCCAGAAGCCTTGGAGCAGCCTTGGTAGGCTTTCTACAGAAGGCCTCTTTGAGGTTCAGCTTGGGCTGTTGGTTGTAGGGAATGCTGTCACTGACAGCCTTTGTGTGACCCAAGGGTGAGTTGCTATCTGGCGTTTCTTTCGAAACTGCTTGACATTTGTCTAGCCATCTTGGTATGCACTCTCCTCAAGCATGGCGGCGTGGGTATATCGTTCCCCATATGCGGTAAACGCAGAGTTGAGTTCCCTTTCGAAAGGGAACGTCTCAGGTTACGTATGTAACCATGGTTCCCTGAGAACAGAGAACGAAACTCTGCGTTGCTTTGCCATGCTTCGGGGCTGCCTGCTGAACAGTGCCTCAAGACGATTGATACTGACTGATTCTCTAGGCACTCCTTATATACTTCCGGGTCGTGCTATGATGATGTCATAGGCTGTCGCCAGCCAATAGGATTGGAGTGGTTTGATACTTGGCTTTCAGACATCGGTTCACGTGTGACGTTCCCCATATGCGGTAAACACAGAGTCTCGTTCCCTGTTCTCAGGGAACCATGGTTGCATACGTAACCTGAGATGTTTTTACATTGTACTGTTAGGAATGATGAGGACATTGAAGATCTTGATGAAGTTTAATGCAGCATAGCAGTGACAAAGTACATGAAGCACCTTGGGTTCATCAGCATCAGAATGAACCCAGAACATCCAAATCTCAAACCTTTTATCCTGTTACAGTTTACCACACTTAATGTAAATGAAATTGCTCCTGATGTAACAGCTGTGGTCCATATATTAATTAAGTTGTGACACCCCATTGTCTGCGAATGTGTCCCACACCCATTCCCATTCTGCAGTTGAGCATTTGCTCAGGATGTGATCACCCCAAATGGTACATAAACAATATAACGGTTGACTTTCTTGTTCTCTATGATAATTAAGCCATTTTGGGGATGAGCTCATTCTAAAATATACTTTGCCCCCACACATCAAACATGTTGAATATTTACAATTCGAGATCAGGGCGGCTCCGACTTTCTTCTGAGCAGATTCAGTCACTCTTAACACACCTCACACCAAAGGAAAATCTGATAAGATAATCTGTAGAACCATCAAGATAATCGGGACATTACCTAGGATTGTCGGAAGGGGAAAAATCGGCCCAAAATCTTGTGGTGTGTACCCAGCATTACAGGGAACTAGAGAAAATAAGAAAAAACTAGATAGCAACAAAATCAAAATCTAGAAAGAATCCAAAATAAGGTTTGGGAGAACTGGAGCAAAAGAATGAAACTACTAGAGCAAAAACACAGGAAGGAGACACTGTGTCTTGGATCAATACCATGGGGATGCAATATACGTCATCAACTTCTTTGTCTGAAAGAGAAGTGCAGGCAAGCTCGAGGCATGGCAACGAGACACAGTGTCTCGTTCCTCTTCTCAGGGAACCTTGGTTACAGTCGTAACCTGAGACGTTCCCTTTCAAAGTAGAACTCAACACTGCGCCTTGGATCGATACTATGGGGAATAAATACCCACTCTGCCATGCTAAGGGAATGCCAGCCTATGCACAACCAATGGCCATAACATAAATTGACTCTACAGACTTACTTAGCCGGAGTTAGATACATCAATTATTCAGGGCGCATCCTAAGACATATGCTCCGAGACGCAATAGCAGTGTCCGATTCGTGAACAAATTGATTCTTTTCAATGAACCTGTTTAACCGGTTCACAAATCGCACTGAATGATTCATTTGTGAATTGGGCTGATCCGATTGCAGCTGTTCTCGAGTCAACAACTCCCTGATTCAACGATCCCTTCAAAGCAAGTCTCTACAAGCAACAAGCCAAGAACCGGGAGATTCGGACATTTTCTTGCCAAAAAAAAAAAAAGTAAAAATGAAAACATAGTTCTGATAATAGATAATATCTTTTTTGGATGCCTTTTGTAATTTGTACAATGTAGATTTTACCAAAACACAGTTTGTGGTGATGCTTAAGAGAAATCAAGAAGATTGATGAGAAAAAGAGAAATCAAGAAGAGTTGAAATCCATGTATCAGATTTGGTTATAGTGTGACATACCCATGATAATAATGCAAAAGCATGAAACAGAAGGAACATGAATTTGCATACTAAATAGCCTACATTTGAGTGTACTGTACGTGGTTGTGCCTTTGTATGAGTCATTTCACTCTGAGATTATATTGGAATTGCCCCCGGACAACTAGTGCCAGTTATGCAAGATCTTATCCACTTGAATAAGAAAAGATTTAAATATTGAAATCTCAAAAATGGTTGGTCCATATTATGTTAACTGAATTTACAAGTCTGACTCAAAATGAGACAAGAATTTCAGGATTAGTTAAAAACTAGATACGTGATTAACATGTTGTTAGCATGATGCTAGTAAAATGAGCCCACCCCCATGCCTCTATGACACTGTGCTGCAAAGATATCCATCTGGGCCTTTTATAATGGCAGTCTATGGGATCAGTTGCAAGGGTGCTCTAAATGATTGCTAGGGCGTGGCTAGACAGTTTCCATGGTGATAGTAATATTTTAGGGTATATGTAGTTTTACCTAAGTACTTGATTTGTGTACTTCGTCCACCACAGCTGCTGTCCTTCTAAAAGGGAGCCACCAGGGAGCTATCCTACTTAAAGACAGCACTAGCCATAGTGACACAAAACAGAGAGATTCTGCAGTACCAGAAAGGGAAAGCAAGGTTACTTAAGCTATCAGTCTCATGGATGCTGTTAAAGATAGAAATAGAGCAACAAAGATTAGAGTCAGTCAAAAAACAAGTAACCTGGTTACATACCCCAGGTGTTTCCTTACTTAAACACCCAATTTTTATGGGGAAGGAACGTCTCTACCCTTAAGCCATGTGCCACACCTATCAGAAGGCGGATCATAAAATAATGAAAGCATGTCATTTACATTATCAATCCAGCATCAGGCCCTAATGTAACCACTTGTTACAACCTGTAAACTGGGGTGTGACTTCTCAGCAATTCGGTGCTGTTTACGAAATCGTTTTCTTTCGATCACTTCCCTCAGATATATAACACTGAGCCCACGTTCAGACATAAACACTGAAGCTCTGCAACGAAAATATATATATGTTATATAGAAAAAGTTATCTGAATACTTAAATATATAAATTTATTCAATGGGAAGACCACATTAGGTAAACGTAAAACAAGTTTTGAAGATAAAACAAGTATTTTTAGCTACTCAATTAAACTGCGGGGATGTGTTTCCTCAAATAATTTGAGTAGAAGCAACTTATTAGGGTTTACAGTGCAGTTTAATAAACAAAACACAAACCAAATACAAAACAAACAGAACTAAACAATGCCATTAACAAGAGTGCTTGACTATGACTTGAACTTGACATACACGGTTACATGAAAAAAAGCAAAGCTAACAAAAGGACTATGGAAACAAAAGGGTTATATATACACATGGACTATGACAAACAAGATACACCTGAGCATGATAAAGACAATGAACCAATGACAAAACAGAACTGATTAACATATGACAAAATCAACCAATGAAAACCTACCACATGAAACAAAGGAAACACATGACCAGAATGCATGAGGAGAAGCTATTAAGCAATAGAAAAATGTGGACACAGTACTAATATACTAAAAGCAATAAAGTGGAACAGTGGGGAAAGAGGTTTACAGCTTAATTAATAAAGTAAATAAAAAAATAAGATATGTAGGTAAATCAAGAAAAGAATGTATTTACAACAGAATAAGTTTAGGGTATTCCAATTTAAACAGCAGTCTCAAAATAATAGGAAAACATCCAAATGGATTACGTGAACAATGCCAGGTTGAGGAGACTATATCTCATGCAATTACTGAATGTACTAAATATGAGCAGGAAAGGAACAATATGATAGAAGAAATGATTAAAAACAGACCTCAGGAATTAAATATTAAAGCTTTGATAAAATGGTCAAGTGAGATAAACAGTAAAGCTTTCTTTGAATTTATTAGGGAGACGGGGCTGATGAAATGTGGCTGTTCCACATTCTGGAGAATAAGGTTTTGGTAATGCACCCATTATGTTGGATGCCAGCCGTCGTTAAAAACCAAGAAGAAGAAGAACAAATAAGGAGATGAAGGAATCACATGACATGAACAAACCATAAACAGACATAACAAGTTAGGTCTCTCAAATAAAATCATTAAGTGCTTCCTGAGCAACAGTCAATCGGTCCAGACGGGCATGTAGGTCTTTGCGTCTTGTACCAACTTCAGTGGCCTCAAGCAGGAGCTCACTCACATCTGCCCCGTCCAGTAAACTCAACATGTCAGTAGACAGGAGCTGAGCAGTCTGCTTCAGCATGAAAAAAGTGATCATCATGGGCAGTTGGTCAGCCATCCGCTGCACCACAATCTGAAAGAAAATCACAGAGGTACTAAGAACTGCAGTTCATTCCATCTCTGAACAAAACTTCATATTTGTTACTGAAAATTAGAAAAAAAATCTACCTCATAATATGCCCGCAGCATTTCACTGTACCTGCTCTTTATGTCAAAGACAGGTAATTGATCTTCTGAAAATGTCTCTTCGCTAATCTCATTCAAGAACTTCAGGTAGATGGGATCTTGAGTGTAGATCATGTTTTCCATTTCAAACTGCTCTGAGATCCTCTGCTCAGTCTTGTCTTGCTGACTTGACTGAATGTTGTTGATTTTGTTCTATGGTTTCAAATGAAGAGGAAAGAACCTGATTAAAGGAATATTCCAGGTTTTTAGGGTTGGAATATTGGGTTGCAAAGAATTGGGTTACAAGTGTGCATAGCAAGCGAGACAATTACAGTGGAAGAGGTTCTCAATTTCGGCGATGCCCCCTTTTAAAAACTATTTTAAAATGCTGAATAATTTAAAAAAGGAAATTTAATGATAATTTCGTTAAAAACTAAAATGAGAGTACACGTTTTTAAACTGCTGTGAAAAAAAAACTTTTTCTGAATTATAATGATAATAATTAAAATGTTCTTTCAGTTTTAACTGTTTTGTTGAATAATGAAAAGCACTTCCCATTGAAAAACCTAAACTGATTAACTTTTTGTCAGTAAGCCTACATTGTTCTGTAATGTTTCTTTCTTCTTCTTTTTTCTTTTCTATTTTCTATGTTGCAAAAACACATAACAAAACACTGAAATTAGTCCTATTAAATGGATTTTATCCCAAAATAAATAACTGACAAGTGAAAAATGATTATTGTAGCAATATTTACCTCAGTGATATTTTGAAGTACAGAGTAGTTCCGAAAGCATTTATAGGACACATCTTTGAATTGCTTGAGGATGATATCTTCAGGAGAAATACATAAATAAATAAAAAAACAAGTTTCACAATTTAGATATGCTAAAACTATTAAACATTATTTCAATTGTGATCTAATCATTAAGTTTTATAATGGAGATAAGATGGTACCTTTGATGGCACTGAGCAATTCCATGGCTGACTTCTTAAGTTTGGCCACATGGCGCTGCAGAACCCACTCAAACATTCTGTAGTTGCTGAAACCGAGCAGTTCCCTCCCTCTGTAATTCTGGCTAAACTCTTTCAAACTGCGAACTTTTTTAGGAACAAGATGGATTTTTTATTAAATTAACTGACTTTTTGTAAGCTTATAACTCTTAGAAAATCACAACAGCAGTAAATTCAAGGTTATAGCATGTTTAATGTTGAAAATATACTGACAGGATGGCTTTGTATAGTTAAGATGATCATTCCACTTCTTGAATTCAGCCCGAAGCTGGGAAAACACATTTTCTGCATTAATCGGCTCCCCTGATGATAAGGAGTTGATTTGATCATTGAATCTTTTTAAGATCTGTGATAAAGAGATAATATTTGTTACATAAGCATGTTATTGTACATTATCATTTTACAGCAAAAGTGTTTTCTCTGGGGAGGTTAAAAAAAGACATTTGGATGAGAAAATAATTTACAATACAACAACAACACCACAAGGAATTTAATAGATGCAGCGTTTCAATCATGATCTCTATAAACCATAGCACCACCTAGTGCCAGAGCAGTGGATGAGATTTGGGACCATCTGATTCCAAGATATTTTTACAGCAGGTATACAAGGAAGAAGGAGAATATCACAACAAACACAAAAGGTTTCCTGCAATTTTGGACACTAAATGCTAATTCTCAGAAGCAAAAAGGTGTGATGACTTGAGATCCTACTTCAATGAGAAACTGTTTGGCCCCCTTAGGGTCATTTGGCGGTCCAGCCTCACACTCTTTGAGCTCATTCTTCACGTCCCACAACTGTGTTATTATCTGCTCATTGAGCTGTGGCAGTGATTTCTGGCAAAAAAAAAAAACATGATTTATTATAGTCTTTCAATCCATTTGCAATTCACGCTGCCATAAATTGCAGTTTTTCAATTTACAACTACATTCATGTTCAGTGTAAGCAGGCCTTTAGAGTGAGACATTTAAAAACTTACTTTGATATGATCGACAAGATTGTGAGTCAGTTTGATGGCAAGACATTTAATAGTTGCTTTATCCTCATTCAAGAGGCATCTGTAGAAAATGACAAAGCACTTTTTGTAAGGTGGTTTAGTTTAGCTTGTTTACCAGGTATTAAGAATTGTAACATCAATGGAACATTTTTATTAATAATAAAAAAGGTTCTTTAATGGTTATAAAATGTTCTTCACACTCTTCTGTGGCATCACTGCATCACTTTTGAAACCTTTATTTTTAAGAATGTAGAAAACTAGTTGAAACTGAAAACAAAACAGTACAAATCAAGTCTTTCAGACTCATTTTTGGGAACACAAACTTAAATTATATTATCTTCAGACTGTAACCTGAAATAGTCATGGTTTTGGAAGAAATCTCTCTCCATTTCTGTCGCCTCCTCCAAAGGAATTTTCTCATTGATCTGCTGTTGTCCTCTACACTTCACCATGACGTAACCTTTGTGGAGAGGAATCACTTTGTTGTGGACAATGGCCAGGATGTTCCTCTCTGTTCCCCTGTCTATGAGATCTGGCTTGGTCAAAATAGCTGTGAAATGAGTGTAAAAAATAGTGTAAATGTTAAAAATATTAATAGACAAAAGTAAAAAAAAAAAACTCAGACTCAGGTGCTCATATATCAAAGATATTTGGTGAGAGTGCATTAGCCTACCAATAGTTCTTTTGCCCTCAGGATCTACTTCTTGTGCCATTTGTAATGCTTCTGTTGTTGCGATGTCAGTATTACAAGGGACCACTACCAGGTTTATAGTCTCTTGCATCTCAATAAAATCTGCTATCAGACTTTTAATCTACAAGACATTAGACATAGTTTTAAAACTGGTATGGTACTAAATGGGGTGTGATAAATCAGATTATACAGCTCACCTGGTTTCCAATATCCTCTGGTTGTCCTTTTACTGGGACTCGGGCAATTCCAGGTAGATCGATCAGTGTGAGGTCACACACATCTGGTGACATGACCTCTAAAGTGATGAGCTCATCACATATTCCTACCCCTTTTCCTGCCAGTTCATTCTGGGCTGTAACAAACTTGTATATTTTAGCTTTTTAACTTTCATTGTATAAAAGGTGTCAATTATGCTACCACAAATTGATGTTCCATTTTAATATGGTTCATTAGCATTGCGTCAATAGCTATCAATAGCACCTGCATAGACGATGGCTTTTCAGCCTGCCAAAATGGGTTGGCTGACTGCTTATTTAAGTAAAGAATTTCATCAGAATTTTTCTCCTTCAAGCACGAATATAGTCTTCTCGCTAACTCTGAAGAGAAGAAGTCTTTCTGCTCGCCGTTAAAACAAGCCTCAAGCAGCAGATTAACAGCGCGTTAGCAGCTGCAGCTGACTCAGCGCTTCTCCTCTGCGACTATCTGGTGACTCTGTAAGAGTAAAATCCGCTTAAAAGAGCAAATTTTAAGTGACATTTGTTGCAAAATGGCGCACCATAAGTGTGGCTCATGCAGAGCTTCCCTGCTTCCCTCGGACCAGCACACCGAGTGTCGCTTGCCTGGGACACACCAGCGCCGAGGCTGCACTCACAGAGACCAGCTGTTCTCACTGCAAGAGCTTAAGTCTCGCATTGCTGTGCTTAAGGATCGAGTTTTTAAAAGAGAGTGATCCCATCTCGCACACTCTCCCATTCTCTTAGCTGTGATGGAAGAAACATCAGAGCCATGGGGCGGAGCAACAGGCTGTAGCGAGCTCACGTCGGCCCAGCAACCGCGTGCCTCACTCTCCCCTCAGCGCGATGAATCTCCAGTACTCTTCACCCGCAAAGATCAGCGCCCTGGTGTGAGCAGCATGGTTTAATTTGGTGGCTCAGAGGAGGACTTTGATTACACTAGGTCTCTGGCTGCATCTAAAGCGGAGGACTAGGTGAACTTTACGAAGGCTGTAGTGGAGTGGAGGCTCAAGAGGAGCCTGCCCACAGTCGGCTCGATGAATGGTTACTGCAGCTGGGGCAACACCCAAAGTTTACGAAGAACTGACTAAGTCATGGTGCGCACCGCCCCCTATTCAGGACACCTCCACTATTCCTTTTCGTCTGCCCTCACCTCGGTTGACAGCACGGAGGACAAAGTGTACACCAAGCTTCCCTGGCCACCAGCTGGTTTTCAGACCAGGATATAGAGTCTACCTTGCGAGATCGCATCAATACTCTCATTTCTACAGGAGCTGCTGGATGATGGAAACCACTCTCCTGTAGCTGGCCAGTCTATTGAGAAAAACGACTTGGTCCTCAAGTTTCTCAGAGGGCCCAGGAGGCTGAATCCACCTCGCCCCCACACGGTGCCATCTTGGGACCTGTCCACAGTCCTGAGGGTGCTCCGAAGCCCTCCGTTTGAGCCGCTTGCAACAGCCGACCTTCGGCCTCTCTTGCTAAAGACAGTCCTTCTTCTAGTTTTGGCATCGGTCAAGTTGGCAATTTGCAGGCTCTTTCAGTGGTCGCATCTTGCCTCGAGTTTGGGCCTGATGACAGTAAATTCATCCTTAGACCAAGAATCTATGTGCCTAAGGTTCGGGCTTTAGGGTGTACATATAGCACTCTAGCTAGTTCAGGCAGTCAGAGCAACTATTTGGGTGCTTCAAGGCTGCTCAAAGGGGCTGCCAATTACAAAGCAGAGACTCATTGGATTGTAGACGTGATAGCACTGGCTTACAAGTCTTTGGACTTGCAGTACCCTATAGGGGTGAAGGCAAACTGCACCAGGAGGAATGGCCTCCTCCTGGGTTTTGTCTAGTGGAGTGTCCATTGCCGACATCTGTGCAGCAACCGGCTGGTCCTCGCCATCCACCCTTGCCAGGTTTTACAACTTGGACGTCCCTGCTCTTCAGGCATGGATATTGTTCGCTTAACCATTTCCCTAGGGTTTTTCGGGCAGCATCATGCCCCAGGGGCTCCAGCTCCTGTCCCAAGCCCGTTTTGTTGGACAAACCTTTTAAGTCCCTATCTTTCATGTAGCCTGCTATGGGGCCCCTGTCACCAAGCGCCCCCAGGCTACGGGCTTGTAGGACAGCATTCCATTCTCTGCTAGTAGCTCGGTGCTTTGAATTACATTCCCCATACACATTATCTACTGATGAAGAGAATGTTTCAGTTAATAACATAACCTTGGTTCCCTGAGATAACGGGAACGAGGATTGCATAGCTTGCTGCGTCTGCACACGAGTCGACGCTGCCGCTCCTCAGTGGAAAAATTCTGATGAAAATGGCTTTCAGCGTGACTTAAATAGGCAGTTGGCCCCGTCCAAAGCCATTTGTCTGTGCAGGTGCACATGAACCAATCAGGCTTCAGTATTCTGAGAAAAATTGAGTTTTCCCATACGCAATGCTCATTTCCTTTAACTCAGGGAACAAAGGTTACGTTAGTAACTACTTTACTAACTAGCATTACCAGATACAATGAAAATGTTAAGTGTTTTTCACCGAACTGTATTTTCCAGAATATACTCAGTGTTGTTATAATTTGCTGTGACTTACTGTATATTCCAAAGTGGCATACAATGCAATACAATGCAATTCACGTCAAGCATGCAAAAATTTTGGACGCATTTGAATTTTTGCCGAATGACAGTGCTATCTTTAGAGTCCAAGTTTATTTGAATTTTCCACATGCTGGCGGTTTCGTTTTGCTTTGAATAAATTTGTTTATGTTAGGCTTTTATTATTAATGTTGTTTATAATGAATGTCACTATCATTTGTTTGTTTTATAGGCTACTTATAATTTTCATTCCTGTTCTGAATACCGTCAAATTTGAATTTTTTTTTTTTGGTGAAGAGATCTCCAGTACATTGTTTTTAATGTTTGTAAACGTTTCTACCAGTATTTTAAGCTACATTATTTCTAGAATGTAATAGACCAGGTAAGCCGATCCCACGTATCTGTTTGTTTGTTTGTTTTTCTCTCTTGCCGTTTGTCGCCACTTGTTTTAACGATTGACCAAGTTCAATCAGCGTTTGTCGGGTTGTATAAAATTACTGCAATCTTGTGATTGTCAGCATTGCGTTGGTGTCAGTGCAGTGTGTCAGGTGCAGCTTGGTTTCTGGAAAATACTGTAGGCTAAAGGCCCATTCACACCATCTGCCGCTTTAAATGCTCAAGCTCTTTAAAGCTGAATGAATTCTGATTGGCTGTCAATGTTTTTATCTTTCAGCAGGTGAAAAAAAATCATGCTGAAAGTGATTATAATGATATCGTTTCTCTGTGCAGTTGTTGTTGTGGTTGTGGTGTGAACTACAGTGGTGTGCTTTTCTTTTTATATTTAGAATAATTTTTAGAACTATATCTTTATCATTATCGCTATAGTCATTGTCTTGGTGTGAACATGCCTTATACATTAATACTGATTTAAAGGGTTAGTTCACCCCAAAATTTCTGTCATTAAGTACTCACCCTCATGTTGTCCCAAACCTGTAAGACCTTTGGCTGTACTCACTCTAGGCACGGTTGCCTTATACCGAGCCTGAGCGCGATGAAGCTTTGAAGCTTTATGAATCTTTTGTTTCGAATCAGTGGTTCGGAGCGTGTATCGAACTGCCAAAGTCACGTGAACCATTGAAATTTTAAGACTTATGACATAACGATGCCTCATTTACTGAAATTACGTGACTTTGGCGCTCCAAACCACTGATTCAAAACAAAAGATTCATAAAGCTTTGAAGCTTCATGAATCAGTGTTTTGAAATCGCCCATCACTAGATATTGTTGAAAAAGTAGTTATTTTTGTTTTGTTTTTGCACACAAAAAGTATTCTTGTCACTTCATAACATTAAGGTTGAACCACTGTAGTCATGTTGACTGTTTTATCGATATCTTTTAATAACCCTTAACCCTTCTGGACCTCAAAAGATGCAGTGTCATTGCTGCTTATGTGTTGATCAGATACTCTCGGATTTCATCAAAAATATCTTAATTTGTGTTCTGAGGACAAACAAAGGTCTTACGGCTTTGGGACAACATGAGGGTGAGTAATTAATGACAGAAATGTCATTTTTGGGTGAACTAACCCTTTAACTCTGTAAAAGTGTGACTAAGTATGTTTTTTAGGCTTAACTTTGTGGTTAATGTTACATTAAAGGTAGACTTTATTTGGTAGTATATATAGTACATTTAGTTTAGCTATATATTAGTACATTTTACACATAGTTCCCTCAGTCTCAACCAAATATGTTAATGCATATTAGGCAACAGTGTTTTTTAAAAAGTTTTGAATGCTTTATTCTTAACACTTTTAAAAGAAAAACCAAAACAGATTGCAAGCAGTTTTACTAACCTGTTTCAACATGTCTTTCAACCATGGATGAATCCACAAATTCAACTCTCTTATCACGGTAGGTTAGAACAGCCTTCCACTTGACTCCAACTACTTTCTTCAGCCTCAGCTCTAGTGGACATCTGGTGACAATTCCTATAGCAAACACAGTTCAGTTAACAATTATTAGAAAACTGATAATGTTACAAGAACAATATATATACAATTTGAATGTAAAACAGTCTTCACTGCAAGTGATGGGCAGCAATGTCGTTAAAATTTCTCGGTAGCGTCGTTATTTTCTAA
Organism: Hypophthalmichthys nobilis; assembly: GCA_037950665.1. Taxonomy (NCBI): domain Eukaryota; kingdom Metazoa; phylum Chordata; class Actinopteri; order Cypriniformes; family Xenocyprididae; genus Hypophthalmichthys; species Hypophthalmichthys nobilis. The sequence goes on from CM075486.1 coordinate 13,925,989, forward strand.
ATAGCTTTTCATGTCAAAGCTATTTTAAACCTTTCTGTAAGGTATGTGTATACTCTCTGACACCTGTTTAGAATCAGAACAATAGGGTCTGTTTTGGGAATCTTTTAAATTGGTTCTTTTTACCCAGTTTAAATCATCAAAGTCACAAGTTATCATTTTGAGTTTGAATCGATTGGAACAATCTAAGAATCAATAAATCATTCACTCAATTGGATCAGTTGGTTGGTTCCTCCAAACTATATGTCCCTGCTTTCACACAGTGCTGTGCTGTAAGCTTCAGTACTGTGGCACAGTGTGTACGCGCTAAGGTCCCCCTCACACTGAAGAAATTAGAGCCTAGCTACAATTTTCATACATTACACATGAAAGAAAAAAAAAATCTAAATAAAGTAGATTCAGTAAAACAAGCTATTTTTCCATGTAGCCTGTAGTGTAACTAGTTACTTTTCACTGAAGGGTATCAACTTAGTTAACTTTTTTGTAGAGTAGTCTGTAGCTTAGCTACATTTTTGAATAGCTTGCCCAACACTGCTCACCGCTTCCTCTTGGTAATGCAACTCCAGAAAGCGCTTCCAACACAGAGCTTTTTCCAGAACTCTGGTCTCCGATCACTACAATAGTTGGTAATGCCAAGTCCTTGTGAATGCCAACTGACCTCAGATTGTCAATTAGATCAATGTATGGACGAATGCTCTTCTCTAAATGACTGTGAACCTCTCCCTTCATTTCCTCACTGTAAAGACGAAAATGTACATTCATTTAAAAAACACATCTTATTCAGTTTGTCCTTTCATATATAAACTTCCCCTTTTATTTGTTATAATCCATTTTTGATTTCTTTTTCTTACTTATAATATTTTTTCTTTTTTATTTGTATGTTAAAATGTTTTTTTGATTTAAAAAAATTCAATATTATAGGCTAAGGAATTTAATGAATCTAATGAATATAAAATTCAATTTTTTTACATAATAAATAAACTACGCCTATAAAAGCGTAAAAAAAAAGCATTTCAAAATAAATGTAAAATTAACTATCTTAAAAAATAGTTTAGTAATAAGCAAATTACATTTTTTTTACTTACCTTTGGTTTTGAAAGCTATCATTGTTTTCATCATCATCACTTTGACCTGGAGAAGCGAATAATGAAAATAAGCCTGAACTGGACATTTTTCTGGGAAAACAAAAGAGGAAAAAACAAAGTTAGCTCTGAGAATAATTAATGTCCTTGTTTTTGAATGACTTTTATAAATTATATAATTTAGGTTTCACCCAAACACAGTGTTTGTGTTTAGAGAAATCAAAGAGTTGAAATGTGTCAGACTGAATTTATAGTGCATGATAAGAATAAAACTGAAAGTAGACACAGAATAAACATGAAAGACATTTTCATAATTTTTGAAAGAACAACACAACTTTATAGGGTTTTGCATTACAGGAAATGCATTTGTGCATATGTGGGTTTACCTTATGTGCCTGCAGGGCAGGATCAGTGGCCAGTTGCACTGCCACTATGTCTTGGGTGTGTTTGCACTTGTAGTTTGGTTCTCTTGGTTCTTTTGGTCTGGACCAAAAAAGAAAATGATACATTTAGTCCTGGTTCGCTTAGCATTCACACTGTTATTTTAAACACCAAACCTAGAGAGAAAACGTCTCAGGTTACGTATGTAACCATGGTTCCCTGAGAACAGGAACTTCAACTCTGCGTTCGAGACGATATGGGGAACGTCACTCGTGACCCGGTGTTGAAACCACTATCAAAAAACTCCAATCCTATTGGCCGGCGACAGCCTATGACGTCATATGGCGCGACCCGGAAGTATAAAGGAGCGCCTAGGGAAGCAGTCAGTATCAATCGTCTTTGAGGGACTGTTACGCAGGCAGCCCGAAGCATGGCAGGAAGCGCAGAGTCTCGTTCCTGTTCTCAGGGAACCATGGTTACACGTAACCTGAGACGTTCCCTTCGAAGGAACTTCAACTCTGCGTTCGAGGCGATATGGGGAACGATATACCCACGCCGCCATGCTTGAGGAGAGTGCATGCCAAAGAATGGCTAGGACAAGAGAACAGTTCTGTAGAAACTGCAGCAACTCCCCTCGGGTCACACCAGGCTGTCAGTGACAGCATTCCCTATGGCCAACAGCCCAAGCTAAGCCCAAGGAAGGCCCTCCAGAGGAAAAGGCCTACCAGGACCGCTAAAGGCATCTGAGACCAACTTTTCCGCAGATAAAGTGGTCTCTTTAAGGGAATGTGGTCAAGGAACCGAAAGGAACCCCGACCAGTCACTAGAGGAGCAGAGTCACCTCAATGCCACCAGGGAGGCCGACCTGGTCTGTTATAGGACAAACTTAGTCTTGGCCAACCCTGTCTGAAAGCAGAATTTTCAAAACGCATTCTTCATAGAAGAGAGCAGGAAAGAGCGACTGCAAAAGGCAGGAGCAACTCAAACCCAGCGTAGAGATGGGCATCCTGGAGAGCAGAACTCAGCTGAGTGCTATGAACCCTCACATTGAGGAGTAAAATCCGCTCATTCTAGGATCTACTCAGTGCTTAAATTAACGCACTGAGGAGGCTGTGCGCTAAACACCTGTTATACAGGGGAGCACAAACCAGCCTAGGGCTGAATCTTAGGAGGAGGCCTGATTAAGGCCTACCACCATGATCAGCTTAGGGAGCTAAGCACTATTACAAACATAACCCCGAAAGGGAAGTACAAAGCTCACCTAACAGGTAGACCATGCAATGGGCACATAATCATGGAGGCCGAAGAGGGGCCTACAGCATGATAGTAGCTATATGTGAAAACAGAAGTAAATTCAGAAAGTGGCCTGGAGGGCCACTCTGAACATCTGCCTTCTGGAACAGACAGGAAAACTTCAAAGGCAGCAGGAGGGGCTGCCAATGTGCCCGCATGACCATCCACCTAACACAATCCAACGAGCAGTGCACTCAGTAAAAGCACCTTTTACTCTTTAAAGCAAGAGGAGTACAGCGTATGCCGACACGTATTAAGGAAGGCCTGGAGGGGCCTATAACCTCAACAGACACGTGGCATCAGCTCGTGGCAGTGTTTTAGACACCAGGACCGATAAATAACCGAACTAAAGGAGGTTAGATTTATCACCTGGGCCTCTGGCCAACCGGAAGTGTATATAGATAAATCTAAAGAGAAATATACACAAACATACACCAGTATGTTCAAAAAGGCGGCCCATAGGGCCTAGCAACCTTTAAGACACACGGCGTAAGTCTAGTGGCCATTCCTAGGAGCACAATAGATCCACCCTAGGCGCTAGGTGGCTATTAGCTCAACTAGAGTAAAATCAGGCAGATGTAGTTTAAACCAAACCTCAGTAAGGTCTCAGCATTCACCCTGAGGGGCCAGCCACTCAAAGGGCCCTTGGTAAAAGCACCCTAATACTCTCACAGCGAGAGGAGTACATAGCTGAACTCCACATGCTACACCGGAGGCCTACCTTAGTAAACACGTGGCATCAGCAAGTGGCTATAATAACCATACCAACCAATGGGCCATGTATACAGATCTTTTACTTAAAAAGGGATACATAAAACGCTGCCATACAACGTGAACAGGCCTGTTTAGGGCCTATCCGTGAACGATGGGCGTGGCCGATGGTGGTATGGTTTCCTGAGCATCCTGCCAGCAAGTCAAACTAAAAAAGAGGCCTTAAGGGGCCTACAATCTCAGCGACAAGTGGTGTTCAGCCCTAAAATAAATACAACTGTGCCAACATGTCAATAAAAAGGAGGCCTAAAGGGGGCCTACCATTTAAACAACACGAGGCTTCAGCACGTTTTGAATAAAGGAGCCAAGCTACAGGGAACCAGTTTAACTAACTGCAACCTGAGCTAAGCTACACATTCCAACAGGCAATGTACCCTAACATAGAAGGCTAAAGGGGACCAAACAAGCCAAATGGTCTAAGGAAGGCCCATAAGGCCTACACCTCAAACAAACACATGGCAAGGCCTGTGGTAGTATAAATACGTGAGCAAGCACTGATCAAGTAACAGTATGCATGGAAACAAATGCTAACTAGAAGGAGGCTAGACAAACAGGCCTACAATCTAAGTTATATGCAAATAACCGTTAAGAGACCACAGAAAAGGGGTTAAAATAGCAACCATCTTTCCTCAGAAAGTGGTACTACCACCCTAAATATGCGAGCCAACAGGTAAAGCACTAAATAACAATAAACCAGCTAAAGGGGAATAAAGTCATCAAATCTCTAAAGCGGCTAAAGAAAGCCCGCTAAATAGAGAGCAGGTGCCAACCTGAGGCAGCATAAGCTCACATAAAATGTAGGGCAAAAGTCCAGAACACTCAAAGTCATACAATGCTTTGATGAATATGCTATTTCTAAAGAGGAAATAATTTTCTCCAAACAGATTCTCAAATCTGTACCAAGCCAAAGAGGACGGAAGCTAAAAACTTAGCAACGTCAACTCAGACTTGTTTAAGAAAACAAGTGGCTCAGAGGAAAAATACAATTTCCACAGCATAAATGTTCTAGAAGTGGGGCCTAGCAACACCGCATGACTTATCTAAACAAAGATAAGGGCCTAGTCCACCTGAGATAACAGCAGCAGGGAGTCTAAAACAGTCTACACTTAGCTGTTAAACTCAACAATTGCACCTACATAGCAAGGGGGTAATGGGCATACGGCCTAACAACTCCCTCAGGAGGAGGCCAGAAGTAGGAAATATATATATCCAGAGGATAATATATATAAAAGGGGTTATAAAATAACACAGTAAACCTAGCTCTAGCCTGGCCGCTAAGCTATGGGCCTAAACCAACACAGGCACCAAACAGCCTAATAAAACCTGTTATTAGCTTCCAAATCTCATAGAAGGAGAAAGGAAGCGAAGTTCACAAGCAGACATGTCAGGTGGCCAAAAGAAGCCACCGATACATGTAAACTGAAGTAGTAAGTGCCAACCCAAACTATACTGAAGATAGCTGAGAAGCTAGAGAAGACTAAACAGCAGCCATTTTGTGGCCTGCTCAGTCAACTTAAACCACTTCAGTTTTCTGCCCAAAACCCTAAATATATTTTACTGTTACATGTTCAGGAAAATATAATATACATAGGAACAAAACAAGGTCAAAATTTAGGAAATAAATCGGACCTTGTCTTACCTTTCCGCGGCTCAAAGACCAAGGACTCTCCCTTCAGATATAGACAGAAGGATATCAACCTGGTTCTTAGGCCAAGAACCCTTTCACTATCAAGCCAGAAGGCGGGCCGTCAGAGAAAAAACTCATCATGGGCCCAGCCGTCAGCCTGACTGTTCAAAGGTTGTTTCCTGAACATGCATTAAAAACATTCCCGGGAGGCCGGGAAGAGGCGGGGTAGAAATTAATCTACCTCCGCCAGAGAGGAGACCGATTACCGGCGCTGCTGGCGCCTGTACTCAATCACCTCCCTCAAGTCTTGCTTCCTCTTCCTCGTGTCCCGCCGCTTTTGCGACTTACTCCGAGGTGGAGGAGGCGCTCGAGCGGCGACACTGGATCGCTGGCCCTGTCTCTGAGCCTCGGCTCGAGACGGGCCAGGGCCTCCCGGCTGTCTGGGCCCAGAATCGGATCTGAGCGGTATGCAATTCTTATAAGCTGCTGAGCGCGCCCTCGCCTCTCTGAACTTTCCGACGACCGTCTCAACGGAGCCGCCGAAAAGCTCAGAAGGCGAGACTGGGGCATCGAGGAGAAAGCCCTTCTCTTTCTCCCCGATGTCCGCCATGTTCAACCACAGATGTCTCTAGCCACCATGGCGCCATCGATCGACCGATCGAGGCAGCCGTCTGCTTGGTGGCCCGGAGAGCGAGATCCGTAGTGCGGCGCAGCTCAGCTACCGCATCAGGGGACAAACCCTGCCCCTGATCCAGATCCTTCAGCAGATCAGCCTGGTAGGCTTGCAACACCGCCATGGAGTGCAAAGCCGCACCAGCCTGACCTGCAGCAGCGTATGCCCTGCCGTTCAAACGAGATGTCATCTTAAGGGGTTTGGACGGCAGGACCGAGCTTTAAGTGTCGGTGCACTGCCAGTGGCGAGATAGTTCGCAACGTCTGCGTCAATAGGCGGCATCGGCGCATACCCGATGCTGGCGCAATCCCTCCACATCAGCGAAATTTCCCGCTGGCGTGAATGTATTCTCGCCGATACGGGTTCTTCCATGCCTTCTCGATCTCAACATGTAGATCAGGAAGGAAAGGAAGGCTCACCGGAGTTACGGGTTATGGTCAGAAAGAAATCGTTCGTCCAACCTACCGCGAACGACCTCTCTCCTCTCGCGCACTCCACGGCAGCTGCAGTCTGCCCGCAGCGCCTCCATAACCTCCAATAACTCAGCATACGCTGGGCAAGGAGGCTTGGAGAAAGAGGCTGTCTCACTCGCCTCTTCCTCCACCGCCATCTCCTGCTCACGGGGCTAGCTGCCAGAAGAACACTCGCTCCTGGATCCGATGATGTCAAAGATAAGACATCATCATCATCCAGGAGCTCATCCTCGCCAGCCGCCGCAGGAGGCTGAGAGACAGTAACACCCCTCTCAAACTCCGCGGCGAGCTCCATCTGCGAGCCCCATGAATGCAGCCGCCGCTCTGCCTCAGCACGAGCAGGGCCAGATCCACCGGGCACAGATGCCGACACCCCTTCCTCGAGAAGAGGGCCAGGCGGGAACGGAGCGTTTTCATAGGAAAACGCTCACAATTCACACAGACAGCGCCTCAAGCACTGTCCGTGGCGTGTTCTTCTCCCAAACAGTGAACGCAAAGGTTGTGTGTATCTTCCGGTGTCAAGAATCTCGGACACGGATCAGCACACTTCCTAAAACGTTTAGTCTTGTCCTCAGACATGATAAATACCTTGTAAGAAGACGAGGTGGCACGATAGTGGCAGAAACACAAACAGTCCCGAAAAGACGAAAGATACTGACTGCTTCCCTAGGCGCTCCTTTATACTTCCGGGTCGCGCCATATGACGTCATAGGCTGTCGCCGGCCAATAGGATTGGAGTTTTTTGATAGTGGTTTCGAACACCGGGTCATGAGTGACGTTCCCCATATGCGTCTCGAACGCAGAGTTGAAGTTCCCTTTCGAAAGGGAACAGCTTTTATGATGTACATTTTGTAACAAAAAGAATGCTGTGTGTTGAGCTAAATGTGCTCATTGTTTGTGCGTACATGTGATGGTATATTTTTACCAGTTAAGAGCTCATGAAGAGCTATAAAATGTGTAAAGAATTCAATACAGCACCAGGAATTCCTCCATTCTACACAAATGAAGATCTGCTGCAAGGAGACAGCACTTCTGATGCCTGTAATGGGCAACATCGTTCCTCTGATGAGGGAAACCATGTATGCTTGAGCATTCTGTCCTTTCTAAACTCTGTTGCAGTTCGCCTGAAATATTATGTCTTGTTTTGGTTTGTTTTGCATTCATATTTCAGGCGAACTGCAACAGAGATGGTTTACACCTAGTTTGTTTTATTGGTAACCCTGTCTAGTGAGCAGATATGGCATGCATGGTGGCAGCACGCCACTATTTTTGCTGCTGTTAATAAACGTCAATGTTCAGGGGTGCACATAACTTTTTTGGTCTGGTTCTCAAGGGAGCACCTGGAAATGTTGCTTGGTACTCACACTTTACACGACACACTTATCCTAAAAGTTGTCCTCATCACTTTCCTCCTGACTGCTCTCCTCACTATCTTCTTTTCTCTTGAACAAGGTAGATGATGATAATGAATTTTTTTTTTTTTTTCTTACTAACATTAATGACAGACAACAGCAAGAATATTAGGCTGCTGTCACTTTAAGAAGGAAAGCACAGACCGAATAACTGACACACATCCGGTTTCTTTCTCAACCGTTCACTTATGACATAACCGAGAGAATACTTGCCAAGACAGGTATTTTGACATAATTTTGTGTGTATGTGTCTGTTCAAGCGCAAATAAACGCGAAAGAGGAATTAATTCGGTGTTTGAGCGCTGTCTGTCTGACTGTCTCTCTCTCTGCGTGCGCGTTTCGGGGTGTGAGGCTGTGCGCAGAGATAACAGCTCGCGAGTCCCTATTTTTCACTTCTTCCGCTTTTAAAATTGTTCGAATGTGTTAATTGGCGAGACAAAACACATCCAAATGATAAACTTTCACTCTTTGATGGATACATTTAGCAGTTAATCAGCGAATCACATGTGTGCTGAACCGTTGGACCTTATCCGTACGGATCACGGATTAACTGCGATCCGTTGCACACCTAATAATTAAAGAACATTAATTACTTATCATCATGATTGCTATCTAACCAGAGATGGAGAAAAATCCTACTCCAGTAAGTAAACGTGTCCCTGGGAACCAGTCCTCAAAAATGTTGGTACTCAAAAGCGCTTCCCTCCATGTTCTCTGGTGCGCATCGTTTATTTTTACCACGAGTGCGCACCTGCGTACCATGTATGTGCACCCCTGTCAATGTTCCTCTTTAATTGATGTTGAATTTATTTATTAAAAAGGAATACTTATTTGGACCAATATACATTAACCAGAAAAAAATGTATGATTAACTTGTAACACTAGTCAAAGCAGTTTATGCAACACAAAACTTATTACTCAGTACTTAAATGTGTAATTACACTGTAATAAGTAAATAAATTAAAGTGATACTAAATAAACTAACAGTTTTTTTCAACCTGCTGAACCAGTTCACAGATTGGATTGAATTATTTGTTTTGATTCTTGATTAGGCTCTTGTGCTCTCATCCAAACTTTATTTTGTTTTTTTTAAGGTTGTGGGTTTGTTACGAATGCCAGCGAAGATCCCTCGATCCTTCTGCTTCAAGCTATGTGCGATTCATGGAGTAATTTGAAACATGACAGAGATTAATAGGTCATCCTTAGCAGGTAGTTCACATATCTTTTCAGGGAATCAAATGAGTGAGCAGGCAATTCAGACTCAAGGATTTGTTCTTGAATCAGATTGATCAGAGCTGTGTTTTATTTCATTTCACTTGATGGGATTCATTAATAAAATAATCTCTGTATAAACACTCTGTAAATTGCCCTTAGCCAGTCAAATTTGAGTAATTTTAATCAATATAAAAATTAAAAGTATTTTTGTCTCGTCTTTTAGTGTGATTTTCCAGTTTGAAATGTAATTCAGTGACTTCTCACACAAAATTACAATACGCAGTGATACTGCTTTAAATTATAAGAAATTGATTTCTGTTTTAGATATGCACTTAATGGAGTGAAAATATATGAGAGAACTTATGATGGAATTTTATTTGGATGTAGGCCTACACCCCTTCCCACTCTCCAAGAATTGTACTCATCAAGAGTAAAAGGGCTGGAAAATCACTCTGGACCCTAGTAAGGTATAGCGCCAATTAAAAAAATATATATTATCAGTTGTAAAGAACAGGAATAAAGTGAAGAGCTGAAATAAAATTATTTTTGTGGAATAATATCTAATATAGAAAAATATATAAGACATTTTAACATATGAAATTTGTTGGTTTGGCAACTTTAGAGCATTGAATTGTTTCAACTTTACTAAGGTACTGTTTCAACTGTACCTAACATAGGTACAACTGGAACAAAAGTACTTGCCTTATGAACTAACTGGAAAAAAATTAAAATATTTATAGATATTATTATAATTTCTTTAGTAGGCAAATAAAATGAATATTTCCTGAAACAATTCAATGCTTTTAGGTGGTACCTGTGGTAATGTAATAACATATTAAACTGATGATGAAATGCTGTATTTTGTACTTTGAGACACATGCACCCAAAAATGTTCATGAAATTTTTATTTTCTAACTCAAAATTTTTCTAAATGTTCTTAATTTCTTTAGAGCGCCAAGGCCAAGCAGACAACCAGAAAACCAGAAAGCCATGATCTACACAGAGCTGCCTTGTGACTGAATGTCATCATTGTACACAAACTTTTATTTGTTCACTAAGCACATCACACAAATTATACATTTGTAACTTTAAAGAAAATAATATGGGGCAGAAAAAAAGACATTTAGGCTTTTATCTACCTTACTAAGTCATACTGCATTTGTGGGAAGCATGAAAACAACCAAAGATATTTCTTTTCTGCCATAAAATATTTTTAAATGGTTACAAGTTTCAATATTTCATTAAAATTACAGAAATGTATCAATATATCAAACATGTTTTAAGATAATATCCTCTAGTCAGTAGATCTTACAAATAAAACCACTAATGGTAAATTTACCAAATGTTATGTTTAACCCTACATAGGACAAGCGACGGATGAATGGATGGAAATATATTAGTAAATTCTTTTGCAAGGCTAATAGTAACCTTATAGAAAAATCAATACATGCAAGTTGTTAATATATTAAAAAACTGCAATCTAGTAAAAAAAAAAATTCATATGTGAAGAGATTTTAATGGATTAAGCTGTCAAATGTTTTATTTATTTTTTAGATAATATTCTCTAGTCAGCAGATCTTTCAAAATTGCTGATGACTATCTGGCCAATCCTCAAACGGTCCATGCGAGCCTGTAGGTCTCTGCGCCTTCTGCTGACATCAGAGTCCTCAAACAGGAGATCACGCACATCTGGCTTTTCCAGTAAACTCAACATGTCAGTAGACAGGAGCTGAGCAGTCTGCTTCAGCATGAAAAGAGAGATCATCATGGGCAGTTGGTCAGCCATCCGCTGCACCACAATCTGAAAGAAAATCAAAGAGCTACTAAGTTACTTCAACAATAAGTACTGCAGTCCATTCATTTAAAAAAAAAAAAAAAAAGATCATACTTGATACTGAAAAATAGAAAGCTGTACCTTATAATATGCCTCCAACATGTCAGTGTACTTGCATTTCTTGTCAAAGACAGGTAACTCCTTTTCTGAAAATGTCTCGTCGGTAACCTCATTCAAGATCTTCAAGTAGATGGGATCTTGAGTGTAGATCAAGTTTTCCATTTCAAACTGCTCTGAGATCCTCTGCTCTGCCTTCTCTTGCTGACTTGACTGAATGTTGCCAATTTTGTCCTATAGAATCAAGTGAAGAAGTACAGAGGAAAGAGAACTTTATTAAAATTGTGCATAGGCTGTTTGGTACTTTTCTTTACTTCTAATAAGAAACAATATTTACCTTAGTGATTTCTAGAAGAACAGGGTAGTTCTTGAAACACTGATTGACTACATCAGTGAAATGCTTGATGATGATGCCTTCAGGAAGATGAAAAACATACATAGATGAAAAACAACAAACAGATGTAACTCTCTCACAGTTCAGATGTGCTGAAACTAAAATTTCATTCAGTTGTGATCTAATCTTTTGGTTTTATAATGACACATTTCCCCAGTGACCAGAAAGATCTTAAGCATGAAGATGTGTGAAGGTACCTTTGATGACGTTGAGTAAGTTGATGGCTGGTTCTTGAAGTGTGGCCACATGCTTCTGCAGAATCACTTCAAACGTTATGTAGTTGCTGAAGCCGGGCAGTTCCCTTCCTCTGTAATCCTGGATATGCTCTATTTTCTCTTCAGTTGATTCTTGGACTTGTTTGGGAACAAAATGCATTTCTTGTTAAATGAAAAGGCTTTTTCATATGGAACTCTAAATTGTAACCCTGAGAAAAGCAAAACAACAGTGAATTCAAACTTGTTTATGTTTCTTAAATTTGAAAATATACTGACAGGATGTCTTTGTTTCCTCAAGATGATAATTCCACTTCCTATATTCAGCCCGAAGCTGGAGAAACATATTTTCCTCAATGATCAGCTCTCCTGATGATAAGGACTTTATATGATCATTGAATCTTGTTAAGATCTGTGAGAAAGAAATTATTTGTTACATGAGCACATTTAATGTTAAATTATCATTATACAGCAGAAGTGTTTTCCTGAGGAGGAGGAAAACACATTTCAATGAGAAAATAATTGATAATAGAGAAATAATACAAAACAAATATTACAAAAAATTCTGTTGTGAATCGGTATCTTTACCTACATGTTGTCATATACAATCTAAAAATATAGTTTTGGACAAATTATTAGGGTGTACTGCCTCATAAATATTAAAAGAATCAATATCAGAATTGCTCAGAAACGTCTCAGTTGCATATGCAACCCGGTTCCCTGAGAAGGGTAACAAGACGCTCTGTCATGGAGTTGACGCTATTGGGAACCAATACCCACTATGCCATACTAAGGGAATAATGTACCTGTGTCAGGACTCGGGTTTGATCTATCCTTTTGTTTTCTTTCCTTTTTTTTGGTTTCTGTTTCTTCCACATGCGAACGCTCAAGTTATCATGCTCTGCAATCAGCGCAACCACTCATTATCGCTCACGTTTCTCTTGATTTTTCTGCTATGTTTATCCTTACTTTCCCTCTGTTCTCTGCCATTGTGTTTTGTGTTTCTAGCCTCTCACTTGCCGTTATTTTGTCAAGTCATGTTTTTAATTTTTCTTTTGCCTGTTGGCCCCCCAGAACTCACAAGTCTTGGAGAGCTCTCTGGTATTAACCGTCTGACTTGGTTCTAGTTTTGGAGTCTGGATTCTCCCTCTGTACTACTCAACTGTCTGGACTGTCTTACTGCTTAACTATCTGTCTGATCTTGACCATGAGCTTGGATTTCTCTGTTGGTACTGTCTGCCCCTCGTTTGATCTCTCTGCCCGATTGACCTTGGAATTTCACCTCATGTCTGGAAATTTGCTACTGGACTGATATGGATCTCAACCCCTGCCTGCTTGACTAATCCTTCTTCCTACTGCCCAGAGTTGGTTTGGAGCCAAGCAGCTCACACTGTTTATCTCTGTGTTTCAATAAAGTGAAATTGAGTACTCTTCTGCTTTTGGGTCCTTTCTTTCTGAGAACGTAATAGCCTGTCTCACTTAGCTGTGAACATTCAAAAACATAATGGGCATAGCATTAATTGACTCTACGAATTACTTAGAGAACAACAACCACAAGGGTGCATCAAAAATGACTAATTTAGGCTCATATAGTGGTGCCACTCCTAAGCCAATATCTTCCAATAGTAGGAGAAGATACCCAAGCTCCTATGCTCTATGGCAAGGGAAGTCCCCATCTTTACAACCTTCCTCCCTCACGAGACAGCCATCAGCCTTATAAGGCCCAAAGAGCAGAGCTCTAAGGAAAAATTGCCCAGCTATTTCAGGACCTTGACAAAGCCCTTAGGGAGTAGCCTACCGAAGGTAGTATGTCAACTACGACTTTCAATATAATCTTTTTTTTTTTTTTTTTACTCACAGTTGACTATATAGCCCTCTAGAACTACTGGAGGGAGAAATCACCATAGGGATAAAGGAATACCTCCTACCATCTCAGATCAGCAATGATCAAGGATAACTGAAGGAGTCATGAGGTTTACCATGACCACCTTCTATAATCATTACTACTGACAACTTCCAGTAACATGATGAAGACAACTGGAATCAAAGAGAGGTCGCATCACCTCACTGCGATTGTCTTTCTCAAGCAGTTACCCTCTATCTTTGCAGAAAATTAGTCCATACTCTGTGGTCCATGAAGGCAGACCTCAACCTCAGTGTAAGCTTAGAGCGAGAGAGAAATATGTTTCCTCTATTTCCGCTAAATATTACTCCTTCAACCCTCAATATATTATATTATATAAAATATTCTAGCTCACCAGAGTTAGTTTTTTTGCGGCGACTGTTATTTTAGAATGTTTGCCTTATTGTTTCCATGGCAACACGTCATGCTTGTCACATAACACACCGCAGCCACAATAACACTATATGACAGATGTATCGCTATTATTTTGTTTTTCCTTTTTTATTTAAAATAGTTTAATCAGTCATTAATCAGTCAGGTTGGAATCATGTGGATGCTTAACGCTCATTCCTCAAGAGAGAGTAGAGCATGGATGGAGCTTCCCACAGAGAATGTATCACAAAGAATGCATTCAACTCCCTTGAAAGCTGAACATGCAAATGTTAGATTCTTATCACTTTATCGAGAATCAAGCGAAAACAGAGCCACCTACCGCAAATGCCTCCAAATCCCTCACTCAACTCACTCATGCAAACTCTAGATTCCTATCCCTCAGGAGAGAGTCAAACAACAACAGAGCTTCTTACTACAAATGCATCATAATGAGCGCATAAGTGCTAACTTCCACGTTCATACAAACAAGCGGCTTCTGAAGACAAAAAGCTGATGATGTGTAATTCAGTCAATTCATGTGACGTCATGGACTGCCGTCTGCCATTGATTTATTGGTGTTTGTTTACATGTGCTTCAAACACTGGTCATGCTGATGATGTTCCCCTTAGCATCAACTCCATGAAGTTCCACTTCAAAAGAGAACCAGAACCATTCAGTGGAATCAGAACCAGAATCTGTAAATTCCTTACAATTCCCTTCAGTAAAGTAGGAGAGGATATCACTGCATATCTTAGATGCATATCTAAATTGAAATATATAAACAAGACAAAGCTGTAAATATAGTCAGCAGCAATCATCAGGGGTAAGGTATTTTGAAGATTACCAAAACTGCCAATTTTAAAAGAACAGATGCAGTGGATACAACTGTATTGGTAACAAACATCAACACGCTGCTCAAAATGTATTAGAACTCCCAAGCATTTTGTGATGGCAAAATAGTTCTTACTTCAATGAGGAACTGTTTGGCCCCCTTAGGATCCTGTGGTGGTCCAGCCTCGCACTCTTTGAGCTTATTCCTCAGGTCCCACAACTGCTTTTTTATCTGTTCATTGAGCTGTGGTAGTGATTTCTGTCAAAGGTGGGTAAAATAACAATAAAAAACAGAACACTTATGGAACACAATATACTCAAAGTCGGCATGAAATGGAATGTTGTGATAGTCTTTTCTTCCCTATTGTGATGTATATATCCAAGTGCAATGGCTTATGGAATGAAAAAAAATGTAGGTCTGGACTTGATTTCATCCTCTGGAATTGATTGGATCATAGGAATTGGGCATTGCAAACTATATGGACACAGATGCTGCCACAAAATGTTCATTAAAAAAATGATACTTAATATGAATATAGGTCTTATGCTTGAAACTTTCAGTAACTTACTTTGATATGATCAACGAGATGATGAGTCAGTTTCATAGCAAGACTTTTAATTGTTGCTTTATCCTCATTCAAGAGGCCTCTGTAAAGAGAAGACACTTTTTATGGCTTGATAATCAGGTTTTTTTTTTTTTTTTAATTCTGTGCTTTGGCAATATAACATTAAGAAAAAAATAACTCAGGATGAAATTTGTAAAGGCAAACTTTTACAGTGGCTAGTTGGAGGTGCAGCTGAGTTTTACTAAATATTTCTGAAACTTTAGTTCATATAACCATGTTAGAAAATTGGTTGCAATGGGATCAAGGATCATATGGATTTCACATGTTCCAAAACCATGTTTCTCATATGCAAAGTATGTGTTTCACATGTGTTCCACATGTGTTTTTGCGTATGTGAATTCATGTGGTTTTTCTGTAAGGAGAACAAAGCAACCTGATAAGGGCACATCAAGTCTCACTGACACAACTCAGTTTAAATTTTATTCTTAGTTATTCAGAGTTAAATTATATTCTTAGATTGTAACCTGAAATAGTCATGATTTCGGAAGAAATCACTCTCCATTTGTGTCGCCTCCTCTAGAGAAATGTTCTCATTGATCTGCTGTTGTCCTCTACACTTCACCATGACGTAACCTTTGCGGAGAGGAATCACTTTGTTCTGGATAATGTCTAGAATGTTCCCCTCTGTTCCCTTGTCTATGAGGTCTGGCTTGGTCAAAATGGCTGTGAGAATGAAAAATAGTTATTTTGTAAAATGTCTATTGGCTGATACAGGTGCTCATATCAGGTATATTAGATATTAGTTGTTGTGTGGATTGTGTGCTACATTACCAATAGTTCTTATGCCCTCAGGATCTACTTCTTGTGCCATTTTTAATGCTTCTGTTGTTGCAATGTCAATGTTACAAGGGACCACTACCAGGTTTGTAGTCTCTTGCATCTTAATAAACTTTGTTATCAGACATTTGATCTACAAGACATAAAGACAAAACATACTTTTTTAAACTGGGGTGGTACTGAATGTAATGTGTAAAATCAGATTATATTGCTCACCTGGTTTCCAATATCCTCTGGTTGTCCTTTTACTGGGACTCGGGCAATTCCAGGTAGATCGATCAGTGTGAGGTCACACACATCTGGTGACATGACCTCTAAAGTGATGAGCTCATCACATATTCCTACCCCTTTTCCTGCCAGCTCATTCTGGGCTGTAAAACACAAACTATGTTTCTCAACCAAAATCATTGGTAATTTATTATATAAAGGCTTCTTAGAAAACAGTGCCTTTTAATGAAGTGGCAGTAGTGCAAAAGATGAGCCTGAAGCTTCTCTTTAGCACTTTTCATTGACATAAATGGCCATAAAACATGTTTTACACATTCAGTAAATTCATAAATGCTTCTCAGTCAACTGCCAGGAGAGCAGAGAGACACACAGTGAGACAAATACACTAATTTATAATGATAATATTTGGGAAGTGAAGTCACCGGAAAGGTGCTTTATTCACAGTGATTTTTTTTTTTTTTTAAAGATTTATTTTTTGGTTTGTTATTTATTTAGATGTTGCTGTTTTGTTTTGTTTTTGGTTTTTTTGCCTATTTTAAGTATACCACACTTTGAAAAAGTAGAAACTGCAGTCATGTTTTGTTAAAAAGATTGTGCGGGCACATGTTTTTTTAAAAAAAATAAAGGATGTGCACAGACAATTTATATAATCAAATGTAATTAACAATGGACTATTTCCACCAAATATTTGTGTTCTGTGTATTTTATGCTTATTAGAATATTAGCTTTGCAACATGCTAACAACAGACTCCTATGTAACCCTAAAATCGTAACTGCGCCAGCTAGCCTGTCAGTTTAGAACTGCACAATTTACCAGTGGTAACCATTAAGCCTGACGGTATAAATACTAAGACACGACTTTCTGAGTCCAGTCCATTTCACGGCATGATTTGAGATGAGAAAAATACTAATTATTATATTGAAAAGATCTATTCTTAATCTATTTTTTAGCTACAGCAGGACAGATAAAATTATATGTGATGTGTGTTATAACTTGCATCTTAAAGTGATAACCATTTCTTTTAATGCATGGCATACACAAGAATTCACACTTTTTGTGTGAAATAAGTTCATTGGGAAACACAGCTGTCCAAGATCAACCTAATTTATGACCACAAGCCACAAATGATTAATTATAAAAGGTTAACATTTATTCACTACTGTAAAAGTGTGACTGAGAAACTGACCTATAAATGAAATAAGTAGCTTAATTTTTAGGCCTAACTTTTGGTTTTAGATGAGTCGTTAACAGAAGCGTCATCGTGGCCATTCAAACCTTATAGATTTGTGAGCCAAGCTGAGAAATATTAATATTAATATTAAATAATTATTTTAAAGTTGTAAGATGTGGAATAGCGAAAGTATAGAAGTTAATAAGGTATTTCCTTGCTTCAGTTTAGAATTCAAAAACATATAATTGTGTCTTTCTTGACTCTGTATCGACATCTGTGGTTGAAACGTAATTGCAAGTTATCTTTTGCTTTCAAGTTACTTGCTGTCTGCTATGACAAATCATCACAGTAACAGCAAAAAAAATTGACATGAATGATTCAATTCAAATTTATGCAAGTGTCATAATTATGGACTCTTATTTTGATATTCTGTTCTTTTTTCTTTTAGTTGATGTTTTCCTGCTCTGTTTAATTTCGGTTATGTTCCTGTTTGTTCCTGTGATTAATTATCATCAGCTGTATCTTATTTAGTTCCTGCATATCCCCTGCATATATACTCCCTGTTCAGTTTAGTCCTTTGCCGGTTATTGTTTGCATTAAACATGGATGTTATTCTCCTGAGTTTGCCATTGTATTAAAAACATCTCGGTTACGTATGTAACCCTCGTTCCCTGAAGGAGGGAACGGAGACGTACGCTAGAGAGCCCTATCTGCTTCAAGTGTATAACAACGAGCCAATGGAATTGCCGTGCGATGTTTGCATAATGCGCACCGCCCCAGTTAGGAGGGTATAAATACGGAAGCGGATGCAATCGCACTCAGTTTTTCACTGGAGCAAATGGATGCACTTATCCGGCCCAGGGGGCGGAAATGGCATTACAAGCCGACACTAGAACGGGTTCCTCGCGTTTACCGGCTGGTGGAAGCGAGTACACGGGAAGATACCGGTTCTACACGAAGGCTATAGAATCTAGCGAACGTGTTGGGTGTCGCCCAGCCCGCAGCTCTACAGATATCTGTCAGCGAGACGCCATGAGCCAGCGCCCAGGATGAGGCCACCGCTCTCGTGGAATGGGCTCTCAACCCGAACGGGCAAGGCACACCTTGGGACTGATAAGCCAAGGCGTCCACTATCCAGTGGGCCATCCTCTGCTTGGAGACAGCCTTTCCCTTCTGCTGGCCTCCGTAACAGACAAAGAGCTGATCTGAGGTCCTGAAGCTTCGCGTTCTATCCACGTACAGGCGCAGAGCGCGGACGGGACAGAGCAAAGCCAGGGCTCCATTTGCCCGGAAGTGGAGGCTGCCGTGAGAGCTCGTCGGCTGCACGGTTGAGCACGCCTGGGACATGAATGGCACGAAGCGACCTCAGATGCTTCTGACTCCATAGCAAGAGATGGCGGGCGAGTTGCGACATGTGACGGAAGCGTAGACCACCCTGATGGTTGATGTACGCAACGGCCGCAGTGCTGTCTGAACGGACCAGTACGTGCTTGTCTGTCAACGGCTCCTTGAAGCGGCTCAGTGCAAGACATACTGCTAGCATCTCGAGGCAATTGATATGGCAATGCAGTTGAGGCCCCGTCCACAGACCCGATACTGCATGCCCGTTGTACGTGGCTCCCCACCCCGTGGCAGAAGCATCTGTGTAGACCACAGCATGCCTGGACACTTGTTCGAGGGGGAACTCCTGCCCGCAGGAACGAAGGGTCCGACCACTGGGTGAGGGTTCGACGGCAGTTCGGTGTAACGGGGACACGGAACGTACCGCGCTTCCACGCCCATCTCGGGACCTGGCCGTGGAGCCAGTGTTGGAGCGGCCTCATATGAAGCAATCCGAGCGGTGTGACTGCGGCTGCGGATGCCATATGCCCCAGGAGCCTCTGAAAATGTTTCAGTGGGGCCACTGAGAGACAAAACACAAATTCCCCCCGGCCCTCCTCCGGGGGAGGGAGAGAAGCTGGTATCCTCTGCCGAAGAGCTGGAATCCTCCCCTCCAGGTCGCCCGTCTCAGGACCGCTTCCTAGTTCGTTTGCCACCTGGCTTGGCTGGGGTCTGAGCGGGCTGGGTGCCACGTCCGCAACCGGCTCCCTGCTGTCTGGCGGGTGGAGGCTGCTGCTTGGCCGACTTAGCAGGGGCGGAGGACGACGACTGAGGCTGTGCAGCCGGCGGTGGGGTGGAGGCAGCAGCAGACCGCCGAGGGAGCACGTGTTTTATGGCCTCAGCCTGCTTCTGAGCGGCCGAGAACTGCTGGGCGAAGCTCTCGACCGCATCGCCAAATAAGCCAACCTGAGATATGGGGGAGTCCAGGAACCCATACTTATCGGTCTCCCGCATATCAGCAAGAGTCAGCCAAAGGTGTCGCTGCTGGACCATTAATGTGGCCATCGCTTGACCAACGGAACGTGCCGTCACCTTAGTCGCACGAAGGGCGAGGTTGGTGGCGGCACGCAGCTCCCCCAGAAGCTGCTGGTCAAGACCTCCTTGGGGCATCTCCATCAGCGCTTTTGCCTGATAAACCTGCAAAAGGGCCATGGCGTACAGGGCGGAGGCAGCCTGTCCACAGGCTCTGTAAGCCTTCTCTTTCAGACCGGACGAGAACTTACAGGCCCAGGATGGGAGACGCGGTTCACCACGCCAGCCGGCAGCCGTGGGACACAACTGCATCGCAACCGACCGCTCGACTGGGGGGATCCCAGCGTACCCTCTGGCCTCTCCGCCGTCCAAGGTGGTGAAGGCAGAGGAGGGACCGGGTCTGGCATGAACACTGTAAGGCATTCTCCAAGCCTTGGTCACCTCCTCATGCACCTCCGGGAAGAAAGGTACCGGGGCGGGGCACTGAGGACCAGTGCGAGCCGCCCCGAGATACCAATCATCCAGCCGAGAGAGTTCGGGAGGTGGAGGAGGATCCCACATGAGCCCGACCTTCTCGGCGGCCCGGGCAAGCATAGCTGTCAGCTCGGGATCGGGCTCGGGCAACGCTACGGTCCCGGAGGGAGGCAGCGCAGCCAAGTCTTCATCTCCCGAGGACTCAAGCTCACCTTCCGATGCCGCGATCAACATCTGTTCCTCCACAGGCGCACCGAAGGAAACGACTGGTCACTCTGTGGAGGGACCAGGACGCTCCTCCGGCAGCACCACAGGCAGCACCACAGGCTGCAGTGAAGTGGAGGGGAAAGGGGCCCGTGGAGCGGCGCTCGGCGGTGAAACCCTTACCGTGATCCTCAAGTCACCCTGCCTAGACAGCGCCGTGCCGCTGCCCTGGGCGGAGCCAGAGAAAACGGCCGTGCGGGGCATAGGGGAGGGGACCCCCGCTCCCTGGGAACCAAGGAACGAGAGTCTAGACCACAACACTGCGATAGTCATGTTCCCACAATGAGAACATGAGCTATCAACAAACGCTGCTTCAGCATGCTGAACGCCCAGGCATGTGACGCAACAATTGTGACCATCAGCGGGGACCAAGGAACGACAACATCCAGTAACGCACAGACGAAATGACATCTTGATAAAGACGCAGGGTTCGTCTGTGAAGCTCTTTTAGATAGGGGGATTTCAGCTCTGTTCTGTGTGCTGAGGCACGCAGGGAACAGCCGCGACGTGACTGCAGGTACACGACTGATCGCCTGACAGTACACGCGCAAGGAACCAGCCCAAATCGCAAACCAGCAAGGGGCAACAGAAACAGTGCTGTGAAAACAGCAATTGAGAGCAGAAAGCTCAGGCACCTCAGGAAGTCGCGGCCTCGCTGTAGTGTGCCGTAACACCAACACAAATCAGACAGACGCTCTTCACAGAAGGCTCGAAAACACTCCAAAACAGTCCTGAGCAGGAACGCAAGTGTGGCTCCGAAGCGAAAGACAGAGTGCGATTGCATCCGCTTCCGTATTTATACCCTCCTAACGGGGGCGGTGCGCATTATGCAAACATCGCACGCCAATTCCATTGGCTCGTTTTTATTCACTCGAAGCAGATAGGGCTCTCTAGCGATATCCCAATTCGTCGGTCACTACGGACGTACGTCGAACGTGACCGACTGAAAGGGAACTGTGTATTTTTAATCATCTCCTTTGTCGAGCGCATCACTATTACAGTCACCATGTGACAGCAAGCATACAATAATACGTTACAGTATATTTATAAGCTTTAACTACTTTATTCCACACTTGAAAAGAAAACAGTTTGCAAACAGATGTACTAACCTGTTTCAACATGTCCTTCAACTAATGATGAATCCACAAATTCAATTCTCTTATCATGGTACGATAGAACAGCCTTCCAACTGACTCCACCTGTTACCTTCTTCAGCCTCAGCTCTAGTGGACATCTGGTGACAATTCCTATAGCAAACACAGTTCAGTTAGCAACCAAGAAAACTACCAGTGGGAAATTATGAGACAAGAACATTTTGTAAAAATAGCGGTGAGCGGCAATCATTGGGGTCCAAGCATTAATGACCCATGTGGTTGATTATCGGTCTAATTGAAATGTATCTTATGATGTTGTTTTTATAGCAAAGTCCATCTTGAATCTTCACTGAAAGTTAGGGATTGATCATAATACGTGTGGTGTATGTGGACTCGCATTCAACATTTAAATTTAGATGAATCGCATGTCGTAGTGTCAGGGAACACTAGACTAGAGAATGGTAAGTAAAGACAGTAAGTTTATTTAAACTGGCAGATGGCAATGGTAATGCAGAGATAACCGGCAGACGAGTGAAGAAACAAGCTGGATATCCACAAGCAGGTGAAGAAAAATAACTGAAAAATAACTGTCTTTTCTTATTTACAGGTAGATGAAGGGATCCAGAGAAGGAGACTAGAGATGGAGAACTGGAGAAAGGAGATCGGAGGATGGAACACTGGAGACGAGGAATAACAGGTAGGTCACAACAGGTAAGTAGCAGGTAGAGGAACATGGAGGGAGTCCAAGACAGGACTAGACGAAAACTGTGAGTTTGGTGAGTGCTGGTGCAGGTGAGACGAGTGACAGGTGGACGGTGATTAGTAATCAGGTGATTGAGATCAGTGAAACTGGGTGCAGGTGGAGCCTGGTGATTCTGTGACAGTACCCCCCTCTCCACGGACCGCTCCTGAGGGCCGACAAATTCAACGACGATGATGTGGGTGACCCCTGTCATCGACCCCTGAGCTGGTTTGTCAGGGTGAGTACAGTGGAAAGTGGTGAGTAGCTTGGGGTCCTGCATATAATTTCTAGGGACCCAGGAACGCTCTTCAGGACCAAAGCCTTCCCAGTCAACCAAGTACTCCAAAGCACCACCTCGGCACTCTCGTTCTTGTCCTCGACGTCAGGTAGGGGAGGTACGCCAGGCTCTGTGGGAGAAGGAGAAACAAGTGAGTGATAGAGTTTTAACTGGGATATGTGGAAATCTGGTGGATACGGTAGCGTTCTGGAAGTTTGAGTTGGAAGGATACTAGATTGACATCCTTGGAGATCTCAAAGGGACCAATGTACCTGGGACTTTTACAGGGTAGACGTAACCTGATGTTCTTGGTTGACAGCCATACCTTCTGACCAGCATGGTGTTTCTGCTTACGAATGGCTCCCTGCAGATGGTGATGGGCTGAGTCCCCAGACCCTCTCATTCTCCTGGAACCAGTAATTGACAGATGGTACATCTGATGGTTCCCCAGCCCAAGGGAACATGAGTGGCTGGTAACCGAGCACGCATTGCAATGGGGTGAGGCCTGTAGCTCGCTGGCGGAGTGAATTCTGTGCATACTTGGCCCATGCTAGATACTGGCTCCAGGAGTTCTGGTGGTTATGACAGAAGGTTCGGAGGAAGCGGCCAATTTCCTGTATCTTCCGTTCCATCTGCCCATTCGTCTGGGGATGGTATCCTGAAGACAGACTTATGGTCACATCTAAGAGTTTCATGAACGCTCTCCACACTCTGGAGATGAACTGAGGGCCTCTGTTGGATACAATGTCCT
The DNA here is from genome assembly GCA_037950665.1 of Hypophthalmichthys nobilis. NCBI lineage: Eukaryota > Metazoa > Chordata > Actinopteri > Cypriniformes > Xenocyprididae > Hypophthalmichthys > Hypophthalmichthys nobilis. Next base: position 13,949,273 of record CM075486.1, read on the forward strand.
CAGGTATCCCAAAATATCTAAACACGTGATTGAACAAAAGTTTGGTGCTTTCCAAGGCTGTGGGTAAGCCCTTGAAGGGAAGAAGATGACAGGATTTAGAAAAACCGGTCCACAATCACCAGGATGCAAGTGTTACCTTGGGAAGCTGGAAGATCCGTGATGAAATCGACTCCTAGATGTGACAAGGAATGAGGCAGAGGAAGAAGTTTAGAAGCTCTCGATTGCCGATATCATAGTTCCACAACAAATGGGAGATTTGGATCCGGATGGGTGAGGAGCGGTGCTGAACTGATGGCTTGCTTGAGGATGTTGAAGGCAGAGTTGGCTTCAGGAGGCCAGGACAGAGATTTGGACTTACCATGGATAAGGGATGTGAGTGGACTGACGATGGAGCGGTAGTGGCAGATGAAGCAGCGATAGTGAGTTAGTGAAACCGAGGAATCTCTGGAGTTATTTCACTGCTTTGGGAATGGGCCAGTTGCGGATGGCTTCCACCTTCTTCTCATGGGGATACTCTTCTCGTTGACGATGTAGCCAAGGAACTTGATTTTGGACTGATGCAACTGGTATTTCTCAGCTTTGAGGAAGAGGTTGTATTCACAAAGTCGTTGAAGGATCTCCGCAATGTGTCGGTGATGTTCGGCCAGGCTCTGGGAGTAGATCAGGATATCATCAATATAAACCAGGACAGATCGACGGAGAAACTCCTGGAGCACCTTGTGCATGAAATCCTGGAATATGGAGGGGGCGCTGACCAGGCCATCTGGCATAACGGAGTATTCAAAGTGGCTGTCATCCCCCTCGCGTATCCAGTTGGTGGAGGTCCAGCTTAGTGAAGATCCGAGCACCTCGGAGCTGCTCCAGAGCCGCTGGGATGAGAGGAAGGGGATATCTGAACTTCACTGTGATTTTGTTGAGAGCACGGTAATCTATGCATGGCCTCAAGCCTCCGTCCTTCTTTGCCACAAAAAAAGAAGCTGGAAGCAGCAGGGGAGGTGGATGGTTGAATGTAGCCCTGTTGTAACGCCTCCCAGATGTACTCCTCCATGGCTTCATGCTCAGGTATGGTCAAGGGGTATATTTTGCCTCTGGGTACTGGTTCACCTGGAAGGAGATCAATCGCGCAGTCCCATGGCCAATGAGGTCGTAACTGGGAAGCTCAGAATGACTAGAGAATAGTGAGTAAAGACAGTAAGTTTATTTAAACTGGCAGATGGCAATGGTAATGCAGAGATAACTGGCAGATGAGTGAAGAAACAAGCTGGATATCCACAAGCAGGTGAGAAGAACAACACACGAACAGTCATTGATAATATAGACAAATAACTTTCCTTTTCTTATTTGCAGGTAGATGAAGAGAAGGAGAAGGAGACTGGAGATTAAGAACTGGAGAAAGGAGATCGGAGGATGGAACACTGGAGACGAGGAATGACACAGGTAGGTCACAACAGGTAAGTAGCAGGAAGAGGAACATGGAGGGAGTCCAAGACGGGACTAGAGGAAGACTGTGAGTTTGGTGAGTGCTTATATCTGATGCAGGTGAGATGAGTGACAGGTGGACGTGATTAGTAATCAGGTGATTGAGATCAGTGAATTAGAAATTTTATAATATATTGTCATGAAAAAGACATATACTGTAAGTTGTCTCTTAATTTTACATGGACAGCATTATGTTTAATTAGGTCTGGTTGTAGGACTTGATTCAAGGATTGAGTGGAGAATTTTGTTTCTAGCCCTGAGGGTTCCAAAGTTATGATCCAAAATATTATATGCCTTATTATAGCGCCACCTAGAGTCGGTTGGGTGTGTGTCTGTGCGCCTGAGTAGTGCAAGATTGGGAACATCCTGCCAATTTTGGGGTCACTGTGATTTACGGTCTTTGACACCCATACACATTTAGGGCAGAAAAAGAAGAAAATCAGTACAAACACAATAGGTGTTTGGTGCTTGGACCCCTAAAAAACTGCAGGTGCTGACTAAAGAATTATTATTATTATTATTATTAGCATTCAATTTGAATATATATGAATATCCATATAAGCAAAGGAGAGTAAAACCAGTCCTCACCGCTTCCTCTTGGTAAGGCAACTCCAGACAGCGCTTCCAACACAGAGCTTTTCCAGAACTCTGGTCTCCGATTACTGCAATAGTCGGTAATGCCAAGTCCTTGTCAATGCCAACTGACCTCAGAGTGTCAATCAGATCAATGTATGGACGAATGCTCTTCTCTAAATGACTGTGAACTTCTCCCTTCATTTGCCAACTGTAAACATGAAAATGTATGTAATTCATTTTGAAATTTTCTTTTTCTTATTCATTTTCTTTTCTTATTCATTTTTAAGTTTTTAAATGATTTTATAATGGATGTTTACATATTCATGTCTGTCTTTCTCTTTATTATGCTAAATTAACCATTCTGAATTACCATTGTGTGTAAAACTTGCTATAAACTTGTACAGAAATGCCTTGTATAAATGTTCTATACAAAATTAGTTAAACTTTATACATACCTTTCATTTGGTGAAATATGAATGTTTTCAGGATTATCACTGCTTCTGCTTGAAGGAAATGAAGAAAGCATGTCTTGCCTTGAGCAAGACATTTCTGGAAAAGAAATCAACATGGGTTGAAATCCTGTCTGTCATACTGTATTTATAGTGCATCATGCACAGTAAGAGTGAAAATGAAAATGAAAATAAAATATTGACATGTCAGACAGGTGGGTCAGTCAAAATGGACTATGGTTGCATAAAGAACCTGTGTGACTTCAGTGAAATGCAAAATCAAATATTTTAAGAACTGTTTTGATAGTGAACGTCAGTGAGGTCCAAAACAACACTGGACCTCAATGACTTTCATTTTATGGTCAAAACACACTGATACATTTTTTTTAAATTGCTTGAGGTAGACATTTCTGGAAACAAAATCAACATGGGTTGAAATCCTATCTGTCATACTGTATTTATAGTGCATCATGCACAGTAAGAGTGAAAACGAAAATAAAATATTGACATGTCAGACAGGTGGGTCAGTCAAACTGGACTATGGTTGCATAAAGAACCTGTGTGACTTCAGTAAAATGCAAAATCAAATATTTTAAGAACTGTTTTGATAGTGAACATCAGTCTCCTCACACTCGCCTGGTTACTTTCCTAACCAGAAATACAGGGGGAGTACTCTGGGTTGGGGCCAAATACCAAGCTCGGGGCCTTCTCCTCGGGCAGCACGCCAAATACGCATACTATTTGCTCTATCTGATTATTTGTAAGTGTGAACTCGTGAAATTTAATATATTGTTGCAAAAATCTGGATTATAATGTGATATAATTAAGCAATATCACAAGAGCAAGAGAGCTGTTTTCACAGATTTGAGCATGACTGCAAACATGATCTTGCTTTTATACAAACATTCAATAATGAAAAAAAACATTATTTGCGACATTATTTTTGCATTTGTAATCTAACAATTCAGATGCATCTTCTGCACCACCTCTGCAGTGCAAAAATTAATTTTGTTGTTAATGATTTCATTTGATTGGTAACAGCTTTAAAATGTCTCATTCTAATTACATTTATTGATTAAAAGCAAGTCATTTCTCAGGCGGTATATGTGGATCTTTATGAATTTAAGGAGTGCTGGTCTGGTCTTGGTCTTGACTGGGTCTCGCCCTGCGTTGGTCTTAGTCTTGTTTTGGTCTCAACACACACTGGTCTTGGTCTTGACTTGGTCTTGGATTAGATGGTCTTGACTACAACACTACATCCAACTGCAGAAACATTATAAACAGTATAGATAACAATATGTGTTTTGAATGTTCAGGGTTTTTTGTCACAACTTTCAGTTAAAAGCTATGACATTGAGAAAAAAGGTAATATGCAAACAAAACTGATAAAACGCTCTGTGTGTATGCAGTGCTGCGCAGACCAGTCGGCGCCTGCCTTCATGCAATATGTGCCAATTAGATTTTTTTTTTATTATTATTATATTGTTTTACAATGGAAAATAAATAATGTTATGTGCCGAGTGAAAATAGTGTAACCTAGATTAAGTCCTTGTAGCTTTCCTATTAGAAGTAGTTTATGTAATTTCTTAAATCTAAAATAAAATTTAATGGAAGCATAGCTACTTTTATTTAGTTTACACATGTACTAAAATTAAGGGTTTTTTTTAATATGGCCAAACTGCACTGCACAACTATAAATAGTAAAGGCATACTTTTTTTCTGTAATATCAATTAAAAACTTGCTGCCATTTATAGGGACACTCTCTTAAAACTACTTGATGAAATATGTGACCAAATTAACATCATTAAACTAATTTGATTGATTTAATAAAATTTAAACAATGCGTGTGCACCTGAGTCTGCTTGAAAACAGGTCTACAGGAACTACAGTTCATACTATATTTGTATAATCATACTATGGCCCGGTTTCATAGACAGGGCTTAGCCAAAGCCAGGATTAGGCCTTAGTTCGATTAGGATATTTAAGTATCTTTTATAAATGTACACTAGAAAAAAGACGGTGTACATCTTGAGACAAAACAATGGCACTGACATATATGCCAGTATAAGTTGCTTTCAGTTAAAACAGCTCAAATATGCATTTTAGTCTAGGACTAGCTTAAGCCTTGTCTGTGAAACCGGGGGTATATTAAGTATATTCCACATTTTTTTTTTTTTTTTTAGTCAACATGATGATCCCATTCATAAAAAGGACCATATGTTCAGACTCTTTATTTAGTAGAAATAATCATATCTTTTGTGCACTCATTTGGTCTTGGGTAGGATTTACGTGATTGGGCATAATTCAGTGATTTCTCACACAGCAGATAAAATATCAATCTGAAAATTATGTTCATTTAGATATGCTTACAGAAGTGAAAATGTAAGTATACATAAAGAGGCAAAAAAATGACATGAAAATATAAAAATCTTGACTGTAAGAGTATTTTTATTTAAAATTATAAACAGGTTTGTGCATTTTGCCACGGTGGTTGCGGGAAGGCAGACAAAGATTAAGTATTTCCAAATGACAGACGATCATGCAGCAACACACACTAACCAAGACAGTGAACAGACGAGGAGTGACAGAAAATGAAGAACTTATATAGGAACACAAATAAGGTAACAAGTAACACAGCTGAACAGAATGAACTCATAATAAAGTGATCATAGTAACCGAGGAGTGGTGGGAATTACAAACAAAGGATGGCATGTGACATGTGAAAAGGTCCAAAACAACACTGGACCTCAATGACTTTCATTTTATGGTCAAAACACACTGAGGCATTTTCTGAATGCTTGAGGTAGACATTTCTGAAAAAGAAATCAAAGGGTTGAAATCCTATCTGTCATACTGTATTTATAGTGCATCACACACAGTAAGAATGAAAATGAAAATAAAATATTGACATGTCAGACAGGTGGGTCAGTCAAACTGAATGTCCATGATAAAAAAGTAAGAACTTATATAGGAACACAAACAAGGTAACAAGTAACACAGCTGAACAAAATAAACTCATAATAAAATGATCATAGTAACCGAGGCGGGAATTACAAACAAAGGAAGGCATGTGACGTGAAAACAAACTGAATGTCCATGAGAATTGAAACTGAACAGAACGGACTGTAACACATTTCAGGAAAAAAAAAGCATTGTAACAAACTTTTTTTATTGAACACAAGCTAACACAATAAAAGGTTACAAGTACATTGTAACAAGCTGACATTGTTTTACTTTTGATTCAAAGACACATTTCTGCAGTGGCTAAAAGTGAACTACAGTATCACTCATTCCTTATCATTTATACATCACTTTATACTCTTATAATTTTGATGAGGGTTTATTACTTAAGCTAATATCTATTATTAAATTGAACCAAGTATCACTGATTATCACTAAAGCCACACAAACTACACTGGAATTTTTGTAAGATGATTGATGAACTTTCACTGTGCTTCTTTTGCTTAAAAGAGTTGTTTTATTTTTAGTGATTAAACACTAGGAGATAAAAAGATCTGTATGCTTTCACTATATCCCTCCCTGTTTGTAGCTTGTACTATTCTAAACGATGTCTGAAACTTTGTATTACTTGCACTTCTCATGTTTATTGCCTCTTTAAAATGAAACGCTAACTGCATTCCTTATTTTTAAGTCGCTTTGGATTAAAGTGTCTGCTAAATGAATAAATGTAAATGTGACAGAATAGGTCTTTACCAGAGCCAGCTTCTGTCTCAGAGGTATATACTGATGCGTTCTTGTGCCAGACGCAGCCGCTCCATGCGTTGATGTAAGTCTGCTCTCTTCCGTCCAGCCTCTGTGTCCTCCACGAGCAGCTTCACAACATCCGCTCCATCCCGCAGGTCCATAGCGTGAGCCCGCAGCAACATGGCAGCTTCCTTCAGTATGAACAGCAGGATCACCATGGGAATGTAGTCGGCCAGACGCTGATACACAATCTGTTTGATTGACAGAACGTGGGAGTTTTTCAGTGCAATCAAAACCAAATATTAAAGAACAAAAGCAGCTAATACTGAAATCAAAAACTGATTTACACCTCGTAGTAAATGATCAGTTTCTCAGGTGTCAGACTCCTGGTGTCAAAAACAGCACAGTTGTTGGGTGAGGTTGCGTTCTCTCCGTATCCAAACTAACGGACTCGTACTCCTGTCTCTTTTCCACAAACTTGAAGTCTACAATTTTCTGGGTAAAAATGGGATCCTGTGTGTACACAAGCTTCTCCATTTTAATGTACTCATAGATCCTCTTCTCCACCTTGCCTTCTTGCTTTGAGTGAATGTCGTCAATATGGTTCTAAGAGAACATCAGAAATGTTATGTTTAAGACTTTTATTGTCTTTCAAGATGATTTAATGTGATCAACATTAACATCATTTTAACACACCAGTATTATGTGTCTCAGATGAGGGTAGTTTGGGAAACACAACTCACACATGGCCCTAAACTCCTTCTGCACAATACCTAAGGTTATATTAAATGAGAAATGTTATTATAAATAATTTCAAATGTAATTCACATATAACGTAAAAATTCCACTTAAAAGTTCAGCCAGCTACCTCGGATCAGCCTCAAAGTATCCAATGCTGGTTGTTTAAGGTCTCCAACATGTTTCTTTACCATTGATTCATACACACAGTAGTCACTGAAGGTCACCAGTTCTCTCCCACGATGAGCCTCTTCATATTTTTCTGTCATCTCTTTTACAGACTCTCTGACTAAAAAAAAAAAAAAAAACTTAGAATAGTCAACACAAATTATAAGAAAAAGGTCAATGGTGAAAGTTTTGTATGTTACTTCCTCAAATTTGATTGGCTGAGACACTTTGGTCTTTTCATTACTCCACTTTTCGATGTTTGCTCGTTCCAGACAGATTGTTTATCAGTAGCCTATGTTTTTAGTAGGGGATTTCCATGGACGTATTCTGCAGTTACATCGTTATTCCAGTAGGTGGTGAGAAATCTTTATGAGTAAATAAACTCAAGCGATCCTTCAGTGTTGCCAAGTCCGCGGTTTTTCCGCGGAATTAAGCTACTTTTACACTATTGCCTTGGGTTGTTTTCATATCCGCGGGTTGAATCGACCCAAGATAACATGATATTTAGTCCCTGGAATGCAAATTTTACCAGGGGAGTCCTGCCAAAAACGCAAATTTTACCCCCTGGAACACGATTTTTTACCGTGGGACCCCCTCAAATGCCTTTGGGCTAGTTTTGAGAAGCAATTGGGCAGGTTTTGTTGTGAAAACCTGGCAACCCTGGATCAGTTCAAAACACTCTGGATCGGGAACGAATAATGCTAGTATGTCTTGCAAGGAGACGCAGCGGTTATTCAGCTTTGACTTAGTTTGGAACTAATGGTGTGTTAAAGTCCTCGTGGGAATTTTGTATTTACGAGTTTACGAAGCAAGGTGCGTTCAAGTCACTTTCATCAGGGCAAGATGGCGGTGTACCTTCTCTTAATTAATGCTGCGTTCCAGGCAGGTTTTTGAGCCCGTAAATCACGACTTCAAACCACGACTCACGACTTTGTAGCGTTCCAGGCAAGTCACGCCAAACTGCCTGAGCGCAAGGAATTGTGGTAGCTAGATGTATTATATTATTATTAATTTGACTGCAACATTATATTGTCCTAAAGTCTATTTCTCACCGTGTACCACTTGCATAAACACCGCATCCATAGGGGCTGCCATTGTTGTTTCGCGGGCTATGTGACGTCAGAGCGCGGAACTGGGAGTGCATCGATCTAGTACGAGTTCACGGGTGGGAAGTCACGGGTTTGACTGCCATTCCAGTGCACTTTCATGGGTAGAAAGTTGGAAAAACACGGTTACCTGGAACGCGGCGTAACTACATACAAAAAGCAAGGTTTTTAGGATGAATTCGGGTTGATTGGGAGTGGGACACTTTCCCAAGTCATCTCAATAGCAACAAGTGTCCCAATCAACCTGAATTCACCCCTACATCTACTTCAAAGAATGAAGAACAACGTGCATCAGGTGTTTTGCTTTTTTATGTCTTTAAAAACTTCATGAGGCCACTGTAAACTTTTGTGTATATTATACTGTTATATTACAATGCTATCATATTTTGTACAGGCCATTAGCTTATATTTCTAAATACTTGTGTATTGTGGTATTTCGCCATGTTCCTCACTGACACGCCCCCAGCTCGTAAACTCGAGGCTTAAAGAAAATCCCGAGCTTCCCACTGGTATTTACGACTTTGTGGTGGCGTCCATGTGCGTTCATCTCATAAATGCGATCTTTCCGACATGATTTGAACCATATTTTCACTGGCGGAGCAGAAGTACATAAGGTAACTGGCAATATTATGATTAAAATGTATGTTACTCAATATTATCTTGTTTATTGGACTTTGTATAAAAGAAATATCACATTGGCAATATTGTTCTAAATAATTTAACAACAGCACTCTTGTTCATTGTACAATTGTACTGGTTTGAAACAACATGAAGGTGAGTAAATGATGACAGGGTGAACTGTCCCTTTTACATCGTAATGCAAATTGTGCTGAATCATACCAAGAGATTAAAAACAGAAGAAAAAATGGTTCTCAATAATGTTATGTCACCATCTGACGTACATGATGCTTTGGAGTTGCTCAGATGACATTCCCACTGCTTGAACACTGGTCGAAGGAGCGAGTAGAGATTCCCATTGTCTGATTCTCCTGTTCTACACAACTCACTTATCTGGTCACTGAACTCCAAGATTTTCTACACATACAGAGAAACACAGAAGTTCATTTCAGTCAGGATTCCTCAGATATTGGACAATATAAGAATTGATGCTTGCGCTAACTGTACCTTGCTGAGATAAGGCCCCATGCGCTCAGGTTCTAAAGGAGGACCGTCATTATAACTCTTGAGCTCAAATCTCACTGCAGACAAGTGGATGTGAATTTGATCTCTGAGAGATGGAAGTGAAGCCTGTAGAATAAGGAAGAACTCATAAGTCTAGTGTTCAGAGTAAGTTTCAGAATGCCATGTTTAGACTTGCCTTGATATGTTCAACCAGCTCTTTAGTAAGTCTGGTGGCCAGGCAGGATGTTGTGGCCCTCTGCTCTTCAAGAAGATAACTGGTGGCAGCAGAAACACTCGTAAATGGCTTTGAACATTACACAAAATAACAGAATATCTACCAGGTTAAATGCAACGTAATACCTGAAGTGCACATGATTGGCGAAAAACTCTTTTTCCTGTTTTGTGGCTTCAGCCAGAGAAACGTTTTCATTGATGTCACTCTGACCTCTACATCGGACAATGGTGTAGCCCTTCTTGAGAGGAACCACTTTACCCTGCAGTACTTGTAAGATGTCAGCCTCTGCTCCTTTATCTACCAGGTCTGGCTTTGTCAATATTGCTGAAGCAATAAAAAGTGTTTGAACAGTCATGAATGGAATGGCCCTGCTGTGATATTACATGTGATCAGCAATAATTAAAGCAAAACTACATTTATAATATGCATACTCAAATGTGAAAATTTATCTGTAGATTAAATTGAAAGTTATACCTAAAGTCCTTGAGCCATCAGGATCGACACCCTGAGCCATTCTAAGTGCTTCTGTGGTTGCAACGTCCACATTGCAGGGAACAACAACCAAATTAATGGTTTCTTTTTTTGCAATGAATTTCAGTATAAGGCGTCGAATCTGCAATTAATCAAAGGCTAATTTATAAGACAATGAAGACCTGAAACACATTTCAAACTGCAGTATGCATGTGACTTAATAATGTTGCAGGTTTTATTCAGCAAGTGGTGTCCAGTTATCAAATTTATTCTTTTTATTACATTTTATTATTTTTAAAAAAAATTGAATTATATTAAATTGTATATTTTTAATTAGAAATAAATAATTTAAAAAAATGTTTTCCTTTCTATAGAAAGAAACTGAATGCATAAAAATATGGGGTATTCATAATTAAATATTTTAATCAATGCACAGCTTTAGAAAAATATGTCTTGCTATTTTTGACATTCAAATAATGATTAAAAGGATTACAAAATTGTGTCTGTAATTACTTGTGGTTCATGGCATTGGAAATGAAAGGTCAAATTGGTCACATTGCATAGTGGGATAGAGTTTTCCATATAGTAGGTCTGTTGTCATTGCACATTTTGATAATTACATTCTAATTACTATTTCTGCAGTGTATTTGTACTAAACATGTAAGTATATCATATTTGACAAAGCTATTCTCTGGTAGCACTTTATTTTACAGTCCTGTAATGCAGGTACATACTATGTATTTATTATAGCAATAACAGGGTAATAAATAGGTAATAACCCTGAACCTAACCTTAACCCATGTAATTACCTTAAATTACCCAGTCCTTCTTACGTAAGTGCACATACTGTAAAATTAAGTGCATCACCTGGTCTCCAATGTCTTCCGGTTGCCCTTTCACAGGTACTCTTGTTATACCAGGTAGATCGATCAGTGTGAGGTCGCAAACATCAGGTGATGTGATCTCTAAACTGATGAGATCATCACAGATTCCCACTCCATCTCCAGCAAGATTATTTTGTGCTGTAAAAGACAAATACTACATACTTGCTCAACATTCATTCATCATGTTGGTAATATTTTAAGTAATGATAAACTGCTGTCATTATTTATTATAATGATTATTTATGATATTGAGCTTGATATATAGCCTCACCCCTTCTGACGTAACCTTCAACTTCTGCGGGATCATGAAACGTCTCTCGTACATCTTTGTAAGAGATTATGGCAGTCCAACCGCTCCCACTATTCAGCTTCCTGAGTTTAAGCTCCAGTGGACAGCGGGTGACAATACCTGAATGGACCATATTAGAATATATAGATGCCTCCTAAAGTAGGCAAAGGAATGTAAATAAGATATATGTAGTGTATTATAGGTGTACAACATACCACTCCCACGAGGCAGAGCGACTCCTGACAGAGCCTCTAGAACAGAGCTTTTCCCTGAGCTCTGGTCACCCACCACCGCAATGGACGGCAGTGCAAGTTCCCTCTCAATGCCGATCCGCCTCATGAAGTCAATCATCTCAATGTAGGGCCGAACCTGTGCATCCCACTGCTGCAGAAATATTCCACTGTTCTCGGGACTTAAAACACACATTTAACAGTTACACTGAATTTGTAGAAAAGTTAAAGCTAAAGTGAAAATCAAGGTTTTCCTTACCCATTTTCATCTGAAGAATCAAAATCCAATATTTCCGGTGAGCTGTCCATGATTGAAATGATATAAATCTCACTGATTGTTCCTAAATTTAAAAAGGGCTTTCTTTTAGCTGCAAATGTGTTTAAATTTATTTTAAATATTTCGGGAATCAAGTAAAGTTTGGTCAGAAATGAAGTCCTGGCAAATCAGTGTCAAATGCATACTATGAACCTTATATAGGTTTAATATTGCCTGTGGTTTGTGGGGGTGGGGGTTCCACAGACAACAATAGTCAACCATAAGCAGAAATTAGTTTCTCAAAAAAGCTATGGTCAGCACTTGAACTGACCTTGAGTTCAGGAAAAGGGAAGAACTGAATGCAAATATACTGCAATTTGGGACGTTGATTTATGGGAACTAGTTGATTTGTATGGCCACTGTATTAGCGTGTGTTTCATGTGCTTCTGTTAAAGTCTGTTTTTAAAAGTTTAACAGACTCAGATTTCACAATGAGTAAATTATTTAAAGACAGTCATTGTGCTGTATAAGCTATGATATTATTGATGAGACTTGAATGAGGAAGCAGGTACCACAAAAGCTGAATTGCAAAATCTTATTTGTTTAATGCAAACCTGCCGTGCAGTTTCGGTAAACTATTTGAATACAGTTTAAAAAAAAATGCTATCCCTCGGTTTATGGGGTTGCAGCATAAGTTATTAAATTTATCATTATTGTATTGTAAAACACCGTAGATCTGCTATCTCAACATACTATTTCAACAAACTACCATTTTCTTCCTGCTTCACTGCCTGCAACTTTTAATTTGAGCATTTTTAGAACGCTGTGTCAGCAAAAATACGCAATGGTCAAATACGTGACGTCCATCTAGCGGCAAAATTTTGTGGGCAAGAAAGGTCCATCGATGTATGAAGCACGCCTCACAAAAAAATCACTTTCAAACCAAGCAGCTTTCTGTTGATCAACACAGCAAATCCATGTGACCAACTTGAACCCATTGCGAAATCTGCAATGGGGAAATCGTTCACCCTCATGTGAAATTCCAGTTTGCGCAGATTCTTATTAAAATGCTGGATTTTCCCAGTGAAAATTTGCAGAACATCTGTAAATGTGACCGTACCTTTAATCTTTTTTATTAATTTTGGCTGTTCATTTAAACGCCAATGGTGTTTTGGGGGCCTGAAAACGCAAACTAGGGCAAGTTTTTGAAAACGATACTGTTTTTGTCTCCATGTAAACATGAATATGTGAAAATGCTGACATCATGCGCATTGCGTATTATTTGTTCAGTCTATAGGCGCGTAGTGTTTCTAGTGACATCGCCAACTACTGGCCAGGCAGCAGAATACAGCATTTTTAGTCATTTTCACAGATCCAAGTGAGCGGGGATCGTTTTGACAAAGCTTTTGTCTATACACGAAAAACGCAAAGGAAATTTTTGTCCTTTTTTAGTACATCGTTGTCGTGTAAACGTACTTTAATTTTATAATGCATTTATATTGCAAAGCAGGGCAATTTTTTTCAACAGAAAGCTACTTGTTATGAAAGTGTGAGCTTTGCTTTATCAAAGTCCCTTTAAGGCAGGTTATTTCACTCGGCGGCCATCTTTGAAACGCCTCTCGGCAGCTGTTTCAGTCATGTAAGTACAGAATGGGGAACCATCAAATTCTCCAAAGCTATTCACCAAGTTTACGATTAAATTTCATATTTGAAATCACCAATTTAATCTGACAAGTAACTGTCTCAGTGACGCAATGACTTTACCAACTGTCGATTGGCTCTTTTATTTAAAAAGGCGGGACTTATTCCGCCATATTGCATGTTGTACTTTCTCCTATTCATAGTAATATCTAAGTGCACTGTCTTTGTGTATCTAAAGTCTTTGTCATTATGCATCGCTACGCTACTGACAACAGATCTTTTTCCCTAGTGAAATTTTGCTCATGTCACCGCACCTTTATGGTGAATGGTGTAATTTTCAGTCACAATTTCTTTGCAGTTTTAAAACAAAAGCAACTCTCTATGAAGAAAAGAATAGGAAAACACATATTCTATAATAATGAGTCTATATTTTTTAAGGCACTAAATAAATATGAAAGATTTAGCACAAAAACAGAAACAATAACTTTAATCTCAATGCATCCAAGAACGTGAAATAGAGGGAATAAACTTAACATTAATTAACCATTATGCATTGTACTGAACTACAATGAATGAACTAGGACTATAAAGCTTTGAACACAGCTGGGAACACATTTCCTCTAAATGTGTCTTAAGTAAAAGGAGCAACTTAACTTTGAAACACTTTACCTTAAGTACTGTATTGTTTTAAATACCTTCAGAATGAGCAACATTTCTGTGTACCAGAATGATTTCAAAATCTCTCGATTAGCTTTTCGAACAAAAATATTAATCTTTTTCTGTCCTCTGCATATGGCGAGTCTGGTTCAGTGTGTCCTGTGCCATTTGTCTCAAGAGCCATGGCGGTGAAAGTCTCTCTGTCTCTTTCAAAGGCCGCTCTGTCCCGCTCCAGTCTCGCTCTGTCCTGTTCCAGAGACGCTCTTTCCCGGTCAATTGCAGCTCGGTCCTTTTCCAACTGCGCTCTGTCTCTCTCCAACGCCGTTTTCTCTCTTTCAGCGACGGCCCTCTCGCGCTCCAACAGCACTCGCTCTCGGTCTAGGTCTGCGTGCTCCTTCTCCAGCAGCTGTCGCTCTCTTCTGAGTTTGGCTCTTTCAAAGTGTAGCTCATCTTGAGTCTCTGTGGGGCTTTTTTCCATCGGTCTCCCTTTCATACTTTCTGCTGTATCTGATGAGGGTCCATCATCAGCTACCGTTGCTTGAGTATTGACCTCGATGACTGATTGTGTTAATAGTTCTAAAATATCACTCCCCATTTCTACCTGATACATCTTCTTGCAGGGCTGTGCTGCACATTCGGTCTCATTGGCCAGGTTGGTCAGCAAGGTCGGTTTAGGAGGGTCGACATCAGTGGGATCACCATCTACGGCCTTTTCCATGAGTCTGAACCACCGCCAGGATTCAGGTTTAACCGTTTCGACATCCTTCGCAAGAGCTTTTAAAACCTAGGCACAGAGGGTAGAGAAAACTACATTAGGGCAATAGCATGCATATATATATTTAATTTATAACTAGAGTTTTAGATTTTCTGAAGAAAATAAGTGGTGTGCAGCTATACAAGTAAATAATTTTAATTGAGAATAAAGACAGACCCTATGCATCCATCTTACCTTGTATTTGCATTTTAAATTCTCCCACTTTCGTTTTGCTCTTTGAGAAGTAATATTTCCATCCAGGTTTGATTTAGCCTCTTGAATGAACAGCCTAAAAACAGAAAACTCTCTCAATTTCTCTTTTGCTACTGCATATAGATTAAGACTGGGGTTTTCTACATAAAAGTTTGGGTGACACCCATGTCTGTGAAACATTGAGCTATTTAATTTTTTTTTTTACACAAAGTATTTTTAGGGCTGTCAAAGTTAATGTGTTTACTTAAGATATTAATTAAATGTTTAACACATTTTATATATTATTATATTTATACATTTATTTTTAAAGGGTTAGTTCACCCAAAAATGAAAATAATGTCATTTATTACTCAACCTCATGCCGTTCCACACCCGTAAGACATGATTCGGATTGCATGTCAAACCGACAAACTGCTGAAATCACGTGACTTTGGCGCTCCGAACTGCTGATTCGACACAAAAGATTCATAACGCTCCGAAGCTTCATGAAGCAGTGTTTTGAAATCGGCCATCACTATATAAGTCGTTATTTTGTTTTTTTGGCGCACTAAAAATATTCTCGTCGCTTTATAATATTAATATTGAACCACTGTACTCACATGAACTGATTTAAATATGTTTTTAGTACATTAATGGATCTTGAGAGAGGAAATGTCATTGCTGGCTATGGAGGCCTCACTGAGCCATCGGATTTCAACAAAAATATCTTAATTTGCGTTCCGAAGATGAACGAAGGTCTTACGGGTGTGGAACGGCATGAGGGTGAGTAATAAATGACATTATTTTCATTTTTTGGGTGAACTAACCCTTTAATATTATTTTTTAATGTTTAAATCAATAATGGAAATCATGAATTCCTTCTACCATTATTTGTGCTGTTTATTCCTAATGCGTTTCTCCTTGCCATTGTGACCCTTATCTGGCTCGTTGGGTGCTGTAGGTCAATATAAACTATATTTATTGTGAAAATTGCTAAAATTATGTCATGTATTTAACTGAAGAAAATGTAATTGTTATTTAACTAATCTAAAGTGGGTGGCAACAAATATACTATCAACTTAATATAACTAAATAGTAACAAATTATTTAAATAAATGTAAATAATTTATACACAATACAGCCAATAATTTATAAAATATTATCTCTATATTTTTATTGTTAATATTACACATGGGGTATTAAATATGAAGTATGTGTCTTTATATATTAGAATGGAGGTTACCATAAATGGGGGTCAATGGCATCAACAATTAGAAAACCCCTTGATTAAGAGTTGTTCTTTATTGTAAAACATTAGCAACAACAAATAAGCATAAAAAATGAGGATACAAACAACATGTACTGCAGATGCAAAATGAATCACAATGAATACATACTCCCAGCCATTTCTGCATGTGTTTCTCCAGCCTGAGAATAAATAGCCATGGGCCATGCGCCACCTGATCAGTGTCTCTGTGTCCTTGTGAGACCCTGAAACAGAACCGCAGTCCAAACAAACACGGTGAATATTCATTCACTTTAGGTTTGAACATGTGATTTTATGCAGAACAAACAGCCCAGTCAAACCACATTATAAACAATGACAACTGTCAGGCTGAAATAATAGTAATAAATCCTTATTTATTAAGCTAATGCAACTGCACATATCAAGCACATTAAACTGGTTTTAAATCCTCTCTGAATTACATAAGAACTAATAAAAGAGAGTTACAGAAATGTGCTAAAGTTTTGCATTCATGCAGACAGTGCAGGTTTACAGAATGACACTCACACTGTTGAGATGGTTGCGCCATTTCTTAAAATGAGAGAGGTGGCCAAACTCCTCTTAGGAGATATATAGTAATATCATGAATATTATTGATTTCTTTCACTTCTTCATCAACCGTTTATGTGTCTGTTGCGGACAGCACTTCTTCCCTTTTCTAACAGACATACGAATGATGTCAGATTATTGCCCTCTAGCTGTCAGGAGCAAAACAGCTTTATGATAACAGAAAGCGTATCTTATGAATTCTTTTTCATCTTCAGTTAGTAAATCTACAAGTTTGAATCCTGCTGAAGAAAAAATGCTGAATCGTGAAATGAACAACATTATTATATTTAACTAATACTATTAAAAGCTTTTTGTTAAAGAAAATAAAATTGAAATAAAATACAACATAAATATTATACAAATAAATAATATTAAAAACTTAAACTAATTTTTGAATTGAAATTATTACTAGAATGATTATTAGAAATGTTTCCCTGGCAAGTAACTGAAATAAGTTTAAGCTGAAGCATGAAAACCACTGGAAATAAAATATATAAATATAAAAGTTAATTCAAAATATAACTGTATTTTTGAAATATGTGTACTGTGTATATTTATTATGTATATATACACACACACATACATACATATTTATTTAAGAAATATTTACATGTATGTTTTATATTTATATATAATTGATATTATATATAAATATTTTATATATAAATATAATATATTTTTGTTAAATATACATGCATGTGTGTGTATTTATATATACATAATGAATATACACAGTACACACATATATATGTGACCCTGGACCACATAACCATAACCATAAGGGTCAATTTTTCGAAAATTGAGATTTATACATCATCTGAAAGAGGGTGTTAGGATAGGACAATATTTGGCTGAGATACAACTATATGAAAATCTGGAATCTGAGGGTGCAAAAAAATTAAAATATTGAGAAAATCGCCTTTAAAGTTGTCCAAATGAAATCCTTAGCAATGCATATCCACTCACAAAAATACATTTTTGATATATTTACGGTAGGAAGTTTACAAAATATCTTCATGGAACATGATTTTTACTTAATATCCTAATGATTTTTGGCATAAAAGAAAAATTGATAATTTTGACCCATACAATGTATTGTTGGCTATTGCTACAAATATACCTGTGTGATTTATGACTGGTTTTGTGGTCCAGGGTCACATATTATGTAAACACAAACTTTTATTTTGGATGCGATTAATCGCGATTAATCGTTTGACAGCATTAGTTGTAATACTTGAAAATGTATAAATAAAGTGAAAATTCAAAACTATAAACACAAAAATAACGCTGATCAACAATCAGCACTGGGTAGTAACTGATTACATGTAATCTAGATTGCTAATCTGATCCCAAAAATTAAGTACTTGTAATTAGATTATATTACATTTTAAAATTAAATTTTATTAATTATTACATGTTATTCTCACAATGCCAGTACTTATTCATAAATCATTGATTCAGCCTACTTCTTTTTTATTTTCCTTTCTAAGAAAGCCTTATATAGATTCAGAAGGTCGTCCAGGTTTGTGGAATTGCACACACAACACATTCATTAATATTTGAATTATCACTCAGTAAGTCATTTTACCATGTATTACTGTCTTTTGAAGGCTTCACAATTTCACATCATTGCATATTTACATGCAATGCAGGGATTTCCAAACTTTTTTGTCAGCTGAACCTCTTTGACCTAATATACCATATAAATTATTTTATTACTTAATAGCTTTTCTTTAAACTCACAAACCCCCTGCAGTTTCATCATGAACCCCAGTCTGGGAAACCCTGATGTAATGTGATTTTTAATGCACTTCATGTTCTTCATAACAAAGACTGAAACATTTTTTCTTTCTTTGTATTTTTATATCAGTTTGGTACAAGATTCAAATCAATGTGATAAACAAGTTAGGACAAAAGTAATCCAAAAGTAGTCTGATTATATTAACTTAAATGTGTAATGAATTATGCTACTAACTACAATTTTTTTTTTCATGATATTAGGAATCAGTAACTGACTACAATTTGTAATTAATAAACCCACTGCCAACAGTAAGATTTTTCTGAAAGAATCTAGAGTTGGGTCCAAAAGTCTTAATGCTTTTATTTTGAATTATTCTCATGAAAAAAAAAAAAAAATACAAATTATTTGATCCGCATTACATGTATACACATTTATTATAATAATATACATTTTTAATTTTTTATTTTATTTCATGTTTTGTTAACAATTTGAGTAAAAACATCTGAATGAAAACACAGCGGACCGTGAATCTTAGGTTTTGACATTTATTGTATGGCACAAACGGTATACTTTACTAACAGACACTGTTATATTACATTATATCAGAAATAAAGCATCATATTCCGTGTTTCTTAGTCAACATTCACAAGTAATTAAACAAATCTCAAAAACATCTTAGTTTAGGGGCCCTTGTGCACCCTGCCAATGTATGTGGTAAGTGAAATCCATCTTTGAGTCAAGACTGTGACAAATGTGATTGATTCAGAAGTGAAAAGTACAAAAAATTTTGACAAAAAATTAAATGTTTAAATGTCTCTTCAGACTGCAAAGACATAAACCCAAGGAGCGTTCAGATATCCCATAAGCTCACAGAACTCGTTGCAGTATCCGTTTTTCCCTGAGGTTTGCCTCATTCTCAGTGTTGCTTCAAATTTTTTCCATCACCCTTTCAAGTAAGAATATTAATTTTTCTCTGTTCTTTTCATGAGGACAGTCCAGTCCATTGCATCCTGAACTGCTTTTCACGTGATTTGTGAAATCCGCCGACCTTCTGTCTCTTTCAAGAGCTGCTCTGTCCCTGGCCAAAGCGTCTCTGTCTTTCTGCAGTCGGGCTCTGTCCTGTTCCAATGACGCTTTGTCTCTGTTAACCGCAGCTTTGTCTTTCTCTACCTGGGCTCTGTCCCGCTGAAGAGCCGCTCTTTCCCGATCCGCAAGGGCCCTTTCCCGCTCTAGAAGGGCTTTTTCTCTGTCCAGGCCTCCAAGTTCTTTTTCTAGAAGCTGTCTTTCTCTTTGAAGTTTGGTTCTCATGATGTCCAATGAATGGCTCTCTGCTGTCTGTTTGCCCTTTTGCATTCCCCGCTTAACCAGATGCGATTTGGAGGCTGGTGGCACGTTCACCGAAGTTCCTTCCTCTTCCAGAAATTCTAATATTTCCCCTCCGACTTTGATCTGGCGTAACCTCTTACTCGGAAGAGGTGCATTATCATTGTCAGCTTCTGAGGTGATCACTTGCTGGCTGATCTTTTCATCAAACTCTTCAGCCAGAGCATCATCCATGAGATTGAACCACTTCCAGCAGGTGGGGTTCTTCTCCACGCCGGTGGGAGGATATTTTGCATCCTTGTAATGAATTGGTAAATTTACTAAACTGTTGAATATTTTTGGCATTTAAAAAAACACAATTGGCAGTGAGACCAACCTTATATCTTGCCTTCAGGTTTTCCCACTTTTTGGCAATCTGCTCAGTTGTCATCTTTTCCTCAAGCCCCATTTCTCTGAGTATTGCACTGGAAAAAAAATAAACAAAATAATAACTTTTAATCAGAATACAGGCTGTGAGAGATCAGCACAAATTCTAAGGTTACAAATCGCACCTCCAGGCTGTTTTTGACGAATTTTTCCTCCCGTCAAAAAGCGCTGAGTTGCTCGACCGCAGCTGTATCAGTTTTGTGATATCCTCATTAGACACTAGTGTACATAAAACAGACAGTTAGTTAGCTTTATGCTCACATTACTCATTAGTTTCGCGCAAAAACGAACGACTTACTTTTATAGATGAGTTTAGAGGTGGTCGACGCTGAATCCATATTTTATATCACTTGGTAAAACAGATTTCTAGGGCCCTTAATAGTGCACGTTGGCAGTGTGCTTCTGTTAACATTCCCTCCCAGGGAAAATGGCGCCGTACAAACACATCCTGGATAGGCTGCCTACTAAGTGCCCTTATTTTGAAGGAGTGAATATGCGTCCTTGGAGTGCTTATAAAATTACTTCTCGAAATGCAAACTCTAGTTTGACCTAAACAGAATTACTATGTGTGATTAAAACATAAAACTCAAACGCACTAACGAGCTCTTTCTATGGCTAATGTTCCTGACTAGGCAAGAAAAGACCAAAGAAAGGAAATTAACATTAAACGGGGCGTGGTTTATCGGACCGGAGGTTGTCTCTAATATGTTTAAATAATAAATTTTAGCTATTCTCTGTGTATTTTCGATTAAAAGAATATTAAAGTCTCTGAGTGTCATTATTTAGGTTTAAATTCTTGTCATACGGGATCATCCAGTATTTACAAACAACTGTGATTGGTCTATCCCGAAACAGCGCTGAGAAAAATAACAGTTACCATGAGACAATACAATCATGTGTCAGCTGTTACTTTTCTCAGCGATGATCAGAATTGATCAATCAAATCGTTTGTTAATAATAGATGAGGATTTTTAAAAATCATTTAAAAACGCGATTGTGGGTCAGTTTTGCATGCTAAGTGTTAACAAATTAATAGATTTAAGCAAATATACTTTTTAGTGAACAAATGTATCCAATAATAACGTCCTGAGATTTGAATACAGTCGTAGAGTCTGCGGTTCTCAGCCATGCGCCGCCTGGAGGAAGACAACTTTTGTCCCATAGAAAACATAATCAAGCAACATTTTCCATCCATTGGTGAAGTTGAGAAATGAGAAGTCCCATTGTAAGTAGATGAACGTTATGTTTAGGAAATTAAGAAGTACATCTGTCCACAAAAAAAAAAAAAAAAAAAAAAAAAAAAATGAAATTTTAAAAGGTAAAGAATATAAAAAACATGCCCAAATGAAGAAACAATGTATTACTCTACACAAAGTCATGTTGTGAGATGGTTTATAATGTGCACAGCGTCACATCTAGATTCACAGATTTAATTATACTCATAAAATAAGTACAGTACTCTTTATATAAATAAACAGCTGCTGTTATCCTACCCAGATCTTCATGTAGCATGTTTGAAATCTCAACTAATGCACTTGACCTTTACAAGCCTCTGCTAAACTATTAATAAGACAGGGGAACTCCTTCCCTAATGAAGAAACAGTCAGCAAGTCCTGTCAGGATGGAGTGTCAACATACAATTCATCAACTAATTGGACGGTGGAGATGTGGCCCAGTTAATGCTTGGATCTGCCAAGCAGCTAGTGCATAAAACGTTCAGATGAATTTAAAAGGCAGGAAAGTGTGGCATTCTGTTTGTGCCCCAAAAAATTGCTTTGTACAATACATTTGTCTATGTCTATTGTTAAACTTGTGATACCAAAGAACTAGAAACTGTGTTGTCACTTTGCATCACCTGCGTCTGGGCCAAAACGTTGTGCTTGAACACAATGCAAAGATGGCTAGAACTAACATTCACTGCGTGAGAGGAAATAACTGTCTATATCAGCACAGCAGGTGGCAGTATATTTGTCATTTAAAAAGGGAAAAAACGAAACAAGTACTGCAGATATACAAACCGTAAACAAAATAGTGCTTGCATACCATTTTGAATATGAATCATGTTTATCACTTTTTTTACTCCAGACTATAATGTTGTTATGAAATTGGAATGCTCAGATAAGATGACGTAAAATTAGAAAAGCCTTCTGTATTTGCCTTCTTGACTTCGTACTTTGCTCGCTTTCATCACGTTTTTTCATGCACTGGTTCACTATAAAGCTGAACAGCCAATCAGAGTGATCTGTCTCTCCAGCTGCCCTGTGCTGGTTAAAAAACAAAACAAAACAAAAAAAAAAACTGAACTGACAGACGCTCAATGACGCCCCTACTTTGGTTGACGGCTGACCGTCGGCTTGGTGTGTCACTCAGTGAACGTTCTGCAACACATTTTACAGATATCCAGAACAAATAGAACAAATAGATTTTTTCAATAATAAAATTTTCTAAAATTTATCTTTCTGTTCTATAATCTTTAAAGGGTTAATTCACTCAAAAATGAAAATTCTGTCATTTATTACTCACCCTAATGTCGTTCCACACCCGTAAGACCTTCGTTCATCTTTGGAACACAAATTAAGATATTTTTGATGAAATCTGAGAGCTTTCTGACTCCTCCATAGACAACAATATAATCACCGCTTTCAAGGCCCAGAAAGGTAGTAAAGACATCGTTAAAATAGTCCACCTGACTGCAGTAGTTCAAACTTAATTTTATGAAGCGATAAGAATACTTTTTGTGCGCAAAAACAAAACAATAATAATGACTTTATTCAACAATATCTTCTCTCATCTGTCGTTCTCATACGCTGTTTACGTCCAGTGTTTCCAGGTTCTACATCAGAACGCAGAATCATTTTTGGCCGACGCTGTTCACGTGAGCAGCATGACACATGCGTGTGATGCTGACGCAAGAGCCGGGACTATTTTAATGATGTCTTTAGTACCTTTCTGGACCTTTCGGATTTCATCAAAAATATCTTAATTTGTGTTCCGAAGATGAACGAATGTCTTACGGGTGTAGAACTACATGAGGGTGAGTAATAAATGATAGAATTTTCATTTTTGGGTGAACTAACCCTTTAAGGCCAATTCACACCGCCGTGTAAATTGGCCTCTAGTCCTTACGTTTCATCTTCATAAGCCATCATAATGTTTATAGTTTTAGGGTGCTTTCACACTTGGTTCGACTGCCTGGTCTGAACCCGAGTTCGATTGCACCCCCTTCCCTGCCGGTCACCGTGATTGATCTTTTGTTGATCCTGGAACAAGATTCCTGTCCAAAAACATTGTCCTAACCCTATCCCTACCCCTGCCCATAACTTATCCCTAAAATCAGAGGTAAAAGAGATAGGAGAATAAGAATGGTTTAGAAGCCCCTAACCCTTGTTTTAAGCCTAAACTGGAGATTAACTGTAAACCTATCCCTCAAATCTGATTGGTTGATAGGAATGTTGTTCCAGGATCAACAAGAATGCTGATCCAGGAACATGTTCTACCTGGTGAAATCATGTTCAGCCCCCCTGCCACAGCTTGATTGTGTTCACATTATATTATTTGGGTCCGAACCACGGTAGGTTTGTGTCATTAACTGTTTACCCCTACATGGTAGCAAAATGAATAGCATACCTCACTGTAATAGTTTGGTTTTTGAACCATTGGTTTTGTTTTCAAAGCGTCAACACATAATGGCACTTGCGTCAATCTGCTCTTTAAAGAACGCAGGAGTCCAGCAGAAATTTATAAAAACGACCCGCTCAAAAGTTTGTGAACCCTTGATTCTTAATACTGTGTGGTTACCTGGATGATCTACGACTGTTTTTTTGTTTTGTGATGGTTGTTCATGAGTCGCTTGTTTGTCCTGAGCAGTTAAACTGCCCAATATTCTTAAAAAAAATCCTCCAGGTCCCAAAAATTCTTCAGTTTTCCAGCATCTTTTGCATATTTGAACCCTTTCCAGCAGTGACTGTATGATTTTGAGATCCATTTTTTCACACTGAGGACAACTGAAGGACTCAAACACAACTATTAAAAAAGGTTCAAACATTCTCTGATGTTCCAGAAGGAAACATGATGAATTAAGATTCAGGGGTGAAAACTTTTGAACACGATAAAGATGTCCAAATTTTTCTTATTTTGTTTAAATATCTTTTTTTTTCATTTAGTACTGCCCTTCGGAAGCAACAGAAGACACTTAAATGTTTGCCAGAAGACAAATTAAGTACAATATTCCTTGATCTTCAAATTCAAAAAGTTTTCACCCCCCGGCTTTTAATTCATTGTGTTTCCTTCTGGAAGATCAGTGAATGTTTGAACCTTTTTTAATAGTTGTGTTTGTCCTCAGTGTGAAAAGATGGATCTCAAAATCATACAGTAACTGCTGGAAATGGTTCAAATATGCAAAAGATGCTGGAAAACTGAAGAATTTTTGGGACCTGGAGGATTTTTTTTAAGAATATTGGGCAGTTTAACTGCTCAGGACAAACAAGACTCATGAACAACCATCACAAAACATAAAAACAGTCGTGGATCATCCAGGTAACCACACAGTATTAAGAATCAAGGGTTCATAAACTTTTGAATTGGGTCATATTTTAAAATTCTTGTGGACTTTATGTAAACATTGTTTATGTAAAATATCTTACTCAGGGCAGTACTAAATAAACAATGACATGCATTTTGTATGATCCTTCTTATTTTGTTAAAATTATTCACATTTTCACAGATTCAGCAAATGGTTCACAAACTTTCAAGCAGCACTGTAAATTCTCTGCTTGCAGTGTCACTTCACTTTTGACAGGAAAGTGAGTGAGAACACACACAAATACTCCGTTTTATCGAATCATACGTCATCAATAGCGGTTCACTTCCACAATTTAGTACAATTGCATTCATATCGAACCATATCAGAGTTCACATGACCCATACCCCAGACAACCTTTTTATGTGGACTTGGACCGGTTCACAGGTGCACACCTGAGTTTGGAAAAAACAGTTCACATCATCCAAACAAACCGAACTCTGACGTCAATCGAACCCGAGTGTGCACCAAAAGTGCTAGTGTAAAAGCACCCCAACAGATTTTGTTTTTGGCACAAACAGAATGCTGTAATTTCCACAAACGACAGAAAACGACAGAAAAAAGTACATAATGGACAAATGTATAGTAAAAAGCAATAATTTCCTTTCTGGCACATATTGAACCTCATACAGAAGTGGAACGAGCAAAACTCTGTTCCGTCGATATATATTGCCCACTCTGTTTTATCGTATTGATAACGAAATGCATTTTGCATCATCAGTTCAGTCATGTGAAAGGGTGTCCTTTGTTGTCCAGTGTGGAGCAAGGGGGCTAATCTCTGTGCATATGTCCTTAAAAGCACTGATGCTGTTTTCCTCTTAAATTATTAAGCTTCTTCAGCGGCTTAAAACCATTGAGAGAAGATTAGTGAGGTTATTCTGTGACGGTGTGTTTGTGCGTGCGCGTGCGTGCACATGAAGTGTGTAAGGTTGTGTCTTCTACGTTTTGTTTGTGCAAGGATGCTATTCAATATCTCAATCAATGTGTGCACTCCAACAGAGGCTGATCAATCAATCGGTGCCAATTAAACCTCAAGCCGTTGTCTTTCAGAATCACATTAGTGTTGCATCTGTCACTCAAACAACCAAAATGGCCTTTCGTACTTAAAATCAACATCTGGATCATATACGGATATGTACTTAACATGTATAGATATATATAATTACGATCTTATAGGTGCATGCATGTGTTTTTATTCCCAACAGTGCATTTGAGAGAGTTTTTGACATGCGCTGCATTGTAATTTCCCTCTATTTGAATCTGTGTCTCTCTAATCCAGCAGTCTGTATCCTGTGTAGGGGAAGAAGAGGGGGTTGTATGTGTCTCTGTAATCTTGCTATGTCTGTGTGGAACTCTGTTGGTAATCCTGCTGTGTGTGTGTGCATGTATATGTTCGCTCGGGTGTGTGTCTTCAGTGTAATCTATGACAGCGAGCATTTGTGCACGTGAATGGTCGTCAGTGTTAAAGCATAGCCTACATGCCTTGTGCGTTTAGCATCATTTTACGCCGTATGGCCGGCTGCACGGGCACACACTCAACTCCACGTGTGGGCAGGGTTTGACATCATCAGCCGTCATTGCTGTGCTGAGGTGATATGGGAGGGTAGGGCCTGGATCAGGAAAGACATTTGGCTTGATCTCTAACTTTCCAGAGGCATGGCTGGGGGAGGGGAACGACCAGTTCGTAATGACAAACTGGAATTAGGATGAAGATAGTAAGTAGTCTCAGATCAGCGGTTCCAACTTTTAACCATTATGGAAAAATCTAAAAATCTGGTCTCATGTTGCAGATATTGTGGGTTTAAAAAATGGGAATGTGTATTAATTCAGGTTTTGAAGAGGTCAGTAGTGGGTCTTCACTTGTGAAAAAGAAGTACACTTCATCATACTTTAGACATAATATGTGACCCAGGACCACAAAACCAATTATAAGTCGCACGGTTATATTTGTAGCAATAGCCAACAATACATTGTATGGGTCAAAATTACTGATTTTTCTTTTATGCCAAAAATCACTTGGATATTAAGTAAAGATCATGTTCCATGAAGATATTTTGTAAATTTCCTACCATAAATATATCAAAAATGTATTTTTGTGAGTGGATATGCATTGCTAAGGACTTCATTTGGACAACTTTAAATATTTTGATGTTTTTGCACCCTCAGATTCCAGATTTTCAAATAGTTGTATCTCGGCCAAATATCCTATCCTAACAAACCATACATCAATGGAAAGCTTATTTATTCAGCTTTTAGATGATGTATAAATCTCAGTTTTAAAAAATTGGCCCTTATGACTGGTTTTGTGGTCCAGGGTCACATATACTTTAAATGAATATACTTAAGTGTGAACTGAATGTAATGTTTTAGGACACTTCTTAATGCATCTTATTTACAATTAAATAAAAAAAAGTATTATAGTTTGAAAATGTATATATAGTTTATATTAAATGCAATTAGTATTTAAGTAGGATTTAAATACATCTTTGTATGTAATTTCATAATTACTTCTTTTGACTTTGAATTGTACTGCCGAATGTGCTGACAAGCATAGTAAACTTGCTTTAATGTCATTACTATTGTTGCGCTTCTGGCAACATTAAATCCTGGAGAGAAGACTATTCTAGATTGACGAGTGCACATGCAGGAGGACAAAGTTTGAGCACGCACATGTAATTTCTCTTTTTGTGTATCAGGGCCTCTCCATCACTGGATGTTTTTAAAACCAGTTTAAAGACTTATTTTTACTCTTTAGCATTTGAGTGATGCTGTGCATGTGTATGTATATATTATTTTTTATATAGTTGGTGTTCCATGTTATGTATGTATATACAATTTGTTTCATTGACTTTGATATTTGACTTTTATCTCCATTTTTTTCCCTCCTTTTCTATTTTAACTTCTGATTTACTGTAAAGCACTTTGGATCAACTACAGTTGTGTTAAATTTGTGCTATATAAATAAAATTTGACTTGACTTGACTTCTAAGCGAGAGAGGGCGCGTGTCCAGTTTTGTGCGAGACGGGAATCCGCTTGTGAGCGGAGAGCTTCCTGCTCGCGCATTTGATGCGCTCTCGCTTTACAATAATGCGCTCTCGAAATTTGTCATTACAATAAAGCCATAGAAACCACCTTAAACTAACTATTAACGTGAGAAGAAAGTGGTGTCTAAAAGTTGCAATCAATTTTTTATTGGTTAAAATGAATGGAGAATATCTCGTGTTTTTCCGTAAGTTCTCGACCATTTTCTGTGAGTGCCGCTCGAGCATCCATGGGATCGGCACACGTTTTGTTCGTTGGAAATATTTGCCATCAGGATGGATAATTACATGCTTTAAATCATCAATTTTGGCAGCTTTGAGCCGCTCTTGAGGTTCTTATCCAGTATGTGAGATGAAATCTTTGCTTGTGTAGCTGTGAAAAAAAGATAATAATACAGAAATGCGGGACACTACTTGCGTCTTGCGGGACGCGGGATAAAGCTCCCAATTTTGGCTCCCAAAATGCGGGACGAGTGGTCACCCTAGAAGTAATACACTGTAAAAACAATGCATTCTGGGTAATAGCAAAGTCCCTTTAAGACAAGTCATTTCACTCGGCGGCCATCTTTGAAACACCTCTGGGGCATCCAAGTGCAGCTTCTATCTCTTTGAATGGGGAAACATCAAATTCTCCACAGCTGTTTGCCAAGCTTTCGATTCAATTTCATATTTGTAATCACCAATGAAATCTGACAACAACTATCTCATAAATTTTGTTTCTAAATGCTCAAATCATGACAAAAAACGGTATTTTTCAGGCTGGATCAAGCTAATGCGCATCTGCAATCATAAATGCACGTCTCTCGTGTCTCATTTCGGAGGCGCGAGTCTGACTGTT
Organism: Hypophthalmichthys nobilis; assembly: GCA_037950665.1. Classification (NCBI taxonomy): domain Eukaryota; kingdom Metazoa; phylum Chordata; class Actinopteri; order Cypriniformes; family Xenocyprididae; genus Hypophthalmichthys; species Hypophthalmichthys nobilis. The sequence continues at coordinate 13,978,009 of CM075486.1, forward strand.
TCTATAGGAACCGGAGCTTCTAACGGCCGCTGCAGTGACGCGATGTCGATTTACCAGTCGGCGATTGGCTCTTATTTAGAAGGCGGGACTTGCGCGTTGCACTTTCTCCCATTCAAAACAATACGAGTGACACGTCTTGTGTTATTCTATAGTCTTTGGAAATATTTGTTATTTTCGACAAATAATATTACCCAGAATGCATTGATTTTACGGTATATTACTGTTTGCAATGGAAAAAGGTATTTTACTGTGTTCATTTGTTTCATTTTTTTTACAGTTATTTTTAGAGTGTACATTTAAAATATATTAACTTTAAATGTAATATCAACTAACACTACACTTAATTATAATCAAGTAGGCCTACTTAACATCTGCTTTGATATGTTAGTCAACACATCAAAAATTTGTGTAGGCTATTTCTTTAAAACATGACAAAAGATTACAAAGCTGTCCAAAGTGGCATTTTATTTGATTAATAGTAGGCTATCTGCCTGCAGTGCAAGTACTTTTTTTTTTTTTTTTTTTACAAATATACATTCAGGTTTTGAAGCACACTACAAGTGCACATTACATTCAAATAAGCACACTTCTTTTTCACTAGGGGGTTGATACAGCAAAGATGGAGGTAGGGACGGATGCTCAATCAAACCTGGGCTATAGTGCAGCGGGTTTAGCGATGGAGCCCGCGTCGCGAGAGTAGCGGATAGGCAGCACTATTTATAGCTAATCCTGTTTAAGCGAGGTCATGCTCTCTACCGTCCCTGAGACAGAGCAGTGGAGTTAAACGCTCGCGTGCCAGCGTACAAGAAGCATCCCCTGCGCTTTTAGTGCATCGTACCAAACAAAAAAAAAAACACATCCCAAGAGGCTATTTAGCATTATAAATATCAAAGGGGATTTTTCCATGCTTGTTTTGCTAATATAGCCTATGGGACGACACATCCCAACTAATTTTCAGAAGAAAAAAAAAACATTATTTTATAAATATAATTCTTCAGTAGCCTTTTTCCTCAATCTATAGACAAAAAAATACTCTTATATTACATGTGGCTGGATACTGGAGCCTTCAATAAGATAATATCTAGTAAATCTCTGCTACGGCTCTTCTCTTGTTGCTAATAATAACAGCTACATCAAGTTTATCATGTCTATCACATCGCCCTATCTTTGCTGGTTGCTGGTGATGACAGCTGTTTCAACAAGGGATGACACCTGTACCTGGGACAAGCGCTGGCCAATGGGAGTCTGCGTTAAATCCCGAGCCGTGCCTCTGACGTAAATCCTCCACAGACTACAGCGCGCGGTGGGCGGGTCGTCACGGATCGAGTTGTAGATCCACTGCGCGAGACTACTGATGATGCCAAGTGGAACTGACGCGCACCAGTTCAAAGTGAGTACACATGTATGCAATAAAAATGCATTATTATACAGTAGGCTATATAAAAGGGTTGTTTCAGATATTACAGTAGGAACCAGATGACTTTAAAAAAAAAAAAAAGTGTTAATTAAGAGATTCGGTTTAAAGCGGAAACATGCTGTTTGAAGTTATTCTAATATTTTAGCTTGTGGAAATCGCGTAATTATACTCGTTTTTTATAATTTCCTTTTTATGTATCCAATTTTTCTGCTTTATACTTTCTGGCAGCAAAATATGATTCTTTATGAGAATTCATTACTGTTCTAAATATTCTCCCAGACATTAGACAAGGAAGAAAAACAATGGTGTTTTTATTTCAAGTGAATCTAATTTAAAACAGTATTACATTTTAGCTTCTTAGATAGATTACGCGTTCGTCTGTCGAATCTTTTCTAAAGGAGAACTGTGATTAGTCTTTCTTGTAAACTTCATGCTCATTAAGCCCTTGTAACACATATGGGCCCATTACTGCGCGCAATGCTGTTTGTGCCGCCAGGAGGATTTTGCATGGCGCAATGACTTCATAATCATAACTGCCTTGCATCATGCTCTCTGCTTTGGGGGCCAGTGATTTGTCTTCAGGTCATTTTATGTTAATAATTTTATGATGATGAAATAGACCAAATAGTAGAATATGTTTATGGTGATAATGTAGACCAGTAGGCCTAGTAGAATGTCATAATATCAACATTTTATTCCGTTCAGTGAGGGTGCGAATTGTGGGGAGTTAGTCAAAACAAAATGTTGATGGGGTTTCAAAGTATGTTTTATCAAAAAAGTCTATACAATACGGCAACGTTTTTGTTAAAGTAACCACAAAGTTGCATTAAAAGTTAGTCAGAATGTGCTTATATAACGTTACACAGACGCTAGCGAACAGGTGTTGCTTTCGGCTAGGAGGTGGTAACCATAGCAACAGTTAGGCGCTCTAGTTCTTTCCTCACGTCGACAAAACGTACGTCCCATCATTATTTTTCATCTTTTTATTATTGGTTAAAGGTGCAATATGTAAGATTTTTGCAGTAAAATATCCAAAAACCACTAGGCCAGTGTTATATATTTTGTTCACTTGAGTACAATATCCCAAATGTAACCCGCGTTACCCTCGGTTTCCTGTTTTATTTTGTAAAAACCATGGAAACACCAAAGACGCTTTAATATTTACATGTTTTAATAGGCAAGGGAACAACTGTTTTGATAAATTTATAGACAGAAAACTAATTATTGTTATATAGCTCAACACTTTTAGTCTAATTGTTTAAATCTAATTTTCTTGATTTTTTGCGAGTACCATGCTTTACCATTCCTCAGAGAAAAACACTATTTTGTCAAGTAGCTAACATAGCAAAATCAGATGCAGCTTTATTTTTAGTAACAGTAATACAGAATTTTCTCCATCATACAATACGTTTTAAAATTAATTGCATGCCATTTATCAACACAAGTCATCCAGCATTTAATATGATATTCTAAAATTGATCTATCTTACTGCAGTGTGTCTCAAACAAGTGTCTCACAGCAGCCGCCGAGCGAACGCACAGAGTAATGTTATAACATAATTTTCAACACTCTCAAATGTATCTAATATGATAAACAGATAGGGCTGTCTCGATAACCGCAATATCGTAATACCGCGCTATTGACGAGCCAACCACAGAGGACTGCAAAAACTGGCGCAACCGCGATATTTGCATGTTTTCTTTTTTTTTTTTTTTTTGAAAGATTATGTCTTTCTTATTTTACACTTCATGCATGTGTACTAAATATTAAATAAGTTAATAATGATAGCATAATGTGTGCCATGGTGATTTGTACAGAGGCTCCGTAGATTTGCACTAACAAGCTTAAACAGACAGTGAACGTGACAGAGATCGACTGAGCGAGTGCGATTACCTGCGTCTGCCCGAGACATATATTCGTGAGAAAAGGTAGTCGTGTCCAAGGATAGCGAAATCTCTGCCTTAGCATTGACGCATTACTGTTCAGCTGAGCCGTATAAAGTGGCACTCAAAGTTAAAATGATTTTAACAGCTTGAATTTACTTTACTTCCTGTTTCAATGCTCTATTTAGTGTCGTTATTGAATATGACCTCGTTACACAGTATAGCCTATAAATGGCAGTAATATCGCATATTACTATTACTATTGAGCCACTCAAAAATACCGCAAGGTAAATTCCTTAACCGCGACAGCCCTATAAACAGAGCTGCGTTACCTCATACTCATGACCGGAAAAGCGAAAGCAGCGCCGGCGACTGTTGCATAATAAAAGTTCCGCTGCTCGTGAGGCGTGTTGCGCAATCGCTCCAGCGGCCTCGTTCAGCTCCAACAACACTCGGTCCTGCTCTGCTTCATACTACAGTAATGTTAATAATCACATCCATGAACGTGATTTCTTCCTGAGTCCTATTCCGATTATTTCCACCAGCTGTGATGTGAAGACCACATGTCCCAAGATTCCGCGCTCAAACTTGCCGTCATCAAGCTACGCCTTTGTTTTAAATAGGCCTCTAGCGACCTCTAGCGGACAGAAATCGTACATATTGCACCTTTAAGTTCTTTAAAATAGCTAAATGTTAACCCCCTTTTTGCAAAAGGGCAGCAAAAGACAACCTGGGGTGCGCGACAAACATCCGCCATTTGAAATATCAACTGAAAGAAAAATCCAACGCCTAAAAGGCTTCGAATACTTTATTTTATGCCGTTTTAAAACACTAGTTATGCTTGTTCCTAAATATGGAAGAGCCATTGTTAACATAGACTATAGCCATTGTGTTAGAGACCTCTCTCGAGTTAAGTTATTAATTTGTTGGAAAAATAAGTATTTTGACAAGGTATTATGTGATGTTTGATAAATCAAAAATATACAATACTGAACATATTAGATATAGTGAAAGTCCTGTAAAATGACAAGTTATTCCTTTTAGATGCTCATTTATTAACATTTCTCACCTATTCCCTTCATTTAGACAGTAATATTCCATATCTGACTTCCAGAGCTTGATGATTCATCACAATGTGACTCACACTTCTCATTCACAGCATGAGTAAATATGGATTTTCAGCTTTCTTGTCACATAAAGGTTAACAGACAGTTTATTTTTGACAGCATTTAGTTTGGCACATTGAAAAAGGTGCTGCTGTGTGTGACCATTCTTTATAAAAGACAGATTTTATAATCTTACAATACCAGTTTGGACCTCATATACAATGATTGTGTACATAAAACCTCTAATAGTGACATTCAAGCTGTTCTTTCAGCCTTCTTTATGAAATTCCCCTTTTAGTTTATTTTGTGATTCAAATAAATGTACCAACTAAAAGCTTTTTTATACAGAAGAGCAACTCTTGTGCCCTAGGCTCTATCCGGCTCACTCAGAAGTCTGAATGAACTGAGGCTACTATCTAGGAATGAGTAAATGTGTTTGTTTGTGTTCAACAGCGCATACTCTTCCATACAGCAGCCATGGCTTCATGTCTCACTACTGCCACAGATTGACTAATTAGATTAAGCAAGAAGCTTTCCTAAGATAATCATTCAGCGAGCCATTTCCTCTAATGGAGACTGTGCTCCTCAAGACTGTCCACTGAAGGTCAAATAATTTGGTGAAGTAAAGGAGAATTTTTGGCATGTCACTTTGTAATACAGACTTTTGTGTTGTTTGGGGTTATTGTACATGACAGTGAGTCACACAGTCTCTGAAAGCAGCACCTTTTGACTGTGCTGGTCGCGGTGCTGCATTTGTCTCGTTGTGGCAGGAATGGATACGTAAAACAAATCTGTGAGTATATACTTTTCCATCTGTTTAATGACAATGAATTAAAGTATATAGACTTTCACAGTGTGTTTTAGTTTAGTGCTTCTGTCAAATAAATATTTCAGTCGTTTGATTGGCAAGTCAAGGTTGGATTTTGTTGTTTTCTTCTATAATTGGGAAAAATTGGGACACAGATAAAAAGTAAAGATAAAGCTCCAGTAGTGTTGAGAACAAACATTTAATGTCTGAAGAAATATGTGATGCTTTAAAGTCTGCAAATTTATTTAATATAACCAGAACATATTGTGTAGTCCATGACGTTTGAGAGGGCTTTAGATGTCACTCGAAACAGCCTTTGAATCTTAACATAATTTACAATTACAACAATCCCAGACTTCTTTGTTGATTTGCAGTGAAAATATTTGTTCATTTGTTTGTTTGTTCATTCAGTCCATTCAGTTATTATCTTTAACTTAACTATTTGCAAAAATATTAATGAAAACAATAATAGTAACACTGGTTTGATCATATGTTCATTCAGTTATACCCTATAAAACTTTAAGTTTCTTGAACAGAACTTTTGAGTCACGTCTATTGTTTTTGGCAGATCTCTTCTAGACGAGATGCCAGTTTTATATAACAGAACTAATTTTAGCATTCCGTTCTTTAAGCAGACGTAACAGATCTTTCCACTGAAGGGTCATTACAAAAGCCTACTGTCGCTTTGCATACTTATCAACATCATTTTTAACAGTGACACATGGTTTGATGTGACTTCCTTTGTTGACTGACAGTGAAATCACTTGATCTGGCAGTTGTGACAGGACACAAATAATCACATTTTATTTGGCTTCAAGTGCTAAATGTTCATAAAAGATGACATGGGAATGATAGAGCATGTAATGAACTTGCTTTTGGTTTTTGTTTCAGATGTAACTTGGTGATGATTTGACCTTCAGTGACTCCAATCAAGCCAAGATGAGAGAAGATACACCAGAAAATCAAGTGGAAATGGCATACGAATTACACCTGGTTTGTCATCAAAAGAGTCGCTTTTTGCATCCCTGAGGAAATAAGTCTGGATATTGTCACCGCTTGCCCAAGGGGAAGCCACTTCTCCTCCGTTTTTTGGTGCGCTTCAGTGGGAACATGGCCAAAAACTCATTCCGCGGGTCGAAGTACAAGGCAGAGGCCAATCATGATGGAGAGTTTGGCTGCACGCTCAAAGAGCTACGCTCTCTCATGGAATTCAGAGGGACAGATGGATTACAAAAAATTCAGGAGTGCTATGGAGATGTTCAAGTACTCTGCTCCAGGTTAAAATCATCACCAACAGAGGGTAAATATTTCATTTGCTCCCAGTGCATTAATTGACAATAATATGCACTGACATTTTCTTTTTTTCTTTTACCAAAACAAGTTTGTATGTGGTTAAAGTGTTAGTTCACGCAAAAATAAAAACAATTATGTCAATTTCTCACCCTCATGTCGTTTCAAACCCGTAAGACCTTCGTTCATATTCAGAACACAAATGAAGATCTTTTTGATGAAATCTGAGAGCTTTCCTGTCCCCGCATAGACAGCTACGCAACTACCACTTTGATGCTTCAAAAAGTTCATAAATGGATCATAAAACTAAGGTTTAGTCCAAAATTTCTGAAGAGACTCAATTGCTTTATATTATGAACAGATTTAATTTAGTCTTTTATTCACATAAACATTCATCAACTCACACATCAGTTGTGGTAAACGGAAGTTCAAACATGTTCGCTTGACGTGTGAGAACCAGTGAGGTTCATTCTCGTGTTACGCGTCAAGCAGGTTCGGTTGAGCTTCTGTTTATGTTTGCATATGTGAATAAAAGCCTAAATTAAATCTGTTCATCATATAAAGCGATCGAGTCTCTTCAGAAAATTTGGACTAAGCCACTCAATTCATATGGATTAGTTTTACGATCTCTTTATGAACTTTTTGAAGCGTCAAAGTGGTAGCTGTCTGTGGAGGGACAGAAATCTCTCAGATTTCATCAAAAAAATCTTAATTTGTGTTCTGAAGACGAACGAAGGTATTGCAGGTTTGCAAGGACAAGAGGGTGAGTAATTTATGAAAGTTTTCATTTTTGGGTGAACCCTTTAAACTGGAAAATTTACTGTTTAAGTCAAATTGGCTGTTTAAGTCATTTCAACTCATTCTAGATGAATCTTGTATAACTTAAAAATAAAGTTGAAATTGGTTAAATTATTTTTATGAGTTAAAGTAATGAAAAAAACAAGTTGTCATGACTTACTGATATAATTTTTTACAGTGCAGAGGAAATAAGCATGCACAATTAAATATCCAATATCAACTGATATCGATACATTTAAAAAATCTCTAATATCAGCCGGTTAGCGATATGGTACTGATATATCATGTATACCTAGGAAAAACATCACTTTCAGCTCTGCTGAACCACAGGTCTTATTCAACCAAATGGTTTAATGACACTGAGGCTGATTTAGTCTGGTGGTTATACTGTAGATCTGAGCTGAACAAAGGATGAATGTTCAGACTTCACAAGGGTTGATCCATGACCTCTCACCATTTCGCCCTTGTGCAAGGCATTTAACCTCAGGCCCTTCAAGCAAGATTGTCTCTGTTACAAGTGTACCGTAATCGCTTTGGATAAATGCGTCAGCTAAATAACTAATTAGCAATTAGACGTTTCAGACATCTTTTTCCATTTGCTTGTGTGCGTAGCACTGTAGCTTTCATTAAGGAAAATATTTTGGAAAAATCTCTCAGCATCTCCATTGGACAATGGAGCAAAAATGGAGCCCATAATTGAGGTACATAGTTCGTCCGCATGCTCCAGGTGAAAGGCCGTGCCTTTAAAAGGCAGTTGTACCACTGTATGCAGTCCACACCTCGACTTTAACATTACAGTACCGAGAAATGATATTGGTGGAATCACTTTCAGAATGATTTTTTTATGAACAATAAAAACATTGACAGCCAATCAGAATCTATCCTGTTTTAAAGAGCTCGAGCATTTAAAGTGGCAGACAACAAACCTTGTGCATTAGTGAGGACAGTAATATTGTTTTTGGCAGCAAGAGCACAAACTAATATACTAATACATTATTAAAATCAAAAGTTGTATCTGTTATTTATATTATTTAATGGACAATGAGCATTTGTATTTTTATTTAAAGTTTACAAAGATTAAAAAACACTGTAACAAATGCATTGCTCATTGTTAGTTAATGGTAGTTAATGCGCTAACTAACATTAACTAATGGGAGCTTTTTGTAAGTGTTAATGATATTTTAAATTATTGACAGCCCTAATATTTTAGTCATTATTTCTGCTTTCTAAGTGTCTTTCTAAGTGCCCCTGGTTAGGAATCAAAGCTAAAATGAATAACAATATTTAAAAAGTTTTACATCACTTGTAGCTAAATCTCAGTTATTATTTGTCAGTCAGTTTAAAAAAAGATGTTTAACCACTGGACATTATTGCCTTTCTTATTTGGCAAGTGGCACCTGGCATTTGTCACTTAATCGTCATGGTTATCAAAGTGACCATGTCATCTTGGATTTTACAGTTCCTCTTTTTGCACATTTCACCTTTATTCATCTCCTTCTGTGCTTCTAGTTTAGACCAATCCGTCTACATATTATTTCAACAAACTCAACTCCAATCATTTGTCTAACACCATGATAAGCTTATGTATCCCTTGATAATTCCAGCGAAATATGTTAACACACTGCTCTTGTGATTCTTTCATTTAAGATTTTTATGTGCATTATAAATACACTGTCTGTTTTGAAAGACGCTCTTGTAACAATCTGATCTTGATTATTGGTTTATTAAGTCTTATATTTTCTGGTTTGATTTACACTGGCTTACCACTCTTTGCTGACATATTTAGCTCAGTCATGAGCCATAACAGACAGTTGTAGTTGTGACAGGTGGGACCAGATCAATTTACCTCATGTAATCCCACTCACCTCAAACCGAGGCAGGCTCTTTATTGCTCCGCTTCACGCTAATCTCACTGGCCCCTGCTCTGCTGCATGGGGTTTACATTCATTTTTGCCCTTGCCAACAGTGGGTAAACCTTTGAGGGGGCAGAGGACTAGCATTTTGTAATTGAGCAAGGGAAGGAGGGGAGGGATTACACTGTGTTAGTGTTCAGGCTGTGCTCTTGCTTGCGTAGGGGGTGGAAATCTTGATTTTTTCAGAATCCATTATGTTTAAAATGAAAAACAAAACAAAAAAATAAAAACCCTCTCCAAATCCAATTCAATTTCTAAAGCGTTTTTAAAAAAGAACTACAATAAGTCCAAGTTTGAGGATTGACTTATTCTTTCAACTGGAAACATCTGTCATTTTTCAACATGTTTTTAAATGTACAATTGCAAACTCGGTACATATTAGCCTCGTTCAGACTGTCAGTCCAAATCCGATTTTTGTGCATATTCAATCAGAGTTAGCAAGTGTGAACAGCAAAAAATCACATGAAATGTGATGTGATGCTACATTCATATGTGGTTTGTGGCATTTCTTGAAATCCATTTCAGTCTGACTGCTCTGATCGGATTTTGCATGGTTTATGTGACTTTCTCACGGCACATAAAATGTAAACATCAAATGTGGAGACATGTTTTGAAGCCGGCGGAGATGACAACACGTAATAAAGTCGCACATACCTGCCTTTTACATTTCTGCCACATTTCTGGACAGTCAATAATTTTAGATCAGATTCCAATCAGATACACAAATAATCGGATTTGGACTGTGTGAACGTAGCCATAGATACCCCACAAGGTGTGATTTATAGATGTTTAGGTCATTTAAAGTCATATCTAATTTAAACATTATCTTACCAAGAAACCCCTCAGAAATCTCCTCATGTTTGAACAATGCAAAGGTGTTAAATTATGCAATTAGAAAATCATCTTGACTGTAATGGTGGTATGATATTTTTACATTCAGAACCATAATCTTATTAGATAAAATAAATTGTTACAGTATTTGTTGTGGTTATTTGCTCTTAAAATCCAGTTTTATAGCTTAATATTTGTATTATCTATACCTTAATGTTTTCTGTAATAGTAATGCAATTGTAATTTTATTCTGCTCTTTCTCTTTGTCTAGGATTAAGTGGTCATTCTGATGACATTGCAAGAAGAAAAGAAGAATTTGGAAAGAACTTTATACCACCTAAAAAGCCCAAAACATTCCTTCAATTGGTGTGGGAAGCATTGCAGGATGTGACACTAATTATTTTGGAAGTTGCAGCCATAATATCCTTAGGCCTTTCTTTCTATAAACCTCCTGATGCCGAGAGAGAATGTGAGTATCGTAGGGCTTTTAAGCTTGCTATGAATAATATGCCTCTGTTTCTCTTGTTCAGTGGTCCTCTGGAATAACAATGAATTTGAAATTGTAACATGGCCTGAAGTTGATGTAGTGCTATTATGTATTCGGCTCACCCAGGGCTTCTGGTTTTAGCAAAAAATACTTTTTCCTGAGCCCTGCTCTGCATTTAGCAGTAAAGTCCTGCATACCCTGCTGAAAAATCCAGCATAAACCAGCATAAACTCCATTTTGGTCCAGGCTGGTTTATGCTGGTTAGAGCTGGTATAGTGCTGGTCTAGTGAACCAGCAGAGTCATGCTGTTCTCAAGCAAAACTGAGCTGGTGTAGCTGGTCCTCCAGCACTCCCGCTGGTACCATCATGCAAAACTTACCTTATATTGGTGAACAGCAATGCTGGATCAGCAGGGCATCCATTACTTACAAACAAGGTAGAAAAATTACATTTTGTCTTCCATGAAATTGCCTTCCATGGGCCAGATTTACTAAACAGGGCAAATTAACATGAGACCACAATCCCGTAAAAGCACCAAAGGAAGTGGAAAGTTCTGCGGGTGATTTACTGACACAGACTAAGTGAGATCATTTCCATAATGACCAACACAGTATATCAAGGGCAGCGCAAATTCATGTAGAGTCTACTAACACAGGCACGGAATGGGTTAAGACCTGCTTTTTTGGGGGCGTTAAATAATCACGCAAATACCAGTAAATTCGATTATCACAAACCTTAGTAAATCACATTTTGCTTAATTCATTTAAATACACTCCTCCCATAAATATTGCATCTGAAAGGGAAAGTCCTACAAATGCATATGCAATAAGGTCAACCACAAAAATAACTGTGCCTTTTCATCGATAACTTTTCACTAAGTAGTTTTTTAAAGGCAAAAGAGGGTTTGCACTGGTGCAAGCAATTGGTAAATCTGGCCCCATGTATGTTGCATTATTTTTATTTGAATAAAATGTGTCAGTATAAATTATTTTCTTGCATGTTTGTGGCAAACAGCACAAGTCAATGTGTTATTTGCAGAATCATATTCAAGATGAGTCAGTCTCTCAATGTTAAAGTTGGACCCTTCTTATGCTGCACATACAACTAAAGAATCTGAAATAACCTCTCCTAAATTCACACTTCAGACTTATATACTACCAATCAGTCTGTAAGATTTTTTAATGTTTTGAAAGAGGTCTATTATGCTCGCCATCTGCATTTATTGTTTCAAAAGTAAAATACAGTAAAAACAGTAATATTGTGAAATATTGTTACAATTTAAACAGTTTTCTATTTTAATTGATTCCTGTGATGAATTTTCAGCATCATTACTTCAGTGTCACATGATCCTTCAGAAATCATTCTAATATGCTGACTTGCTGCTTAAGAAACATTTCTTATCAATGATAAAACAGTTGTGCTGCTTAATATTTTTATGGAAAATTTGATTATTCTTTGATGAATAGAAAGTTCAAAAGAACAGCTTTTATTTGAACTAGAAATCTTTTGTAACAATATAAAAGTCTTAACTGTCACAACTGAATTAATTGCTAAATAAAAGTATTACTCTTACTGATCTCAAACTTTTGAAAGGTAGTGTGCATATACATATATCTAGTCTTTTATATAATCTAAGACTTATATACACAAGTTGCCATAGTAGCTATTTCTGACAGTTACTTTCACATTGGTGCAGACTGTGGTAGGGCGGCTGGAGGAGCGGAGGACGAGGGTGAGGCAGAGGCGGGCTGGATTGAGGGTGCTGCCATCCTCTTGTCCGTCGTTTGTGTGGTTCTTGTCACGGCATTCAACGATTGGAGCAAAGAAAAACAATTCCGCGGACTGCAGAGCCGCATCGAACAAGAACAGAGGTTTACTGTGCTCCGAGGCAGTCAAGTCATTCAGATTCCTGTATCCGAGATTGTGGTTGGAGACATCGCACAAGTAAAATATGGTAAAATTATGGTGTCCCTTGAGATTCAAAGCTGTTTTTTAATATATTGGACAATTTATTTCATTATTGGATTTCAGCTGAAAATGAAAATTATGTCATTATTTACTCAACCCATGTGTTGCTTTAAACTCATATGCTGTTAGATGGAAATTTTTGAAGAATGGTTATACAGCTCTTGCCATAAACTGACAGTTTATGGTGACCATATCTGTCAAAAAAGGACAAAAAACATTTTTTTAATTCTGCATGTAAAAGTGCTAGATGAACGATTCAAGGGAAGTCAAGATTATCAGTGAATGACTTTAAATTTCGGTTTGATTGTCACACAGACCTATTACGTCAGTCATATGGACTGTTTTTGTGGTTCTTTTATGGGTCTTATTTCAGCGATGATATGAACTGTCGTTTTATGGGAAACAGCTGTATGAAGGGAAAAAAAGCTGCATACTGGTTTGGAACAACAGATGAAAAAATCATCTTTTTGGATGAACTATTCCTTTAAAAAGTAATGTTAAAACATAAAATACAGGGGCTTTTTTTGCATTTTTTTGTCCTTGTTTTTTGGTTGGCATTGGCCTTGCTCGATTAAAATCTTTTGGCTTGCGATGCAAACATCTGTCTGTTGTGTCTCAGACGACACCATCTGTCATTTGTGCTTGCAGGTGACCTCCTTCCTGCTGACGGTGTACTAATCCAAGGCAACGATCTAAAAATTGATGAAAGCTCTCTCACTGGGGAGTCAGACCATGTGAAAAAAACCCTGGACAAAGATCCCATGCTTCTTTCAGGTTTTTCCTCTGCTTTTCTTGAAGTGACAATAATTGTAAAACTCAAAAGTTCAAGAATGATGCAGTTTTGCCATTGCAATACTGGTTACATGACCATTTTTACCCTGTTTGGTCAGGCACGCATGTCATGGAGGGCTCCGGAAAAATGCTGGTCACTGCAGTGGGGGTGAACTCTCAGACGGGAATCATCTTCACTCTGCTCGGAGGCGGAGATGATGATGATGATGATGACGATGAGGAGAAAAAAAAAGAGAGGGAGAGGAAAAAGAGGGAGAAGGAAGAGAAAAAGAGGGAGAAGGAAGAGAAAAAGAAAGAAAAAGAGAGGAAGAAGAAGGAGAAGAAAGAAAAAAAGAAAAGTATGTTGCTCAAGATGAGTTTCTGAAATGTATTTCCAAAATAATTCCTTAAGTATTGATGTTTTTTTAACCAAGTTTAGGTCCCCCACCCCACTTCCAAATTAAACTTTAGTAATTTTGGCCAGGAACTGTGTAGATACATAATTTTAAACATACATGGCTAAAATCTCACATCATCTCCAAATGATCTGTATTTATAAACAGTGTTGGGGAAAGTTACTTTTAAAAGTAATGCATTACAATATTTCATTACTCCCTAAAAAGTAACTAATTGCGTTACTTAGTTACTTTTTATGAAAAGTAATGCGTTACGTTACTTTTTCTCACCTGGGCTGGGCTTGCATGTTTGTTTTTCAATAACAACAAAAAAGTTATATTTTTGGTAAATGGCAAACCTTTCACACCAAAAGTAAAATGAATAAGCCCCAGGCTGAAGGAAATGCATATTTATGCCTGTACAGTAGAGGGCGCAGCTCAAACAAACCTTTCAGCTGTGCTGCCATTCTGGATTAAAGAAGAATAGGATACAGGAGAAGGAAGATCAACACTCTTATTTCTAAATCTAATCTAAAGTAATTTTTGATTATTAGTATGATTGAATTGGATAACTGAAGGTCAGCAGCACAGACATTGGTTTATAAAGTGAGATTAAATACATAAAGTATATTTGTATAATTTAATATAGTTAATTATTACAGGTTTGCATAAAATTCTGAGATTGCATTTCACTGTTTTTATTCGTTTTGAGGAATACTGAATGTTTTTGTGCAAGTGAGATGAGTAAATGCATGTTCACATTTAGTCTAGAACTACAATAACATCATGTCACACAGCGCACACAACACCTCTGCACTTTATTTCTCTCAACATGGGGACAGCAGAGCTCAGTCAATAAATGTGAAAAAGTAGCTTGTGTTACTTATTTGAAAAAGTAACTTAGATATTTTGTTGTAAATTGAAAAAGTAATGCGTTACTTTACTGGTTACTTGAAAAAGTAATCTGATTACGCAACTCAAGTTACTTGTAATGCGTTACCCCCAACATTGTCTATAAATATCACAAATATGTGATTGATCCATCTCACTTTTCAACAGACAAAAAGCCAGATGCAACAGATAAAAAGAAAGGTGTGTATCAGCATATAGTGCTGTAATTGTATATCATAGCATTTCCTTTAGCTCAGTGGTTCTCAGCCGGTGGTTCGTGACGTAAATATGCCGGTTCTGATGGGTTGTGGATTTTGACAGCAGGGAAAAACAATGCTAAATACAAATAATAAAATGCAACCATATAATTAGGCTTTTTGTTGTTGATCAATCAAACCAATGAAACAGTATTTTTTTGGTGCAAATTCATCTGCTATTTGGATAAATTTAGTCAAAATAGGCAGATGACGTGACCTCATTGTCACAGAGTCATTTTGATGGGCCTATACAGTGATAATATAAACAAATTTTAATGTTTGACATTTTTACAAAACCAGCTGAGAACCACTACAGGAAGATTCGCTACAGGAAGTAGCAGTCACTGACATAGTTCAGTCAGTAGTTGCTCTTTTGGCACGCAGTGTGTGTATTTCTTTCCTTATGTATTGAGTGTACAAGAATATCGTGTGAACATATGGTTGAAGCTAGTATCTAATTGTGCTCTTCACTCTTTTCATGCTGATTAGCAGTAAGAAGATTAGGGCCTTTGGCCTTACAGCTTTACTTTTTTCTCTTGTCCACATACAAACACATACAGGCAGACACATAATGTAGATCTCCACAGTAAACAATGTGTCACAGTTTCCACAAATATATTAAGCAGAACAACTGTTTTCAACATTGATAATAATAGGAAATGTTTTTTGAGCAACAAATTAGCATATTAGAATGATTTCTGAAGGATCATGTGACACTGAAGACTGGAGTAATGATGCTGAAAATTCAGCTTTGACATCACAGGAATAAATTACATTTCAAAAAAATTATATTAAAATAAAAAAGTTAATAAACGCTGTAAAAAAGCGAACATGCTGTTGCATTAAGAAGCTATTTCGTATTTTTTGTTTTGAATAACACAATGTATTCAGGTTTAGTAATTTTGAATTCAATGAAACAGTTTTATGTTACATGACAAATCATTTTAGTTCAGTAACAGTTCGATACATGCACTTGCATAGAGATGGCATAGTTTTAAACATCACTCTTTGGTTTTTGCCTCATTTAGAGAAGGATGGAGGCACAGTGGAGATGGAGCCCCTCAACAGTGATGATGGAACAGAAGATGAGAAAAAAACCAAGATACCAAAGAAAGAGAAATCGGTACTTCAAGGGAAGCTTACTAAACTAGCTGTACAAATTGGGAAAGCAGGTAAAAAAAAACATAAATCTTTGATTTTTGAAAATTTGCAAGATACAAAGATTGGTCCAATTTATATGTGTTGCCTTGTTTCAAAACTTATAGAGAGGTGATGTGTTTTTTTTACCAGGTCTCTTCATGTCGGCCATCACAGTCCTCATTCTTATGGTGTTCTTTTTGGTGGACACTTTCTGGATCCAGGGGCTTCCGTGGATCAAAGACTGCACTCCCATCTACATCCAGTTCTTTGTCAAGTTCTTCATCATTGGTGTCACTGTGCTGGTTGTTGCCGTGCCTGAGGGTTTACCCCTTGCCGTCACCATCTCATTGGCCTATTCTGTGAAAGTATGTGGTTCATGTTTTGCAACTTTAATGACAAACTTGTACATACAAAAGGTACGTACTGTAGTAAAGTCATCTATGTCATTCCCTGTAGAAAATGATGAAGGACAACAACCTGGTGAGACATCTGGACGCTTGCGAGACGATGGGCAATGCCACTGCGATTTGCTCTGATAAAACGGGCACCCTTACCATGAACAGAATGACAGTGGTTCAGGTGTATATTGGAGACAGACACTACAGGAAGGTCCCAGAACCTGATATGATTCCTGGCAACATCTTGCATCTGCTCATCACAGGCATCAGTGTTAACTGTGCATATACTTCAAAAATAATGGTAAGAAACAAAAATATTTTGTATGAATGTGTGTTTGTGTGAGAGAGTCCTCAAAAGCACAGCAACTATCATCAAAATACTTTTAAATAAACAGTGGGATCTAAAACATGTGACCACAGGAGAAAATGCTTTTAATTTGCATAGTTTTTTCATTACAAATAATATTATCAGTGTAGAAATTTGAGTGACTTTAATTATGACTTTAAAATTTCTGTAAAATACTCAATGTCACAAGTTAGTATAATAGATTAAATATAATATAGTATAATATATTATATAAAAATGTCTTCTTTTTATGTATATTATACTATACTTAATTAATTTCTCCATTTTATGTCATAACCTTTATTTCTAATTCATGTTTGTCTATAGACATTATAGATAGATAGAAACAGATATAGATATATACTGTAGATATAGATATATGTAGATATATAGATATTATTTATTTAAAGATAAATCAGTGTGGTTTCAGACTTTTGGACCACACTATATTAAATCTTTTTGTCATCATTTATATGATTTGAGCTCTTTTTTTAAAGATTAGACTTGGTTTCATGATTTTTATAAACCCTTTTTTCTGTCTAGACTGCTGAGAAAGAGGGTGGTCTGCCGCGACAAGTTGGGAACAAAACTGAATGTGCCTTGCTAGGGTTTACCACTGATTTACGGAAAGATTACCAAACCATTCGCTGTGAATATCCTGAGGAAAAACTGTTCAAAGTATACACATTTAACTCAGTCAGGAAATCCATGAGTACAGTCCTTAAAAATACAGATGGAAGTTACCGCATGTTTAGCAAAGGAGCATCAGAAATCCTCCTGAAGAAGTAAGTACGCATTTAATATTAAATTATTAGGGGGAGGGACAATCTCATTCAATAGAGCATTTGATTGGACAAAAATCTGGGTAGTTCAGGATGAGTCATCAGTATTTTTGGTCCAGTTTTCTGGAAGAGACAGAGCATTTAATAGTTTGGAAACACTAAAGGCACAGTCTCATTACCAAAATGTTAGCGAAATTTAACTGGCAAAAAAGGCAAAACCACCATTCACATGGAAGTCACTTTCAAGCCAAGCAGCTTTCTGTTGGTGAACATGGTGAATTCACATAAATAAAACTTGATCCTGATATGATATTTGCGTGGGGAAATGTTTCACCCTTCCTGTTGAAATGACTGAATTTCACCTGCTAAATTTCACCAAGCAACAGTAAATGTGACCGCAGCTTTAGACATTTTTATTAAAAAATCAACACTTCTATTTTCCTAGAATGCAATAAATGGATCAAAAATGACTGTAAATACATTTATATTGTTACAAATGAAAGCTTAGTAATACTAATTGCTTTTTAATGCGAGACTACATACTTGTATCATTAACTTACAAGTTAGAATCTTTAATATTTCCCCAGGTGCTGTAAAGTCCTGTCAAACAATGGCGATGCCAGAAACTTCAGGCCTATTGATCGGGATGACATGGTCAAACAAGTGATTGAACCCATGGCCTCTGAGGGCTTGAGGACCATCTGCCTTGCCTACAGGGACTTCCCTGTTTCAGATGGGGAGCCTGATTGGGATAATGAGGCAGATATCCTGACTGGACTCACCTGCATTTGTGTGGTGGGCATTGAGGACCCTGTTCGGCCAGAGGTAATCTCTCACATGGCCTTTAATCCTATTCCATCCACATTCAGACATGGTGAAGTGCTCATTACTGTAAGTCAGCATGTGTTTGTTGACACCTAACCCCTGGGTGGTATAATCTCCACAGGTCCCAGATGCTATTAAGAAGTGTCAGCGAGCAGGCATCACTGTGCGCATGGTCACAGGGGACAACATTAACACCGCTCGAGCTATTGCAACCAAGTGTGGCATTCTCCATACCGGTGACGACTTCTTGTGCATTGAAGGCAAAGAGTTTAACAGGCGGATACGCAATGAACTGGGAGAGGTGAGCTGGTCAAAAAAAAGTTCTTTATAATTTTTCATTCAAATAAAAGGTTGATATTAAAGGCCTCATCATCTTTTCAGATTGAGCAGGAGCGCCTGGACAAGGTCTGGCCCAAACTGCGCGTACTTGCAAGATCTTCTCCAACTGATAAGCATACATTGGTCAAAGGTAATCAGTTTTAAACTGGACTGTTGCTAATACTTGTGGTGTATATTACATTTGGACTGCATTTGAAATGTTTTGCTGTTTCTTCAAGGTATAATCGATAGCACCGTTGCTGAACAGAGACAAGTAGTTGCTGTCACTGGAGACGGAACCAACGATGGCCCTGCACTAAAAAAAGCTGATGTTGGATTTGCAATGGTATGATTTTTTATATTTAAACAACTTATTAGCACATCGCTGTGACAGACCAAACAATTGCAAATGAATATTGAAGTTATGACAAATGAAAGAAGAAACAATCTCTCTATGTTTCAGTCTGTGTGGTGAAAATAATCTGAATATTGCAAAAGCAATGAGCAAATGAAGCAGCGTTTCATCACGTGTTCAAGAGAACAAAATGGTAACTTGTAGGGAAATTAGCACAAATGAAAATTCCCCAGTATAATCACTAGGGAAGTTAAAAAATAAATATTATAAAATAAAGATATAATAAATTAATTTTTATATTAATTTTATTTTATCTTAAAGGGGACATATCATGAAAATCGGACTTTTTCCATGTTTAAGTGCTATAATCGGGTCCCCGGTGCATCTAACAACCGTGAAAATGTGAAAAAGGACAACCCAGTAACTTTGTTCTGGCAAGCTTTTCTCTGCAAGTATGTGAAAAAATGAGCTGCTCAGATTTCATCCCCTTGTGATATAGGAAGGGGATCTTATTATAATATTACCGCCCCTTAATCTGCACATTTCCACCCACTGCGCCACCATTTTGTTTTTGCGAGCAAAAACGGTGTACCAATTCTAAGGCCATGGCAAAAGTTTGAGCAAAGCATGCTAACTGTTCTGTTGTTGGCTGCACAGATGAGCACAGAACACTATTTTAGGGTCTCATTAGCTTGGATAGCCTGCAAGTTGACCCTGGCAAGCTCGATTGCTAAAAAAGGAGCATTTCTGTCCTAGCGTTATTTTGGAAAAAATATTAGATCATTCACAGCATTTGATAGCAATCATAGCCTGGCGTGTATGGCTCTGTTTAGCAAACAGGTATGCAATGTATAGTGGGCATCCATACGGGTTTTGCACAAAAGATTAACATGGCGGCACATGCTAGTCGATGAGCTGAATCAATCCACAGCAACTACATAAATTTATCCTCTAACCATTCAGAAACGTCCAGTTGCATTCTAAAAGTTGTAACTTCTTCCTGAATCTCTCCATCAGTGTCCAACTCCGGTTTGAACAATGTTTGGCTGAACACCGTTATTGACCATCGTCATTTTGGCTGCGTGAGATTCTCCAGCTTTGTTGTTGTCGAGCAACCGAAGTGCGAGCTGTTAAAGCTTTTGGAAAGCGGGCAGGGTGCAGCAGCTCATTTGCATTTAAAGGGACACACACAAAAACGGCATGTTTTTGCTCACACCCAAATAGGGGCAAATTTGACAAGCTAATTTTTTTAGCTGAAACTTCACAGACACATTCTGGGGACACCAGAGACTCATAATACATCTTGTGAAAAGGGGCATAATAGGTCCCCTTTAATGTGTGGTCAAATTAGCAAAAATTAGACTAAAATTTCATGGGCAAAAAAAGGTCTTTATGTAATTGTCAGTAGACAATTCACGCACGCAGAAGTCTCTTTCAAAGTTTTCTGACAGTGAACGCGCCAATTGACCAACTTGAACATGAAATAAATCTGTGTAGGGAACTTTTTCGGCCTCATGTGAAACTCCTGATCGCATGGATCGCTATTGAAATGACTGAATTTTGTCAGCAAAATTTTGGTGAGCGATGAGTCCAAACCTTTAGTGTTTCCATCCTGCATTTTTAATGCAGTATCGCAAGATTAGAATCAACATACTTAGATGGAAAAAGAATGAATGAATACAATTTGACATTCTGCTGTGTCATTTTCAGGGCATTGCTGGTACAGATGTGGCCAAAGAAGCATCAGACATTATCCTGACAGATGATAACTTCAGCAGCATTGTGAAGGCAGTGATGTGGGGGAGGAACGTCTATGACAGTATCTCCAAGTTCCTTCAGTTTCAGCTGACCGTTAACGTGGTGGCTGTCATTGTGGCGTTCACTGGAGCCTGTATTACACAGGTCAGAGTACTGAGTACAGAGTACTTTCTTCTGTCTATCTTGTGTCACCTCATTCTTTCCCTATAACTTTTTGCTTTTTTTACACAGGACTCCCCTCTCAAAGCTGTACAGATGCTGTGGGTGAATTTAATCATGGACACGTTTGCATCACTAGCTCTAGCGACGGAGCCTCCCACTGAGGCTTTATTGTTGCGCAAACCGTACGGCCGCAACAAGCCCCTTATTTCCCGCACCATGATGAAGAACATCCTCGGACATGCTGTATATCAGCTAACCATCATCTTCACACTGCTGTTTGCGGTGAGTATCATCCCGAATTATTTAGAGCATCCTATCTGAGTAATCCGGCAAATATATCTCTGACTTTACCTTTCTCACAGGTGAGCAGATCTTTGACATTGACAGCGGCAGGAATGCTCCTCTTCACGCTCCTCCTTCAGAGCACTACACCATCGTCTTCAACACCTTCGTAATGATGCAGCTCTTCAACGAGATTAACGCTCGAAAGATCCACGGTGAGAGAAACGTTTTTGAGGGCATCTTCAAAAACATGATCTTCTGCACCATCGTATTTGGGACCTTTGTTATCCAGGTACGTCACCTTTCAATCTCTATAAGCCTGTGTCAATTATCAATAATTGTTCTGAATCCCAACATGGTTTCGTTTTTTAGATCGTAATCGTGCAGTTTGGAGGGAAGCCTTTTAGCTGTGTAGGTCTCTCTGTTGAGCAGTGGATGTGGTGTGTCTTCCTTGGTTTTGGCTCTCTTCTCTGGGGGCAGGTAGGCCTTTAAAAGCCTTTAAACTCCTGCTGACTTTTTTGTTTGTTTTAATTTTTCTTAAAGAATCCATACATGTACAATACAACCAATCAATCACTATACAGGAAATCCTGCTGAAGTTTGATATGGTTGGAATGTATTGTTTTCCTCACCAAAACCACTCCGACCCACAGTTGATTACCACCATTCCCACAAGTCGCCTGAAGTTCCTGATGACAGCAGGTCATGGCACCCAGAAGGATGAGATACCTGAGGATGAGCTGGAGGAGATGGAAGACCTGGATGAAATCGATCATGCTGAGATGGAGCTGAGAAGGGGGCAGGTTTTGTGGTGTAGGGGTCTCAACAGAATTCAGACACAGGTACTGAATGAAGTTTTCACTCCTTGATTGTTTTTCATCAATACATGTTTTATGTCCCAGGATTCAGTTTTGCCCTCATAGGAATAAATTACATTTTAAATTATATTAAAATAGTATTAAGTTATTTTAAATTGTAACAATATTTCACAATATTAATGTTTTATTATATTTTTGATCAAATAAATGCAGCCTTGGTGAGCATAAGAGATGTCTTTCTAAAATTTGAAAAAATCAGTGTCGTTGGTTAAATACACAATATGTAAGATTTTTACATTTAAAAATCCAAAAACCACTAGAACAATGTTATATATTTTGTTGAATTGTGTACTTACATTATCCCAAAAATTTCCAACAATGTTTAAATACATAGAAATCAGCAATTTTAACCAGGACACGGACTGTGTCATTTCCTCGCCTGTCAATGACGTCATATCCGCTTTATCCTCTATTTCTGGTTTTACTTTCGTAGAAACCATTGAAACACCAAAGACGCTTTAATATATTATGCGTTTTATTAGACATGTGAGCAACTGTTTGGATACACTTATCAACAGAAAACCAACCATTGTTATATAGCTCAACACGGTTAGTCTTATTGTTTGAATCGCTTTGTTTTCTCGATTTACCACAAGTACCATGTTTTTACCATGCCTCAGAGACAACACTATTTTGTTAAGTGGCTAACATAGCATAATCAGAGAGAGCTTTTTCCATCATACAATATATTTTTAAAAATTAATTGCATGTCATTTAGCAACACAAGTCATCCAGTTTTTATTAATATGACATTCTAATATCGATCTAGATTACTGCGAAGTGCAACAAGTCTCTTATACCAACCACTGAGCGAACGCGCAGAGTAACATTATAACTTTCAACACACTCAAATGTATTTAGTATGATTGTTTTAACCATGTAAAACCGTGCTGCGTTACCCTATATACACAACAAATAGAGCGCCAGCAGCTCCGCTGGGCTCCTGCGGCTCTCGGCCCGCCCTGCTTTATACCTCAGTAACGTTTAGTTCAAGGATTAGCTCAATTCAGAATTAAAATTTCCTGATAATTTACTCACCCCCATGTCATCCAAGATGTTTATGTCTTTCTTTCTTCTGACGAAAAGAAATTAAGGTTTTTGAAACATTCCAGGATTTTTCTCCATATAGTGGACTCCAACGGGGTTCAACGGGTTGAAGGTCCAAACTGCAGTTTCAGTTCAGCTTCAAAGGGCTCTACACGATCCCAGCTGAGGAATAAGGGTCTTATCTAGCGAAACAATCGGTCATTTTCTAAAAGAAATAAAATTTATATACGTTTTAACCACAAATGCTCGTCTTGCACTGCTCTGTGATGTGCCACGCATTACATAATCACATTGGAAAGGTCATGCGTAATGTTGGCAGAAGTACCACGTTAGGGCAGAAAACATTTTCTCTTCCTACTTCAAAACTGTCCAACATTGTTGGCCGTTTCACTTAGTCTTTGCATGTTCGCTTTGTAAACAATAGATCGGTACTTCCGCGTACGTCACGCGTGACCTTTCCAATGTGATTACGTAATGCGTGGCACATCACAGAGCAGTGCAAGATGAGCATTTGTGGTTAAAAAGTATATAAATTTTTATTTTTTTTAGAAAATGACCGATCGTTTCGCTAGATAAGACCCTTATTCCTCGACTGGGATCGTGTAGAGCCCTTTGAAGCTGCATTGAAACTGCGATTTGGACCTTCAACCCGTTGGTAACTGTTAAAGTCCACTATATGGAGAAAAACCCTGGAATGTTTTCCTCAAAAACCTTAATTTCTTTTTGACTGAATTTTAATTCGAAATTTTCTGTCGGATTGGTTTCCAATGGCTGTGGAGGTGAAGACAACAACTCCAATGGTTCCACGCTCATTCACAGCGTCATCAAGCTATGCCTTTGTTTTGAATAAGTGACCTCTAGTGGCAAAAATTACATATTGTGCCTTTAAAGAAACACCCAACTGGGGAGGTTGTTGTTGGTGGTGGTGTCGAGGGTTTATATGTTGTTTCACTCTTTGAGTTCACTGACCTGGTGTTTTTTCTTCAGATCCGTGTGGTTAATGCTTTCCGGGATTCCATGTCCCCTTACGAAGGCCTGGAGACGCCGGAGTCTCGCAGCTCCATTCACAACTTCATGAGCCACCCAGAGTTCCGTATTGAGGATTCAGAGCCAGCCATCCCACTCATCGATGACACAGATCCTGAGGAAGATGCACCTACTAAACGCAACACAGTTCCTTCCCAACTGCCTCCAGTTTTATCCTCCCCTAATCAGAACAATAATGCAACCGACAACAGGGGCTACCATCACCACAAAGATCTAGCAAAAACTATCCTTCCTCCAACTCCTGGAAGCCCCTTACACAGCCTGGAGACCTCTCTCTAATCCAGTACCACCTACGTCAGACCACGTCAACAACTGAGGGCACATTAAGGACAAGGTCAGGGCTTCCGGGCTTCTGATAGTGAACTGGAAAAGTAGCAAAACTTGTTATTTTTGTTTTTTTATTTATTTCATAGGGGGTTTGTTTCATTCTTATCTTACCTGCACACCTGGAAAGTGTACGGTTTGGGAATGAACATTGTTGCTCAAATGTTCAAATTCTTTCCCCTTATATTTTGTTCACTTAAATATTTTATATATGGTGTATTGGTTCATGTAGTTAAGCAGTTTTTGGACACTTTCTTATTTTGGAAGAAAAAAAGGATTCACATGTAGTTGCTGCTCTGTCTAATTGTGAGCACAAAAACTTTTTGAAGGTGCACTATTTGCCTCTAAATAGGTTTCGATTGTGATTTTTAGAAAGCTAGATGTAAATTAAATGGGAAACGATACAATGCCTCAACATTTTTAAAGGGGTACGGCAGGACAGTTAAAGGTAGGGTAGGCAATTTTGGAGAGGCTAGCGCTTCAGAGCGCTCTCCAAAGCCACGCCTCCTTCCTAATACATGAACGCATGTGCGTCCCGAGAGATGGCATTAAATTATCTGACTCAAAGCACATGACATTACAATAATAATTAATGTAAACAACTTACAGAGCTCGGAATTGTATCTCTGCTGCAGATTAATTTCGGCGTTGATAGTGTTGCCAGAGAGTCTGAGGATGTAAACAGCTCTGGGTAGAACGTCACGGGTTGCCATCTTGTAATTACGGTTACGACATCGCGTGAAAGTGGCATAAACTCGTTGTTTTGGTTCAGGGGGAGTTGTAAAATGTGGCTGCTGTTTGTTTGCGGTGCTCAGTGACTGTCTGTCTACAGCTCTGCATAGCCTTAGCTTTCTGCGCTGATGACGTGTCATGTCTCCGCGAGCAGGTGCGCGAAGGTATGGAATACGCTGACAGGCAGGTAGGACATCCTGATTGGACGAACATTTTTTGGTCCTGAGACTTCCACAGAAGATATATACATTTTTTAATATTTAGACCACTTCTATTATTGATTGCCATCAGGATGTGAAGGGAGTTTCAACCAGGATAACAAAAAGTGTTTATGAAAAAAACAAATTGCCTACCCTGCCTTTTAAAGTTGTTGTTTTTGAGCCTCTTATTTTATGAAAAGTAACTGTACTCACAAAAATGCCACATCCAAGGTGTTATTAAGAGAATGAAATACTTTCTTTAATTGACCAAATAAAAATTAAGAAAGGACATGTGGTAGTTCAGGGAGGCCACGCTAAAATGTAACTGTATTTTCTGTTTAGAGTGGTTTTATCAGTTTCGATCCACACCACCTCCTTAAACTACAGATGAGGGCTCAAGCACAGCACACCACACAATTCAGTCAAGTCAAGAAGCTGTTGTATGAAATATTGTGATGGTATTAATCACAGCAGATATTATTCATTGTCGGGACATGAAAATGGTTTCAGCAGAATGTGGTATAGGATTTGTTACAGAAATGTAAACAATATAAGATTAGTAAAGAAATGGAGAAATTTGTGGGTTAATTTTGTTTATTTCACTGTAGTTTCATTCTCATTTGGGGAATGAATATTTTTCCATCTGTTTATGGAATATAATTTTGTAAATGTAAATGGTTATTGTGGTTTAATTTACATTTGGAAGTCTTTAAGTTATGTGTATGGTTTTTGACAATAAAATATTCATATTTAGCTTAACCTAATCATTGGTTTTAATTCCGTGGCTCCACATTTATATGAGCATTACATGAACTACTATTTTTTTAAGCATATGTTTGTTAGTGACTTATTATAGTAATAGTATAAACATAGTCATCCCCATTTTAAAATGATTTTGTCCTGCGCACTGCTCAACGTCAACATGACGACTGCTGCGTTCCGGAAACGTGCTCCACCAATCCTGTCGCAGGGTTTACGTCACGTGATCTTCGAAATCAGGCTGCCCACGAAATTTGAAATGTGAAAACAGATCGCTATTCGCTATTCGCTAGTGCTAGTTTTTTATTGTGAACAGACAACACTACGATTAATAAATAAACCCCCAGAGCTGAAACAAACAGTAAGTATTTTGGCTGTAGTAAGTGTTTATCATCTGTTTTTAAGATTAACATTAGAATAAGATCGGTGATTAAACCGTATGAATCAACGAGATTCCATGACTTTTATTATGTTTATGTATTGGTTATAAGATAAAAAAGGCTCGTTTTATTGAGTAATGTTCGTTTTATTTCGAGTATTTTAAACTGCATTTGGGTTAAAATGTACTTGTTGGTGTTTCAAACATGTTGTAATCAAAAAGTGGAACCACATTAACTGTAAACTGATGTTAGCAGGACTTTGGCCTCCATTTGTTTTCCTGGCTGAAGATGGCATCACTCACGCACAGTGGTAATGATGTTTTATCTGATCGCAATATGTCTAAACTAACCTTACAAAAATGTACTGTTTGGTACCATGGTACTTGCCAGAAAAAAAACGAAAAAAAAAAACAGTACCATGGTACCTGTCAAAAACACCACAGTATTTGTACTTTTTTTTTTTTGTAAGTGTAGTATAACAAGCCAAGACAATAAACACTGATTTGGCATATTGGAACATATTTAACATATTTTATCAGTTAAGAGTTTTTTTTGTGTGTGTGTGTTTTACTTCTAGATTTTGTTTCACTGGCTGAGGAGAAATTTGACTTTGACGTTTCATTGTCACCTGCGAGGTTTGTTTTCAATGTTCAATACATTTAAAGCAGTGTTGTTATTAACTAAAACTATTTAAAATATTTTTTGGTAATTGAAATAAAGCTAAAATAGCTTAAATTTAAAAATAAGTTATAATATGTTTGAGCACTAAAGTTGCTAAAACTGAAATAAAAATAAAGCTGAATAGAAATGTAAAAGAAAAAAACTAATAAAAATGACAAAAGCACAAAGCAAAATTACTAAAATTTGACCTTGATATTAAAAAGAAAGCTTTTATTTTCATATTTTCAGTTATTTCAACAACACTAATAAATACTATAATAGTAATAAAGGGTTAGTTCACCCAAAAATGAAAATAATGTCTTATTACTCACCCTCATGCCGTTCCACACCTGTAAGACCTTCGTTCATCTTCGGAACACAAATTAAGATATTTTTGATGAAATCCGATGGCTCAGTGAGTCCTGCATAGCCAGAAATGACATTTCCTCTCTCAAGATCCATTAATGTACTAAAAACATATTTAAATCAGTTCATGTAAGTACAGTGGTTCAATATTAATATTATAAAGCGACGAGAATATTTTTGGTGCGCCAAAAAACAAAATAACGGCTTCTATAGTGATGGCTGATTTCAAAACACTGCTTCATTAAGCTTGGGAGCGTTATGAATCTTTTGTGTCGAATCATGATTCGGATCGCGTGTCAAACCGCCAAACTGCTGAAATCACGTGACTTTGGCGCTCCGAACCGCTGATTCGACACAAAAGAATCATAACGCTCCGAAGCTTCCTGAAGCAGTGTTTTGAAATCGGCCATCACTTTATAAGTCATTATTTTGTTTTTTTTGGCTCACCAAAAATATTCTCGTCGCTTTATAATATTAATATTGAACCACTGTACTCATATGAACTGATTTAAATATGTTTTTAGTACATTAATGGATCTTGAGAGAGGAAATGTCATTGCTGGCTATGCAGGCCTCACTGAGCCATCGGATTTCAACAAAAATATCTTAATTTGTGCTCCGAAGATGAACGAAGGTCTTACTGGTGTGGAATGACATGAGGGTGAGTAATAAATGACATTATTTTAATTTTTGGGAAAACTAACCCTTTAATACTAAAATAACAGGTCAGTTCAGGCAATGCATTTCAATGTCAAATGTTCTCTCATAGCTCTAAAGGAGATTACGATGTTGAGGATGAGGTCTTTGTGGGTCCGGTCGGTCATAAAGAGAAATGCATTTCTCATGGAATGGAGATTCACGTGAAGGACAGTTTGAGCAGCGGTCCGTCTCTGGGAGAAGAGCCTAGCTGGAGCCCACTCACAGGAGAGAAGTTTGATGAAATCTGCAAAGAAGCTCATCTGCTCGCCAGCCATCTCGAGCAAACCATCACTGACTCTGTAGCCGAGAGCAGCGTAGTGTCCTCGTACCAAGCTGAGGAAACCGAGACGTTCGAGGAGGACACAACAGCCAAACTGAGCATGTTCAGCAAGCCAGCTGATGTTCTGAGTCCTATTAAAAGAGAGACCTTTCTTGTGCAGGACAGCCCTATGAAGCAGCTTCCCCCCGCCATTCAGAAACGAATGCTGAAGGCTAACGGGACAGCCGGGTTTGGCAAGCCACGTCTCAGTACGTCGAGTCCAGTCAGGCCGGCTGTGACTCAGCCTAAGATGGCTGCCAGAGGCAAAGCCCTTGTGGCTAGTAGTGGGGTGTTACCCAGCAAGCCCACAGCCCATGGGAACTCACGACTTTCCTCAAGCACAAAACTTCCACCGGCCACTAAAACAAGGCTTCCTCCTCCCAGCAAAGTATAAATACTTTAATCTCAATTTGTTTATACACTGTTACTGTTTGACATACAAGATTTATTTTGGGTTTATCAATGTCTTTCAGGGTAATTTTGGTCTGAAGCGCAGTCCCAGCAGTAGAAACACAAGTAGAGCTGGTTCTTCTGAAGACCTTCTCTCTGATACCACCAGTGTTGCTTCTGATGTCAGCGATTCCTCCTTTAACACTAGTTTGCCAGGAAGAAGCAGCATTCCAACCCGGAACAAGGTAAAAGGACCTGTTGTCATTGTATGCTGTTTTATTCTTCAAGAATTGTTGATGATAGCCAGACATCACTGTTTAAATGTCAGTGGTCAGTAAGATTTTATTATTTTTGAAAGAAGTCTGTTACACTCCCCAAGGCTGCATTTATTTAATCAAAAATGCATAATAATTTTGAAAACTTTTTTCTATTTGAATATATATTAAAATGTAATTTATTCCTGTGATGCAAAGCTGAATTTTCAGCGTCTTTACTCCAGTCTTCAGTGTCACATGATCCTTCAGAAATCATTCTAATATGCTGATTTGCTGCTCAAGAAATTAGTTCTCAATGTTAAAAACAGTTTTACTGTTTAAAGGGGTTATATGATGCTATTTTAAAAGTTCATTATTTTGATTATTGGGTGTAATAGAATAGGTTAACATGCTTTAATGTTCAAAAAACACATTGTTTTTCACATATTGTACTTTATTGCAGCTTCTCTATTCCCAGTCTGTCTGAAATGCGCTGATTTTTACAAAGCCCCTCCTTCCGCAAAGCTCAGAGTGCTCTGATTGGCCAGCTTACCCAGTGCATTGTGATTGGCCAAACACCTCAAGCACGTGTCAGAAATGTAACGCCCCTTACCATAAATCACAGGCTTCAGCTTCCAAGACTTTTAAAGCATTTGTAAACACAGTTAATAATAATGTCATCAGTTTTACCATACCAGTTCGAACCCAAGTCGGATTCTGAAAATGTGGATGACCAAGCCGATCAATCGGAACCAACTTTGCAAGCACGACTTGAGCAGAACATTTGACAGTGATAAGTAGTCTTTGTATATAGTCAGCGTTGTGCTTTCCCAGGTTCAGGAAGCTGTGCTCTGTGCACAAGTAAACTTTTTGGTTGTACTGCTCAGGAATAGCTTTAGAAATAAATCTAAACCTCTGAAAGCAAAAGCGGTTTTGCTTTCGCATCCAAACACACAGCGTCTCTGCGACATGACGACAACACGCTTAAATTCACTGAAGCCTCGTCTTCTCTCTTTCCGTACGCCTTTGAGCGGCATTATGCTAATATCTCACATTGTGACGTGGACGTGTGCGGTGGTAATATATGTACTTGGATCGAGGCATTTTAGGTAGGTCTGGATCAGTGTTCTCTGTTAGTAAATCGCTTTGTGGGAAAAGGAAAACATTAAAAAGCATATGACCCCTTTAATATTTATGTGGATACAGTGATAAACTTACTTTTCAGGACTCTTTGATGAATAGCTTTTTCAAAAGAACTGCATTTATTTGAAATCGAGATCTTTTGTAACATTATAAATGTCTTAACTGTCACTTTTGATCAATTTAATGTGTCCTTTCTGAATAAAAGCATTCATTTCTTTAAGAGAATCTTTTCAGACCCCAGGCTTTTAAACAGTATTGTATATTGTTTTTAAAATGCACAATAGGCTTGTTTTGTCATTTAGTGTAATTGACCACTAATATAGGAGGATGCACGATTTTGGTAATTGGTTGACAATACAGATTAAAATGTATTTATATTTAAACATTTTTCAATATCATTTAGACAGAATTGCGAGCTCCATCTGCTCTTAAAGCTCCTTCACTTCAGAACTCTAGAGTTGTGGACAGGAGGAGAAACACCTCGTCCTCATCATCTTCTGTGTCCAGCATCAACTCTAGTCTAACTATCTCTCCAGGAAGCAAAGGTGACTTTTCATAACTTTGCCATCATCTAATGCTTACTTACAGTTTTTAATAACACTAATAATTTAAAGGGTTAGTTCACCCAAAAATGAAAATTCTGTCATTAATTACTCACCCCTGTGTCGTTCCACATCCGTAAGACCTTCGTTCATCTTCGGAACACAATTTAAGATATTTTTGATGAAATCCGAGAGTTCTCTGACATCCAATAGACTGCAACATTATTACCATTTTCAAGGCCCAGAAAGGTAGTAAAGACATCGTTAAAATAGTCCATGTGACTACAGTGGTTCAACCACAGATTTTCATTTTTGGGTGAACTAATCCTTTAAAATGAGTATCCAATTGTCATGCTGTAGGTTATAATGATGTTATGCCTAAATTCAGTTGAGACATTTAAAAGTATTTATTCATTTATTTTAATTTTTTCTTATGATTGAATTGTTTGAATTATATTATATTTATATATATATATATTATATTATATTGAATTGAATTGTTATAAAGATGTATTTTTGATAAGAAAATGTGGATGATTTTGATTTAATTTTTACTTTAAAGTGCAAGTGATGCACCTGAAAGCTACTTAGGTATCTACTGCCATCTGCTGGTTATTAACTTAAATAAACTCCTCCTCTCACCAGCCAAATTCAATTCATCCTTGAACTCCAGCACTAACAGCATCAGTGCTCGTTCACACAGCAGTGTGAGCAGGTTGCCGAGTTCTAGCCGCAAATCCTCTGTTGTTAGCAGAAACCCAGAGCCTCCTGTCAGCAGGCGGACATCCATTTCTACACAGGGAAGAAGAGCATCTGAACTTCTCCCCAGGCCTGTCAAAGCTACACCCATTAAGAAAACAGACCCATTTCCACCTCCACAGCTTCAGACTCCAGCAAAGACTACTGCTGAAAAGACCACTACATCCAGCATCCCTGCGTCTAATGCAAGGATTGGAAGTGCTCTTAGGGGAAACCCTAAACTCAGGGTCCCAGTGGTGCCAACGCCCACAAACTACCTGAGGGGAGTTCGCAAATCCGAGGGTGAGGAAAACATGATAATGCATAGGAACTATTAGGATGAACCTCATTCAACCTGTCAAAAGCATATCATGTTGCACGCCAAAATCAAACGAAAAAAATGGTAACGCTTTACAACAAGGTCTCATTCATAACAATGAACAACAATGTTTACTGCCATTATTAACGTTAATGTTAGTTCATAAAAATGTTTGTGTTCATGTTAATTTACAGTGAATTAATGTTAAAACATACAACTGTTGAACTTAAAAATGAATCGGTAAATGTTGAGATTAAATGCTGTAGAATTGTTGTTTTATTGTTAGTTCATGTTACCTATGTATTTAAAAGATTTTAACAAATGAAACCATGTTTTAAAGTGTTACCATAAAATTATATATATTTAGCATAAGGAAAATGAAGCTGCTTTTAAGATTTTTTGCTTTGAGACAATTTAAGACAATTTATCCACAAATTCTCTTTACCATAATAATAATAAAAAAAAAAAAATTAAGGGGAAAAATATTTTAAACAGAAAAAATTTAATGTTTTGAGAAATAAATGCTGCATGAATACCCAACATATCTGTTTATAATGAATAATTCTTAATAAACTTTTATTTCACATTAAATATACATAATTATATATTCTGTATTTAGCATAATTTACTTAACATTAAATAATTATTGCCTTACTATTTAAATATAGTAATTTTATGTAAATAGTCTCACAATGCAAAAACATCTTAATTGTCCTACAAAGAGGGTTATTTTTATGTTGAATTCTTTTAATTTTAAGGTGAAATGTGCCCTGAAAATGTTTTTGTGAGATTTAACCAGGACATTATTGCATTAAGTCATGCTAACTTCTAATGATTTTATAGTTTCCTCCTCACCTGACGTCCCTCGTATCATGAAGCCAAAGAAATTATTGTCTACATGCAGTGTGGAGAGGTAATATAGTACTATTTTCTCAGAACATTCCAGTTCTTTTGAAGGATTCTCTTAACTCTTTGTATACATGTCTTTGTAGTATTCCTGATAATCTAGTCGGTCCCCCAGCGGGCCTCCTAACGCCCTCGGCTATGGGCAGTAAACTGCGGAGGCCCTCGGCCCTTCCCACTCCAGTCAACCGCCGTATCTCTGGCATCCCTGCTCTCACACCCAAGAGCGTGTCACGTCTGAGTAAACCTTCCCAGGTCACAGAGCGCTCTTCGACCTCCAGCCAAGGGGCCACTCATTCAAGGTACTACTTTTGGCCCTTAAACTGCCTCTAAGACACTTAGTGCATCAGTTGATCTCAGTTATTCTGTAGCTTGTCTCAATATCTGTATAAGTAGAAATCAAACTGTCTATCTATACAGCCCAGAAAACATGAAGGAAAGTGAGAAACAGGAAGATAAGCAAACCTCAGTGTCAAATGAGGAGACCTGCCCTCCAGCTGACCTCCAGCCCTGCTCCCTGGTCTTTAATTTGGAGGATGAGCCTGAAGGACCTCCTGTCTGTGAGCCAACAGTTGTGGAGAATCCCTCTGAGCCTTCGTCACGTGATCCAGAGCCTCCTCAGGTCGACCTGAAACCCCCAACACTTCCAAACACAGTGGACACCCAAAAACACCACCTTCTGAAGAACAAAGAGGAAAAGGATGTTAAAGAGGTAAAATAAACTCAATTTGAATGGATTTTTAGATAAAAATGTGTTTTAAAAAAAAAAACGAACAGATCTGAAAATTATGCAATTGTAGGTTTTGCTCGTGGACGCACCTGCACCAATACTTCAGCTGTCAGAGAAGATGCTAATTGATCTTTCCAACACCCCAGACCTGATCAAAACCTCCTCTGCAAAGCCATGGGGAGGACAGGTGAGAGGACATTTGCTGTATTATACACAATATTGTTCAAAAGTTTGGGGTTGGTAAGATTTTTTGAAAGTCTCTTATGCTCATCAAGGCTGCATTTATTTAATCAAATATTCAGTTACAAGCTGAATTTTCAGCATCATTACTCCAGTCTTCAGTGTCACATGATCCTTCAGAAATCATTCTAATATGCTGATTTGGTGCTCAAGAAACATTTCTTATTATTATCAATGTTGAAAACAATTTTGTCGAAACCATGATCTTTTTCAGGATTCTTTGATGAATAGAAAGTTTTAAATAGCTGCAATTATTTGAAATGGAACATTATAAATGTCTTTACTGTCGCTTTTAATAAATCTTACTTGTTCTTGCTGAATAAAAGTATTACAAAAATAAAACTCCAAGCTTTTGAACTGTAGTGTACTTTCTTATATTGCTTGCATTATTCAACTATGTATACTGTTTATTTAAATGATATATTAATTTATCCCCCAGTTAATTGACCTGAGTTCGCCTCTTATAAAGTGGAGTCC
The DNA here is from genome assembly GCA_037950665.1 of Hypophthalmichthys nobilis. Classification (NCBI taxonomy): domain Eukaryota; kingdom Metazoa; phylum Chordata; class Actinopteri; order Cypriniformes; family Xenocyprididae; genus Hypophthalmichthys; species Hypophthalmichthys nobilis. The sequence continues at coordinate 14,012,337 of CM075486.1, forward strand.
AGAGGACAAGAAAGAAAATACGGAGAACACGGCTCCGCTGATCGACTTGTCTTTTTAGAGGACCAACAGAATTTACTGTGAACTGTGCCAAGAAAAAATATTAACTGGAGCATTTCAAATACTGAAGAAATTAATCTAATGAGGAGCTTGGATGCTGCTGTACTTTATTAGACTTTGATTGTGACCTTCTTTTTATGTGTTGTCTGTCCTACATAATTGTATGTAATTATGGTGATCTGCAGTATTTTAGAAATGAAAATTGTATGTCCTCCAAAAGGTACAAATAAATGTTAAATTTACAATGTTGTTGTTAGTAGTATAATTTCGGTGTTACCACTGCACACAAACAAACTCCCATACAGTAGGGGGCGGTATGCATTCACTGTTTTCAGACCTTTAACATATGAAGTGTAGAATAAGAAAGCCATTGAGCAGCATGATCATTTAGCCGATTCAAAGTTTATTCAGACCACTAAATTAAATGCAGTTTGCTTCACAATTTGTGACTTAATCTCATCTTGTGATTTAAACCAGTCTGTTTGATTAACTGAGATGTAAAAATGTCAACGCTCGTACTGGATAATGGTGCGTACTTCGCCAAAATCGGTTACAGTCACGAGAAAGTCAGGTATAGTGCTTTTATTATGCATTTCATTGTTATGTAAATCGCACTATATTATATATTAGTAGTTATGTTAAGCCAAATACCGAATCTTTTTTCCATTAGTGTTATCCCAAATTGCCAATTCCGTTCGAAGACCTCCAGGTTGAAAACTTTCACTGCAAATCAGCTGGATGAAATTAAAGACCCATCCGGACTCTTCTACATCCTCCCGTTTCAAAAGGTACCGCCTCAATATGAATTATAAACTTCACTGCATTCTATATAAAGCGCACAGTGTCTTACTTCATCTCTTCTGCATCTATATCAGGGGTATCTTGTGAACTGGGATGTGCAGCGCAAAGTCTGGGATCATCTGTTTGGAAAGGAGATGTTTAAGGTACATGTTTGTATGATTATAAACATCACGTATGTGTTTCATAAATGTAGAGTACGAAATATTGAGCCGGCTGTACACAATATATTTGCAGGTGGACTTTGCTGATACCAACATTGTGATAACAGAACCGTACTTCAACTTCACCTCAATTCAAGAATCCATGAATGAGATTTTATTTGAAGAATATCAGTTCCAGTCCGCCCTCAGAATTAATGGCAAGTATAGTGTACTAGGATGCAGCCTACTTAGATTATGTATGAGGATTCCATAAATCTGAAGATGTAATTTTGTTTTCCAGCTGGATCTTTGAGTGCTCATCGATACTTCCATGAGAAGAACTCTGAGCTGTGTTGCATTGTGGTGGACAGCGGCTTCTCCTTCACACACATCGTTCCTTATTGCAGGGGAAGAAAGATGAAAGAAGGAATCTGCAGGTGAGCTGATCATCAGCCTAAAATCATTTAATAAAGTCATATGAACACTGAACATTTTATGAATCTCTGTGCGCTTCCTAGAATGAATGTAGGAGGAAAGCTGCTCACCAACCATTTGAAGGAGATCATTTCATACAGGTAGGCTTGCCGCCATTTGAGTAAGATAATGCTTTGGTGGTGTTTCTCTTTGAACTTGTCAATCTTTGTCTTAAAGGCAGCTGCATGTGATGGATGAGACCCATGTGATCAATCAGGTCAAGGAGGATGTGTGTTACGTGTCTCAAGATTTCTACAAGGACATGGAGATTGCACAGTAAGTTTGCATCAACTTGATTATAACAAATTAGCAATTTATTGCATTAGCAAATTACATATTTGTTATATATAAGTGCTGTCAAAAAGATTAATCGTATCTAACATAAAAGTTTGTTTACATAATGTGTGTGTATATATTATTATATTTATATTATATGTGTGCGTCTGTGTATATACATTCCACGAAACCGGTATGATTTAGACTTACACATTTTTAGATTTTTTACCAAAATGTATTACTTTTCTGAACACCCCACAACATTAATGACATATTTAACTTCCAGAAAAACATATTTTCTCATCTCAGGCATCAAATCCCTATTATTATTGGTCATTATTTTAAGTTATGGAATTAATTACTAATTCAGTAATTGCAAATATAAAAGTTACATAAAATCTCGCACTTTTGCTATACTAAAGCCTGAAATGGGCACTTTTTGTGACAGCAACCTCATCATTTTTTTTTTTTATCAAAGGCTTAACTTCAGAATTTGAGCTAAAATCAGTATTCTTCTGATTGCTCTGAACATTTCAGACAGAATTTAACAAACTTTAAATTACTTTTTCGTAAACTTAACAAAAAAATAAAATAAATAAATATACGTAGGTGTGACGGGGTTGTGATTTTCTTTTTTTTTTGGCCACTGCTCTAAATCTAGTGAATAAATGGAGAGCACATGGCATGCATGATATTAAGAAATCATGAATAATGTTGAAATAACAAAGATCATTTTCACAAGTAATAGTCTCAATCTTTAATTGATGTAACGGGGTTGAGTCGTTAAGCTTGAACAACACAAATTCACAACATAATTTAGTTATAATTATTAAAGAAGGTGGTAACTTACCTGTGTCTGCTCACAATGTTGTTCAGAAGACTTCTATGATGTCACTTCCTATTAATGATGTCACTTAAGTATCAGTTCATTATTTTTATGGCGGAGAATGGTTTGTGTAAAGGGGTTGAGGGGTTACTGATGTGATTTTAATGAGTAATCATGAATTTACTTAGAAGAAAAACATTACCAGCAAAAAAGCACAGATGGATATTTATGGGAATGGCAAAATGAATGGACTTTTTTCTCATTTTATTATTCATTTCCCAAGTACACTTTCATAGAAGGCCTTGAGGGACATGACAAAATAGGTGGTGTCAACTGAAAAAAAATCATTTTTAATATGAAGATAAAATGCATGTCATGTTTTTAAACATTATTAAAGGACACATTTTAATTAATACAAAAAGCTTTTAAAAATATATTTTGGTGACCCAATAGATAAAATACACTGAAAAAGGTCAGAGGGACTCAAATCGTACCTGTGTGTGTGTGTGTATGTGTGTGTGTGTGTGTGTATATATATATATATATATATATATATATATATATATATATATATATATATATATATATATATATATATATATATATACTCATATTATGTAAACAAACTTGTTAGATGCGATTAATCAATTTGACAGCACTAATAAAATAAATTAAAAAAATAAAATAAATATATATATATATATATATATATATAAGAAGGTAATGTATTATTCATCAAGGATGCATTACATTGATCAAAGACAGTAAATACATTTTAATTTTCCACAATAATATTAAGCAGCACAACTGTTTTCAACTTTGATAATAATAAGAAATTTTTCTTGAGAAGCAAATCGGGATATCAGAATGATTTCTGAAGGATCATGTGACACTGAAGACTGGAGTAATGATGCTTTTGATTACAGGAATACATTACATTTTACAATACATTAAAATAGGAAACGGTTATTTTAAATTGTAATAATATTTCACAATATTACTGTTTTTACTGTATCTTGCCAACCCCAAACTTTGAGAGACTAGTCAGTGTATATGTAATATAAATAATTCTGATGATTTGACAGATTGAAAGGAGAAGATAATACGGTTATGAGAGACTATGTGCTGCCAGATTTCAGCTCTATCAAAAAGGGATTTTGCAAGGTAAGCAATTTGGGATACTATGAAAAAATTCAACAGTACACTTTGTCTTTTACTTATACAGCATTTTTTTTCTTTGTGCATCAGCCTCGAGAGGAAATGAATTTTACAGGCAAATATAAGACTGGGGAGCAGATTTTACGGCTCACCAATGAGAGGTTTGCAGTCCCAGAGATGCTCTTTCACCCCTCTGACATTGGCATTCAGGAGATGGGCATACCTGAGGCTTTGGTCAACTCCATTAACAACATGCCGGAAGGTAGATTTCATCTGGCTTCATCTCATTAGATGTATTTGTGGTTTGAAATGTTATTTCATTGAAAGTACTCCAATAAATGCCTACTTTTTATGTCCAGAGATGCAGCCCCACTTCTATAAGAACATTGTTCTTACTGGCGGCAACACCTTGTTCCCTGGATTCAGAGATCGGGTTTACAAAGAAGTCCGTGCACTCGCTCCTGTAGAATATGAAGTTTCTGTCGTTCTGCCACAGAAGTATGTTTTGAGAGTTCTGAAAGAATGATTGACATTTTGTTTGGTTATTGTTTGCTGAATATTTCTCTTTTGTTCTCAGTCCTATTTGCTACCCATGGGAAGGAGGAAAGTTATTGGCTGAAAACCCTGACTTTGAAGAGATGGTGGTCACGCGAGACGATTATGAGGAAAATGGACATTATGTATGCGAAGAGAAGTTTGATATTTGACCTGCATACCAATGATCTTTTGGTACAGAAAATTTGAACATTGCACATGTTTTGTATTAAAACTAAGCTGTACATTGGCAACTGTACATTACATTCAATATTACTCTATAGTCAATTTGACTTTGAATGTGAAAATATGTATTGTTTTCCTGTATAAAATTTCTTTTAGTATTCTTTTTGACATTTCTTATTGTATATATTAAAATAATGTGAGCTGTAAAAATAAAACTTCTTTTTTTACTCTTGACTCTTGGTAAGGAAATTTATTTAACCTATGTTTTGAAGCCAATTATATGATTAGTAGCTTATGTTTCAGTTAAAGACCTATGGTTTCATGGTGTTTGTGGTCAATATGACTGCAATAGAGAGCATTTTTATAGAAATTGGCAAAGAAAATCAGTAATTTCAGCATAAATCAGAAAATTTCTACACATAAATGAAGGCCTGGTACTACGGCCTTGAATGAGCATGATCACACAAAGGTGTGTTCACTCATATCTGCTTATTGCTTATTCCTTTTTTGTTGTTGTTGGTTTTATTTATTTTTTTTAAATGCATTTCTTATTCTTAAGTTAATTATATTCATTTGAATTATTGGAATAAATAATATGTAATTACAATCAAGTCTTGTTTTTTAGTGGCAACTTATGTGGCATTATTGCAAAAACAAGACGTTTCAAAAGACCTCAAACAACAATAAAAAATTCTAAACTTTGACAAAAATACTGATTTTAATGTGTTTTATAATGTTTAAATGTATATATTCACAATATACACTACCGGTCAAAAGTTTGGAATCTAAGATTTTTAATGTTTTTAAAAGAAGTTTCGTCTGCTCGCCAAGGCTGCATTTATTTAATTAAAAATACAGTAAAAACAGTAATATTGTGAAATATTATTACAATTTAAAATATCTGTTTTGTGTTTGAATATATTTTATAAAGTAATTTATTCCTGTGATCAAAGCTGAATTTTTCAGCATCATTACTCCAGTCTTCAGTGTCACATGATCCTTCAGAAATCATTCTAATATGCTGATCTGCTGCTCAAGAAACATTTATTGTGTACAATTATACAAAATATTTGTGTACAATATTTTTTTTCAGGATTCTTTGATGAATAGAAAGTTCAAAAGAACAGCATTTATTTGAAATATAATCTTTTGTAACATTATAAATGTATTTACTGTCACTTTTGATCGATTTAATGCATCCTTGCTGAATAAAAGTATTAATGTCTTTAATTTCTTTTCAAACAAATAAAAATAAAAATTCTTACTGACTTATGTTTCTTGAGCAGCAAATCAGCATATTAGAATGATTTCTGAAGGATCATGTGACACTGAAGACTGGAGTAATGATGCTGAAAATTCAGCTTTGATCACAGAAACAAATTACTTTATAAAATATATTCAAATAGAAAACAGTTATTTTAAATTGTAATATTTCACAATATTACTGTTTTTACTGTATTTTTAATGAAATAAATGCAGCCTTGGTGAGCAGACAAAACTTCTTTTAAAAACATTAAAATCTTACCGATTCCAAACTTTTGACTGGAAGTGTGTGTGTGTGTATATATATATATATATATATATATATATATATATGACAACAGCTGTTATATATAACATATAGGAGCAGTTAGCAACATCCAGAATAATGAATGGATCTCTATGGGCCTCTGCTGGACAGATATGGTAATTACCACTATTTTTCGTCAGATATTCCTACAAGCTTTTCTCTAACCAGCAGATTGCAGAATTCTGCATCGAACACATATTTAATTTTGATCATAAGTGGGGGGTTTTCCCCATTACAAAAAATTAAAAATTTTATATGCATGCTAATGGTGTAATTGAGAAATTTTGCAGTAAATTGATGAAAAAGGTAATTCATACCGGCCAAAACACAACATAAACGTATAGATGAGAAGTAAATCAAAAAATTATATATCATGTATGTTAAAAAAAATATATATATTTTTTATACAATCCCTCTATACATTTTTGGGGTCGTACTGACGAGTGTAAACAGGAAACGAAGCTCATCCTCTCGCGCTCAAAATAAAATCCGCGGGAAAACCGCTTCAGAGACGCAGGAGTTCAAACCGTCGCCAAACATTAAAAGAATTAAATATTTTTCTCTAAACAGTTATAGAGTCATAACATACATTAGTAAAAGTAATTACATTTTGGATAGTTTTCTAGGCAGGAGTGATTGGTTAGAGTAGACAGATCAGACTCGTCAGGTAAGTTATAGATGATTCTGTGTAGATTCTTACAGAAAGGAAAACCTAGGCCTACATAAAGTCTGTTTTTTTAGCTTTTGTGAATAAAAATAGTTTTATATAACCTACGGTATCTGGTTTAAATTATTTTAATATAATGCTTTCATTATGAACGATATCACGTTTCATGTTAATGATAAGCTCAATGATAATTCTTTGAATTAACAGGTTTGTTATTTGTTGCTGCTTTATATTTGAGTTTATCATCAGACTACCGCAAAATACTCTTCATACAGTGAGACTATGGCAGCTTCAGCGAGAAAACAAAACAAGAAGACCAAACACACTGACAGCTCTACAGACCTGAAAGCGTTTGACTTCAACAATCTGGAGGAAAAGAAAGGAAGCGGATCTGACGATGATACAAGAGATGGTGTGTCTGTGTATTATATTATAAAAAAGCATATTTTATAATCATATACTATTATAAAAAGATCATTTGTGTTACAGTGATGACATTAGAGGTAATACCATGGTATTTACATGGTACTCCAAGGTGATTAGAAAAATGTGAAGTTATTACCATGGGAATAAAACATGTGAAGCATGTTTTTATGTTGTTCTGATATGTTAGAAACTCCAATCATTGACAAGCTGACCAAGAAGAGATCTGCAGAGACGTTTGATGACGATGAACTACATGCTGGTGTGGGGTAAGTCAGCAAGATATATAAACCTAGCGAAGGTTATGAGGCCTTTCTCTGGATCAAAAAATAATTTGCTGTCCTTTACCTCAGGAATGAGGTTCAAAATATGCTGGAAAGATTCGGTGGTAAGTGAAGTCAACAACTGCATATGGTCTATTTTGAAATACTGTTTAATACTCAAAAATATGACTGAATGGCCATTTAGCGGACATCAGCAAGGCCATGCAGACCAAAAGGAAACGCTTGGAGGTTCTCACCAAAAACTCCTTAAAGGGCAGCACTCAGAAACTGGAGCAAATGTGGAAAACCCAGCAGAATCAGAGGTAAATGAAAGCACTTGATGGAAAACGACACATTCTTCTTTATTCACACTCACACATCTGATGTTCATGTTGATTTTTTTGCAGGCAGAAGCTGACACAAGACTATTCTCAGCAGGTGCTCTCTGTGCTTCAGCAGTGGGAAACTGATGTTCAGAAATCCGAGGAGCAGGAGGAGAAACTAAACGTAAGAGCCAGACATTCGTCACATAAAGATGAAGTCTAGAAGTTTTAAAAGTTGCAACGTGTCATTTTGGGGCACACCATCACACTAAAGGAAATGAAATGTTAATTGTAGGATTAAGGGTCTCGTGAAAAATAGAATGCAGCTTTTTGGGATATCTAGCAGCCATTTAGAGATTTTTGACGTAAACGTCTCTCACTTTGCCTTTGAACTTCCTAATTTCTGTTTTCACAGAATTTGTTTCGCCAGCAGCAGAAGCTCTTCCAGCAGGCGAGGGTTGTGCAAAACCAAAAAATGAAAACCATCAAAGACCTGTATGAGCAGTTTGTCAAGGTTACTGATGCCGTCCTCACTTTAATTATTTGAAAATTGACCAAGACCTTTTTTTCATCATTTGGCTGACCGAGTGAGGTCTTTAATTTCTGTGCAGAACATGGAGGAGATGGAGAAAAGCCATGAAGCCTTCCTGCAGGGCACACAGATGGAGCTTAGAAAGGAGATGGCTCTGCTGCAGAAGAAGATAATGATGGACACAGTGAGTGTTTCACAAAAAGATTTCACACAACAGAGTTTAGACTCTGGATATTAAAAATGTCTGCTTTAAATAGACTTTCAGTGTAAAATGTAATGTATGCTACATTACCGAAATAACTAAAACAGCCTTGGAGCTCAAGGATTTTCTGTAAATTGTTCATAAAACCATTTTTTTATTTAAATTGAAAATTCGGTTCAATGTAAGAATGGATTATGAACAATTTGAAGGGTTAGTTCACCCAAAAATGAAAATTCTGTCATTAATTACTCACCCTCATGTTGTTTCAAACCCATAAGACCTTCATTCATCTTCATAACACAAATTAAGATATTTGCTTTCTATGGGAGATTAAAAAAAACCTCTCGGATTTCATCAAAAATATCTTAATTTGTGTTCCGAACATGAACAAAGGTCTTACGGGTTTGGAACGACATGAGGGTGAGTAATTAATGACAGAATTTTCATTTTTGGGTGAACTAACCCTTTAAGAACAATGAAAATGTATTTAACATATATGCTTTCACTTTATTATTACAGCAACAACAGGAGATGGCCACTGTTCGGAAGTCCCTCCAATCCATGCTGTTCTGAAAACATCTTTCTGTTCTAATGTCATCAATAGAAATGTGTGGATGACTTAACCTTATGTTCTAAAAGGAAGGTTTCTTTTATTGAATATGAGTTTATAAGTTATCTTTGTATTTATTTTTTACATCAATTTGTTCATTTTAATATATAATTGTACTCTTTTTGTATTATATGAAACTATCCAAATAGATGCTTCTGTATATTTTTTTTTAATCTATTAAAGAATCTATTCAGTTTTCCTTCCTGTGTTTGAGGCATTTTCTATTGAATCGGGATGGTTTGGGTGGGACATGTCAAAGAGCTTTTCCCTGTTTTAAAATTACCCATTGGCTTGTTACATCACAGCCATGAATATATATATATATATATATATATATATATATTCACACACACACACACATTTTACTGCTTGCTAGTTGGTTACTGATGGCATTAAGGGTGGGTTCTCATTCTAGAGAGCATTTGATAGGACAAAATTATGTGTAGCGCAGGATGTCATTAAAATTATATATAATATGATATATAAGACTGAATGAACGTACATGTAACTTAAATTACATTTATGTGAAGTGGTTTATATCAATAAGTATGTTCAAATAGGTTTTAAGACGGTTTTTTGACATTTAAATAAAATAAGGCTTTTTCTTTACGTGAGAGTAAGAAAAATATTAGGATTCTTTAAATGCAAACCCAACTATCCATGTGCCGGAAGTGGCGTAACCGGTAAAAGTCCCGTAAGTTCTATGGCGGTGTTTTCCATTGTGACTTCGCTAATCGCTGAGGCGGTATCTAAGCGATATTTTTGCTTTTCGTGGTGGTATGATTTGTAAAGATGGTAAGTAAAGTTAATGTATTTCAATTCCATAGTAAACCCGTGAAGTTTTCGTAATCGATGGACATACCATGTTAATGTAATTTCTTGCTAACCGGTTACCAGCTTCTTCGATTAAACGTCGAATCCAACCAGCTGCATCTCAAAACACCTCAGTAATGTTTTCGCGCACACCCGGAGGATCTTGAATGCCTGTCAGTGGATATCATGAATAACTAATTTACTAGCAAGGAACTACACGTTTTAGCATGTCAATAAGATACTGACTGTAAAATGTTTACATGTAAAGGGAGCGTAATTACATTACAAAGCCTTTAAGAGGCTTTTATTTATCTTCCTGTCTTGTTTTTCCTCTTCATAGACTCAACAGCACAAAGTCTGTCAGCTATAGCCAAAGTACAAACATATTAAGCCATATTCAGGAGTGATGGATGAGACACAGGAAAGCGCAGACTCGGAGGCCGGCAGTCCTCCGTACAGTTTCCGGAAGGAGCCAGACACTCCGAATTCCCTGAACAACGCCTGTCTGTTGAATGACAGCGACTACCTGTTTGAAGACCCTGGACTCTCCCATGAATTCTCCTCCACTTTTGTTCCCGAGACCCCTAGGTAAAATTTCATTTGTAAATATCATATTGATCTAATACTTATTTGTATTTGGCATGTAATAGACAAGTCATCATCAATTCATATCAATGACAATATGAAAGAAAGTATCTAACTTCACTTTACAGCCCACTGACTCACACAAGAAAACGACATTCCCAAAAAGATGGCAACAAAAGTGTGGTAAGAGAAAAAGGGCTATGTTCAGAATCCCAAACTACTATACTAATCTATTTCTGTAGTATGTATACTATGAAGTATTCACAGTATGCATAAGAATTTTTTGTATGCATAAAATTCTTGGATGCCCTTATACATTTGCTAAAATGTGCAGTATGCAGCAGAGAGTACTGTATCCCACAATGCAGCACGCTTGACCTTTCATTTCCAGCACTACCAAGAAATTTGAAGTAATATGATATTTTAATATGAAATTTTACAAAACAACAGTTTGTATATTATATAAAACGCAAAATAACCATTTTATGTATTATATAAAAATGCAAAACAACAATTTACTTATACAAATTACAAGCAGTTTTAAAATAACAAATACTAAATAACCATGTATTTAAAAAATAAATGAAAAAGTCATTTATAAATATTATATAAAAATGCTAAATCATTTATTTATAAAATAAAAAAATATTTTTCAATAAAAAATGCAAAATAACCATTTTATATATTAAAAAATGTAAAAATTTATTTATAAAAATAATGTGTGTATATGTATGTGTGTATATATATATATATATAATTATTTATTTCATTACATTATTATTCATTATTATTATTCTGTTTAATTACACATGTAATATGTTAACTTCAACATAATTACTTGAAATCGGCAATTATTAGTACATAATACTGCAGTATTGTTTCATATACTATTTTTTTTTTTTTAATTGTAAGCAGTATGCAATTTAGAGAAGTATGCCATTTCAAAATTCTAGTATTTCATTCAGAAGATTCAATTCAGATTTTGAAATTTAATTCATAAATGTTTTTATGCTCGATTAAAACATTGTTCTTAATTGTAGACGACATCGTCCTGTTCGGATAGGAAAAAATGGGAAAGACGAGAACACATTCCAGGATACCTCAGCACCACTCCAAGCTCCCAAAGAACAATGAAGCGGCGCAGACTGGAGGACTCAAATGCAAGTGCACTGCACGGATACTCCGGTGTTACGCCGGAAACAAACGGATTTGTAACGGCCTCGTCTCTTTTACCCTCTGATTTTACGTGGTTGGAGTCTCCACTTCCAGCAGCCTCCTCGGCTTCTCAGGTTTCTGCATCTTGCAAGCCTTCATCCTCAGCTGGGTCTTCCACATGTGCACTGGATCAAGCTAGTGATCCAGCGTATTTAAACGAGCTGCTAGTGACGGGTCGCACCTCTAAGAAAAAGACACCATACACAAGCAACGGAAGGGAACAGAGGTCCAAAAAGAGCATCTGTAGCAAGACCAGATCTAAAGCCTCTAAAAGTTCAACAGCACACTCCCCTTTACTTGCCATAGAGGATGACGCTTTACTGCTGGATGCAGGTACAGATGACCTGGATCCACATGTTTGGATATTGCTCATTAACCTTTCTATAATGAGTCTTTCTGTTCGTTTATAGCAAAGAGAATGCAAGGACCAGCAAGTTCACCTGTATGTTCGATACCAGAAGATATTGTCATCATAGAGGATGACGCTGATGATGTAGCAGTTGAGAGCATGGTCCGCTCCGTTCAGATGGCTGAGGATGAGGCGTATGCCAGAAGCCTTCAGGTAAGACTCGCTGTCCTGGTCCTTATCGAGAAACAATAGGAAGTGACTAACTGTGTTATTCTGGTGTATACAGGAACAGTTTGATATGGAGGAGCGGATGGAGCAGCAGAGGCAACAGAGCAGTAGAAACAACCACAACCATATGGTCAGTTGGGTTTTTTACGTTATTCGTATTGCTGTTTTTCTTCCGAGTGCTGAATGATGGTGCTGTGATCATATGCAAACAAAAAATGATGCAGGTTTCATGCAGGTTGATCCCTATGTTGGCTTGGGCTGGATCTCTCCTTGGGCTTCATTGATGAACTCGGCATCATTCTCACATGGACCCACCGAGCTTTCAGAGCTACAGCAGGCCATCTTTGCAGAACAACCCCGTAAGCCACCATAGATCATATCACATACCCAAATAGAAATCATTTGATTCTGTCCTGATGATTTAATTTGAATTAAAGACCGTTTTAATCATAATATTTATCAGGGCTGTCAATTTGACGTGTTAAATTAATTTGTTATAGAGAAAAATTACATTAAAATTATTAACGCATTTAACACACCTGCCCCAGACCTACGTGGTTCATCTTACATTTCATAAAGTTGATTTATGACAAACATGAAGCAGGGCAAGAACGTACTGCATGATGGAGCCTATAGAATGCAGTTAGATGCCCGTAAAATTCAAGATATTCAGGCAAAAATGCCCGTTTTAGTTATTGTTATATTTCACAATATTGTCTGCTTTTGCTCAATTTTGCCAATGAAAATATTACCTATAAAGCCAGAGCAGAACTGTTGTGCATCTCCGAGCAACACACAGTGATGTTTAATTTCTGAATGAATCCATATTTTGAGCGAAGCAATCAGGTGAACCAATGATTCAATGGTTCATTCATAAAGAGAGCCTTTTACTTCATTCCTGAACGAATCAGCCCTTTGAACGTATCCAGTGAATGAATGACTCAATGACTTACTCATTTGGACATTTACTGCCACCTACTGGCTGTTTTAGTTTCTTATTTAGAGTATCATTTCATTTTTAAAAAAATGTCATATTTCCATATTAATAAAAAAAAAAACAATTAAAGGTATAGTTCACCCAAAAATTAAAATTCTTTCATCATTTACTCACCCTCATGGCCATTGAAGCCTAAAAGTTTAGGTGTAATAAATTCTATGTTAAATCAAATAAATCAATTTTTTTTTTTTTTTTTTTTTTCTTTTTTGACTTTTTGTCATGCCTATGCTTTTGATGGTTTTCTCATTTAACACAATAATGACTTTAAATTATCTTTTTGGGGGTAATGTCTCAGCCTCATTTGTGCAATTAATTTGTGATTTAATTAATCGCCACATTGTGTAATTAATTAGATTAAAAATTTTAATCACCTGACAGCCCTTTTATATTTGTATATACACTGCTGGTCAAAAGTTGGGTTCAGTAACACTTTTTAAAAGTCTTATACTCACCACATCTGCATTTGTTTGATCTAAAATACTGTAAAATCAGTAATATTGTGAGTAATATATAATCAGTAATATATACAGTAAGTATTTTTACAATTTAAAAATAAGTGTTTTATTTTGTAATGTTAAAATGCAATTTATTCTTGTGATGCAAAGCTGAATTTTCAGCATCATTACTCCAGTCTTCAGTGTCACATGATCCTTCAGAAATCATTCTAATATGCTGCTTTGCTGCTCAAGAAACATTATTATTATTATCAATGTTATTTGATAATAATACAATCTGCATTGTAAAAAGCGCTATATAAATAAAGGTGACTTGACTTTTGCAGAAACCATGATACTTTTTTTTTCAGGATTCTTTGAATAGAAAATTCAAAAGAACAGCATTTATATAAAATACAAATATTTTATAATGTTATTAATCTCTTTACTATCAATTTTATGCATCTTAAAAACAAATAAAAGCATTAATTTCAAAAAAAAAAAAGAATCTTACTGACCCCAAACCTTTTGAATGGTAGTGTATGTTTGTATATTTATTTATTTTTTAATATTTAAATTGAATCTTTGAATTGGACAGGCAGACAACAGGGACGCCGGCAAACCAGCAGAACACATAATTCCCGGCGCAGACGGCCTCGCTTAGAAACGGACTTGTTTGATGACAGCCAAGGAAATAATTATGAGGTTTGAGTTAGGCTTATTCACAGAAATCACATGCTTGACTATAATTATCGCATGCTTCCTCATCTCTGATATTATTCATTGCTTTATAAGGCTCTATTAGCTTTCGAGGAGCAGCAAGGTGCTGTAGTATCCAAGAACACTCTGACTAAGGCCGAGATCGAACGGCTGCCCATAAAAACCTACGATCCCGCACACAGCGCAGGAAAGACAGAGTAAGTCACAGAGCAGGACGCCACATAAGAGATTTCCCATAATGCAATATATTTTAATCATACTCTCCTTGCAGCTGCCAGATCTGTTTCAGCGAGTACAAGGCGGGTGAACGGCTCAGGATGCTTCCATGTCTCCATGATTACCATGTAAAATGCATCGACCGCTGGCTAAAGGTCTGGCTCACTTTAACAACTCAATCCCATTATTCATTTCAAAGTCATGTTTTTCTAATCATTTTCCACTTTTCTTACAGGAAAACGCCACCTGTCCCATCTGCAGAGTGGATATATCAGAGTGTGGTGGTTTTTCTTGAGCACACAACTTCAGGACTCAGTTTCTACCTCACAGCTGGTCATTTGTCTTTTAAACAGTCTTATTTTGAGTGTTATTTAACGCTTTTTAAATTCATAATATTGTCTGATGTTCGAACCAGCATAAGGCACTGCCAAGCAACTGTATTACTTAGAAAGATTTTTCTAAAACATTTCAGATGTGAATTTAACACCAGTGGCAAAAAATCGACACTGTTAGCAATAGCGAAACTTGCATTTATGATTTTCAAATAAAATCACTTTCTATACATTTTTGCCTTTTTTTTATTGTAATAGTGACAATTTTTGTAATGTAATTAGGAGAATAAGTTATACATGTAGCTATTTACAGTCATACTATCGCTATTGTTTATGACAGGCATGCGCAGCATGAGATTTTTTTCACTCTGTTTCATAATATCGCCGCTTCAAAGCTCTGTACTTCCGGAGGTAATACAGCGCTTCGAGCTCTTTCACCACAAATTCTCCTCGGCTGATAAGCTCTTTGATCTTCTCTGGGTCTCGCACATCTTTATTCTTGGCAAAAGCAGCCCTCAGTCTGTCTCTGAAATAGTCAGCTCCTTTTGGATACTCCCGTCCAAGAAACAGCAACTTCAAGCAGAAGAATCATAAGACAGGATTATGACTTGACTTTCTACTGCCTGGAGTCACAGATACCCCTATACTTTGTTTATTTCCATAATATAAAAGAAGACTGTGACTTGATTTAAAGCATTCGTTCACCCATAAATGAAAATTCTGTCTTTAATTACTCGTCTTTGTGTCGTTCCAAACCCGTAAGACTTTCGTTTATCTTCAGAAATTAAATCTTTAATAAAATCTGAGAGCTTTCTGTCCCTCCATTGACAGCCTGCGCAACTACCATTTTTAAGCCCCCGCATTGGAGATTATTATTTTGTAATTAAAGTGGTAAATTATGCAAACAAAGAACTTGTGTTGCTTCATAAAATTGAAGTTAAAGGGTTAGTTCACCCAAAAATGAGAATAATGTCATTTATTACTCACCCTCATGCCGTTCCACACCCGTAAGACCTTCGTTCATCTTCGGAACGCAAATTAAGATATTTTTGTTGAAATCCGATGGCTCAGTGAGGCCTGCATAGCCAGCAATGACATTTCCTCTCTCAAGATCCATTAATGTACTAAAAACATATTTAAATCAGTTCATGTGAGTACAGTGGTTCAATATTAATATTATAAAGCAACGACGATATTTTTGGTGCGCCAAAAAAAACAACTTATATAGTGATGGCCGATTTCAAGACACTGCTTCATGATGCTTCGGAGCGTTATGAATCTTTTGTGTCGAATCAGCGGTTCGGGGCACCAAAGTCACGTGATTTCAGCAGTTTGCCGGTTTGACACGTGATTCGAATCATGAATCGACACAAAAGATTCATAACGCTCCGAAGCTTCCTGAAGCAGTGTTTTGAAATCGGCCATCACAATACAAGTTGTTATTTTGTTTTTTTGGTGCAACAAAAATATTCTCGTTGCTTTATAATATTAATATTGAACCACTGTACTCACATGAACTGATTTAAATATGTTTTTAGTACATTTATGGATCTTGAGAGAGGAAATGTCATTTCTGGCTATGCAGGCCTCACTGAGCCATCGGATTTCCACAAAAATATCTTAATTTGTGTTCCGAAGATGAACGAAGGTCTTACGGGTGTAGAACGGCATGAGGGTGAGTAATAAATGACATTATTTTCATTTTTGGATGAACTAACCCTTTAAACCACTAGAGTCACATGGATTACTTTAATGATGTGTTTACTACCTTTCTGGGGCTTGAAAGTGGTAGTTGCGTCGGCTGTCAATGGAGGGACAGAAAGCTTTCAGATTTCACTAAAAAGATCTTCATTTGTGTTTCGAAAATGAACGAATGTCTTGCAGTTTTGGAACGACATGAGGGTGAGTAATTAATGTCAGAATTTTAATTTTTGGGTGAACTAACCCCTTAATAGTATTGGGTAGACTGGGGCTAGTTGTCACTGTTTACTACAATTAATATGTTTAAGTGAATAGATATTTTTGGAGGTCGTTTTGTGATTACATAAGTTGTTTTCCTACAAAAAAATAAATAAATAATTTTCACTGCAGCTGCCCCCAAAAATAAAATAAACGAAATCACTGCAAGAGAAAACGCTGTAATTGGAGTTTGACTCAAAATCTTGTAGGCACTAAGATTACAACCCTTGACACAACATTGTATCAATTTTAAATTTCAAGTTTACCTCAAAATTACAAAGGACTGAATCGACATTAATTAAAAAATATCCAGACGTAGGTTACTGACACACACGGCATTTAAAAGCAGAAGGGGGCAGTGTACTCACAGTTTTGTACAGTTGCACTACCTCTGCTCGGAGTGGGTTGGCCATTTCCCAATGATTATTCTGATCTCAGCCAAACACAACCTGCGTATAAACACAGCTGACCTGTTGCCTCTCATTCAAGGTTTTTCAAAACAGACGGCGATAAAATTTCAAGACGGAATAATGATAAGCTTTACGCTGTAACTGAAAACTAAAACAGACAAAAGAGTTGTTTTTAATGTACTTACTTGCTAATGTGTCATATTGCCCTTTGGACGCTTTGAAAAAAATCAGCAGGAGTGTTACATGTGCGGTCGTCGAAAGCATAGTCAAAATAAAAGTCCTCAAACGTTTGATACACTTGCTGGTAAAAACAGTATGTTATTGCTATTATTAGACATAAACACAATACATGATATTTGTTTTAAAATATTAAATATACTTACCACAGACATTTTAGGTTTATCAAGATAAAAAGTCAAGGTAAAAACAAACCTAGCACTTGACACAATGTTCTTATGCTACAGTCATGCTTGTAGTGAAACGGCAACAAAACAGAAAACACAGCTACACATGAATGCAGAAATAATTTATTTAGGCCAGTCCATGGGAAGACACCTTACAAATACAGATTAGGGGCACAGTGTACAGGACAATGGTTTTGTGTTAGTCTTATGCTTTTTGTTACCAAGATTGAATGAAACTGATTCAAAAGAAATGTCATGTATTGAAGCACTCTAGCATTCACACACACAATCTCCATACACACATTTTGAAGCTGCAAAACACCTACATTTCTACTCTTACACAAAATTACCAATGTCCTTTCATTTTTGGCATTTGGTTTGCAAAAATAATCTGGATAACAATTACAAAGGAGCACAGTTCATTAGTGGTAAAATCCACGCTGGGATGTTTCTTCACTCTAGCACATTCATGCAAATACGTGTCATTTTCCCTGTAAACTAGTCGGGATATACAAAACACACCTTGGAGAAAAAACAAAGTGTTCTCTTCCTTGCTATTTGATTTTAAGGCATATAAATCTTACAAAAACATGCTTTATAACCTGAAACAAATACAAAACTGTGTGCCAATATGACAAATGGAAAAGCAGACTGTGAGCGTTGGTCTGCAGAGTAAAGGCACTAGTAGAAACTTGAGCTACTATCCGTCCTCTGATTCCGATCAGTATTCCGGACCTCCACAGTGACATAGACACGGGTCTATGGATGTCTTTAATAATTGGCTCGCAGTCGTTTGTTTTCCTCCCTCAGTCTTTCTATCTCCTCCACGAGCGAATCATTCACTGAGTACTTCTCAATCAGACCGTGGATTTCATTCTGTAAAAGATGAGTGGCAGTATTAAAGGGGTGTAATATTCATTTTTACCTTTTAATTTCTTTTTTCTAGTTATTTAATTATGGATTCAGTTGGTAAAAAAACCCAAATGTACCAGCTGAATATAGAACTGGCGAACCATCTCCACCTGTAGATTGATGATGTCTCTATGACAGGTGTCCCTGGAGGAAACAAAAGCGATGCAAGTTAGTCTAATCAGTGATCTCTAAATGACTAATAAATACATAATGAATATATATATTAATTATGATAACTTCAATTATCAAATATTATATTCTATTATAAAATTAAATTTCTGTATATTTCCTACCTGTTAGGAAGGCCACAGGTATATATGACATTTATTATAATGGGTATATGAGAAGAAATTGATAGCTTTTAGTTATACTGTAAAGTTGAATGTCTATAATTAATGTTTAAAAAAAAAAATCAATTTCATAGAGACATCAGTAGCAGTATTAGTATCAGTGATACTGGCCTTTATTCATAAAAAGATGACATTAAACAAATATTTAAAATATACTGTCTTTAAGTTATGTAACTGTGTAGTAACTGTGAAATTACAATATGAAAAGATTAAAACTTAATTACAGAAAAAATGTGCCATTAGTTACTAGTTTTTTTTTTTTAGTTAGTAATTTTTTTCGATTAACATTTTTTATTTTTTTTCGATTGACAGCACTAAAATAAAAAAATAAAATTATATATATATATATATATATATATATATATATATATATATATATATATACACACACACACACTTCGTTTTAATTTTACTTTTTGTTAAAGATTCAGTAATTTTGTTGTTTTGTTAGTTTTATTATTTGTTGTATTTGTATTATTATTTTTTAATATGTCTATAGTTTTTTTATTCATTTTTACTTAAGTGTTAGTTTTAGTTATTTTAAAACTAAATGAAAATGATAAAAGTTTCCTAGCTGAAATAAAATAATTTTAAGTTTAATATTCTATTTTATTTCAGTTAACGTTTATTATTTTTCTGGTTTTAGTTATGTATACACTACTGTTAAAAGTTTGGAGTCAGTAAGAAATTAATACTTTTATTCATCAAGGACATATGAAATTCATCAAAAAAAAAAAAAAACACAAAGACATTTATAATGTCATAAAAAAAAGTTCTATTTAAAATAAAAGCTGTTCTTTAGAACTTTCTATCTGTCAAAGAAAGAAAAAAAATGTATCATAGTTTGCACAAATATATTAAGCAGCAACCTTTTCAAATTTGATAATAATAAATGTTTCTTGAGCACCAAAATCAGCATATTAGAATGATTTCTGAAGGATCATGTGACACTGAAGACTGGAGTAATGATGCTGAAAATTCAGCTTTGATCACAGGAATAAATTACATTTTAAAATATATAAAAATTGTCTGTGATCTCTAAGGGTGCGTTGTTCACTTGTTGGACACTTGTAGTTCGGTTCGGTATTGCCTATTTTGAGACGGAACTTACCGAACATCCAAAACAATGCTGTGTGCTTGGATAAATGCACTCGTTGTTTGTGCGTAGCCTGCATATGGTGGTATTTTGGCCAGCTGGGAACTTATAAAGAGCTTATAAAATATGTAAAGGAGTCAAAACAGTGGCGGGAATCCCTCCGTCACACACACAAACAGTCTGCTGCGTGGAGACGCGCGTCTGAATCCTGTGATGGGCAAACTTCCGACTATGACGAGAAAAACCGATATGCGTGAGGATTCTGTCCTTTTTAGGGTCATTTTCCTGTTTTTGGTTCGTTTACATGTCTTCGGTCCGTGTTGCGTTCATATATCATTCGAACCGCACCAGAGTTCGTTTGGAAGCGGACCGAGACCCATCTTTTCAGCGGTCTTGGTTCGCTTGTTTGGTGCGCACCAGGGTTCGGATAGCAGCGTTCACACATGTTCAAATTAACCACACTAACAGAGCAATCGCACCAGGGTTCGTTTTAATCTAATCAAACATGACAAGTGTGAACACACCCTAAATGACTCTAATGATAAACAAGTGGTAACTCACCTGAAGTCCTCCAGTGCCTCATGGATCATGTTACGGACAAAGTTCATCTGAACGGAGGTGAGTGGAGCTCCACGGCCCTCGGCTCCAGATTCGACTGCTGCCGCTGGAGCTTTAGATCAAAACATCCGTCACACATTCTGTCCCATTGAAATGACTTTTAATCTAATTGTGGCTCATTCAAACATACCGGGTGCAGCTGCAGGAGGAGCTCTGCTGACAGGCGAATCATAGGTGAGCTGGGTGGGCAGATCTCTCCTCTGACTGGCCTCAGGTGTGTTGAACGGCTGTGCGGACTGAACGCGTGTGCTCTGAGCAGCAGGTGGCGTTGTTATGACATCATACTCCTGGCGGAGGCCGTTATTCTTCTCCACCTGTCAATAAGCCAAAGGAAAAAAGTTGAATTCATGAATACAAAAATGTGTTGGATGATGAACAAAACGAGTTGGACCTTGGTGCCATTTTGTACATCAGTCTGTTGTGGTGGGGTAGTGATAGGCTCCTCCTCTTTGATTGGTGGAGGAGTCTGAACCACAGATGGGCTGTAGCAGCGGCTGCCTGGAGTGCCCAATGGGGTCTTCCTCTGGGACGATCCACCAGGGAAATGAGGTAGGTATTCAAAGTCTAGTAACACAGGAAGTGCTTATGTTGGTAAAGGTAAATAAAACCATGTTGTTTTGCTCATTACAGTTTATTAAAATATAGTTTCCACAAACTTGCCTTTTTTTCCACTTGATACATCACTCAGTCTGTGTCCTTTGTAATCTAGAGAAATATGGTTTAATTAGTTGATTTGACAGCACTAAAACTACATACTATTCGCGTTTAATTGCATCTAAGTTTGTTTACACATAATATCAATAAATATGTCTCTCTCTATGAAAAGTTCCCTCACCATCTCGTACAGGTGAAAAGATGTCCAAGCTGTTTCTGCCGACTCTGAACCGGTCTGTGTTGTGCTGGCCTTCTGCTTCCCTCGAGAACACATCTATACTGCCACCTAGATGCCGAACAAACATTGAGCCATATAATCATTACACGGCATATTCATAATCTCTTGAACTCTGCCATACAGTGCATCCGGAAAGTATTCACAGCGCTTCACTTTTTCCACATTTTGTTATGTTACAGCCTTATTCCAAAAGGGATTAAATTAATTATTTTCCTCAAAATTCTACAAACAATTCCCCATAATGACAACACGAAAGAAGTTTGTTTGAAATCTCTGCAAATTTATTAAAAAAAAAAATAAAATAAAATAATAATAATAATATGTACATAAGTATTCACAGCCTTTGCTCAATACTTTGTTGAAGCACCTTTGGCACCAATTACAGCCTCAAGCCTTTTTGAGTATGATGCTACAAGCTTGGCACACCTATTTTTGGGCAGTTTCTCCCATGCTTCTTTGCAGGATCTCTAAAGCCCCATCAGGTTGGATGGGGAGCACAGCCATTTTCAGATCTCTCCAGAGATGTTCAATCAGGTTCAAGTCTGGGCTCTGGCTGGGCCACTCAAGGACATTCACAGAGTTGTCCCGTAGCCACTCCTTCGTTATCTTGGCTGTGTGCTTACGGTCATTGTCCTGTTGGAAGATGAACCTTCACCCCAGTCTGAGGTCCAGAGCGCTCTGAAGGTTTTCATCAAGGATGTCTCTGTACATTGCTGCATTCATCTTTCCCTCGATGCTGACTAGTCTCCCAGTTCCTGACACTAAAAACATCCCCACAGCATGATGCTGACACCACCGTGCTTCACTGTAGGGATGGTATTGGCCAGGTGATGAGCGGTGTCTGGTTTCCTCCAGACATGATGCTTGCTATTCAGGCCAAAGAGTTCAATCTTTGTTTCATCAGACCAGAGAATTTAGTTTCTCATGGTCTGAGAGTCCTTCAGGTGCCTTTTGGCAAACTCCAGGTGGGCTGTCATGTGCCTTTTACTGAGGAGTGGCTTCCGTCTGGTCACTCTACCATACAGGCCTGATTGGTGGAGTGCTGCAGAGATGGTTGTTCTTCTGGAAGGTTCTCCTCTCTCCACAAAGAAACACTGGAGCTCTGTCAGAGTGACCATCGGGTTCTTGGTCACCTTCCTGACTAAGGCCCTTCTCCCCCGATCGCTCAGTTTGGCTGGGCGGCCCGCTCTAGGAAGAGTCCTGGTGGTTTCAAACTTCTTCCATTTACAGATGATGGAGGCAACTGTGCTCATTGGGACCTTCAATGCTGCAGAAATTTTTCTGTACCCTTCCCCAGATCTGTGCCTCAATACAATCCTGTCTCGGAGGTCTACGGACAATTCCTTGGACTTCATGGCTTGGTTTGTGCTCTGTCATGCACTGTTAACTGTGGGACCTTATATAGACAGATGTGTGCCTTTCCAAATCATGTCCAATCAACAGAATTTACCACAGGTGGACTCCAATCAAGTTGTAGAAACATCTCAAGGATGATCAGTGGAAACAGGATGCACCTGAGCTCAATTTTGAGTGTCATGGCAAAGGCTGTGAATACTTATGTACATGTGATTTTTTCGTTTTTTATTTTTAATAAATTTGCAGATTTCAAACTTTTTTTTTTTACATTGTCATTATGGGGTATTGTTTGTAGAATTTTGAGGAAAATAATGAATTTAATCCCTTTTGGAATGAGGCTGTAACATAACAAAATGTGGAAAAAGTGAAGCGCTGTGAATATTTTCCGGATGCACTGTATATGATTGAACATAATAGACAAAAGTTGAAAACACTCACCATTTCTTGAAGTTGGAGTATCACCAAAACCATGTGTTTTGAAACCTGCAGAGAGGATGGAAAAGCACATTTTGGAACCATGAAATGACAATACACTGGACAATACATGAAAAATGCCAAAGAAGCAACATCAGTGATTTTACCATCATTAAGTGGGGAGAAAATATCCAGGTTTAGGCTGTTCCGACCTATGCTGCTAAATTTCTCCATATTAGGCAGTTGATCTTGACTGTGCTGTCCCTCTGCCTCTCGGGAGAACACCTCACCTGCAGTGCCTACAAAAGATGACATATTTAGTACCTATAAAACCATTACAAAAGCTATAAACAAGGCTTTATATGCTAACTGAGCTAACCAAATATGATTGAACATGAAATAAAACCTTCTACAGCCATAAAGAGGAAGGTTGACCTGTGACTTGGGCTTGGCCATCTCCAGGAAATTCAGAGCCAGGCACACTGGGTGGGACTGTAGATGTTGGAGTAGAGGGTCCCATCTGCTGACCGCTCAGTTTTACTGAAACCCGCTTATTTGATTGAGATGTCTTGCTGGATGTTTTAGTGGACTGTGGAAACAGGGCCGGTTTTTAATATGCATTATAGTCAGAAGTATTCAGAAGTAATATTGAATTGTTGAATATAGGGGCAATATTCGATTTTCAGAGGAAGCGTGTATTTTTTCTAGTAATTAAATAAATAAACAAATTAATTAATTAAAACTAAAAAATTAAAATAATTAATTTCAGAGTGAATAATTACATTTTCCTAGAACAGATTTTTAAAAATATATCAGATATTACAAAATAAATATATATTATAAAATAAATAAATAAATTACATTTAAGAGATTAATTAACATTTATTTTAATTAATTAAAACAAATTAAATAAAAATTCTAAATTCATAAAAACACAATGCATGTTATGTTTTAATCAATTAATTAAAACATATTCTCCATCTGAACAATTTGAATAATTACTCCTAGGACAGACTGTTTTAAAATTATATCAGATATTACAATAAATAAATAAATAAATAAGAAATGATTATACATCAATTAAAATTTAAATAAATTAATAAATTAAAACTAATTAAATAAAATTTCTAATTTTATATAAAACACACTTCATGTTACATACTTCCTTAAATACATAAATCACTAAATCATTAAATACACAAAAATCATTAAAATTACATAAATTAAAGTATTTTCTCAATCTGAACAATCTGAATAATTAATTATTCATAGAACAGATTTTTTAAAACTATATTAGATGTTACAAAAACGTGAAATAAATTACATTTAAAAAATCATAATACATTAATTATAATTTAATTAAATTAGTTCAAACCAATTAAAAATTCTTAATTTATATAAAATGCATGTTACATACTTTAAATCAATTAATTAAAACATTCTCCATTGAACAATTTCACTAATTAAATATCCCTAAAAAAGATTTTTTTTAAATTACATCAGATGTTACAAAAAAATGTAATAAATAAATACAATTTAAGAAATAATTATACATTAATTACAATTTTAAATAAGTTGATTAAAAACAATTTCTAATTTCATATAAAATGCACTGCATGTTTTACACTTTCATCAATTAGTAGAACATAATTTTTAAAGCTACATCATAAGAAATATATACATATATACATATATGTGTGCGTGTGTTATTTTTGTCCCCATGTTTTGAATGTTGTCCCCCATAACAAAAACAAACACTACCTCACATGAAACATGAAGGGTGGTTCTGTAGAAATGTGTTTATGTACACAAAACGGAGACAGCTGTACCTTTAACTTGGAGGTGGAGTTCTGGAAGCGAATACAGGTCACTGACGTCTTGTGAGCCGTGGTGATTTTGATTGGCGCGCTGAGGTTTCTCAGGTCGTACAGGTAGATCCTGCCCTGCGTTGAGCCCACAACCAGTCCAGCCCCATCTGGGGTAAAATCAATGGCTGTGAGTGGAGACTCCACCTGCTTATTACGAAACACCCTGTGAGGATACGGACATACAATAAATTGATTAACAAAATCAAACTCCAATGTCCAAAATGCGTACTAAATTAGATTATTTTTTTCTCTTACATTTTGCTGGAGGTGTCATAGCAGACGATCTTCTTATCAAGCCCCACAGTGATGAAGAGCAAATCATTGGCTGGGGAGAAGGCCAACCCTGAACACGGGGCTTTATGTGCCCCCTCGAATAAGTGCAGCTCCTTTTGAGTGTTAGCGTCCCAGAGTGCCACAGAGCCACTGTCAGATACAGTGCCCAG
This sequence comes from Hypophthalmichthys nobilis, assembly GCA_037950665.1. Lineage (NCBI taxonomy): Eukaryota > Metazoa > Chordata > Actinopteri > Cypriniformes > Xenocyprididae > Hypophthalmichthys > Hypophthalmichthys nobilis. The sequence goes on from CM075486.1 coordinate 14,037,990, forward strand.
CAGAGACCTCTTCACCAGCGAGTACCTCAGATCATGGATTGGCTGGAGAGATCACATGGTGTATTTTATATTAGGGCTGCACGATTAATTGAAATGAAACTGAAAACAGATATGGCTTAGTGTGATTATCAATTGCAAAGGCTGATAATAATTTTACATTCAATCTCCAAATCAATGTAGAAACAACATAAAGACAGTATATTTTAAATATTTGATCTAACAGGTAGGAAATATCCAGAATCAAAGCAGTTAACACTTCACTGCATAATTTAGATTAAAATATAGATTATTTTTTATTAAAGCTACAAAAATTATTCAGTTAATAGCAGTGAGTGATTTTCTTTTTCTTTTGTTCTTTGATTAACATTAATGGCAGACTGTAGCAAGTTTATTAGGCTGCTGTCACTTTAAGACCTGTTGCACATGAAGCGGATCTGATACACATTTTCTCACTTTTTAAGTTCATTTCAGACTTTATTTAACTCATTTAAGACTGTGCTTATGAGGATACTCGACAAAACAGGCATTTTGGCATAATTCTGTGGTTTTTTTGTACGTTTAAGCACGAAAAAGAACTCAGTGCAGCCAGGTGTTCTGCCAAATAATGCTACCTATCATATTGTGCTACCAACAATATATTTAATTAAATACATTATCATTATAATTAAATATATTAAGATATAATTATTATTATTTCATATTGATATATAATCGCTGTATATTCACAAAATTTAGGGATAAACTGTGCAGCCCTACAAACAAGCAGAGCAAACCTGGAACTTAAAAAATATGTATGGCTAAAGACGTCAAACTCACTACATTTGGCCCATGGCCGAAGGGTTTGCTGGACAGGTTGGTTGTGATACTGTGGAGGATGATATCTCCACTAGTGGAGCCTGATGCTATGTAGCTATCACCTCCATTAAAAGACACACATGTCACTTCCTCCTTGTGGTCCTATACAGAAAGAGACAAAGGAAATGGATTAGGATGCAGATGTCTGTCTAGCAGATGATCTAAACCATCGCTCGAGTGTCTTTTGAAACTTGCAGTGAAACATGCGAGATACATGGCTACAAAGTACCTTAAGGGTTCGGTGCAACCTTTTTGTCTTTAGGTCCCAGATATTAACGCTGTTATCCAGTCCTCCACTGACCAGGAACTGTGATGTGGAGTTCAGACTGACACGGGTTTGTTTTTTCTATAAACAAAAAGCCATTATGAAACACACAAAACCAAGATATACTGAGATAGGATATCAAGTTTGTCAGCTCACCCCTTCTCCCAGCTCCATCACTGGAACCGGTGACGACTTGAGACTGGAAACCACCAGCTTGTCCCCTATACTGCTGGCACTGACCAGGTACTGATCTGAACACTGTCAAGGCAAAAGCCCTTTCATCGATGAAATAATAAGAAAACTAAATGCTCTGTTATTAATAAATATGCACCATGTTTCTCAAACTTAATCTTTTAGATGCCACAAATGCCCAAATATAATCATTCTCATGCATCCCCATCCTATATTTTAAAAGGCAGCTATATATTTTCATGTATAAAGAACTTAGACTAATTTAAATTGGTATACAATATATTTAAAATATTATTTAAAAAATATCTAGTTTCTATCAAGTTACATTAAATTTTCTTTCTACTAGTACTGTACTCTTATATGAATTACTTATTATTTTAAACTACATTTATTTTGTTCTATATATTTTTATTTTTTATTTATTTTATTCCAATTATGTATTTATTTTTGACAATTTTATTTTTATATAATTTATATATTTTGATATCATTTTATTATTTATTATTTATCTATGTATTTATTTTAAAGTCGACATGAAAAAGAAGTTCTAGTCTTTTCTGCACTATTGTGGCATTCAAAAGTTTATTTGGTCCAAAATACAGTAAAAACAGTAATATTGTGAAAAATTGTTACAATTTAAAATAACTGTTTTCTATTTGAATATATTATAAAATGTAATTTATTCCTTTGATTTTCAGCAAGTTCAATAAAACAGCATTTATCTGAAATAAAAAGCTTTTGTAACATTATACACTACCGTTCAAAAGTTTGGGCTCAGTAAGAATTTTTTTTTTTTTTGGAAAGAAATTAATATTTTTATTCAGCAAGTATGCATTAAATTGATCAAAAGTGACAGTAAAGACATTTATAATGTTACAAAAGATTTCTATTTCAAATAAATGCTGTTCTTTTGAACTTTCTATTCATCAAAGAATCCTGAAAAAAACTGTTTTCAACATTGATAACAATAATAAATGTTTCTTGAGCAGCAAATCATCATATTAGAATGATTTCTGAAGGATCATGTGACACTGAAGACTGGAATAATGATGCTAAAAATTCAGCTTTGATCACAGGAATAAATTACTTTACAAAATATATTCACATAGAAAACACTAATTTTAAATTGTAATAATATTTCACAATATTACTGTTTTTACTGTATTTTGAACCAAATAAATACAGCCTTGGTGAGCAGAAGAGACTTCTTTTAAAAACATTAAAAATCTTACAGATCCCAAACTTTTGAACGGAATAATAAATAATAATAATAATAATAAATACTGCAATATTCTATAATAAAAAATAAGAATTGTCAATTTTGATTTTATTGTGACTATAATATTTTATTTTTGATTTAACATATTTTTACTATTTATTTATATTGGTTTATTATTTATTTATTTACAATTTACATTGTTTTTCTTTAAACTTTTCCTCCATACTCCAGTTTGAAAACCCTTGGTCTGACCAATGGCATACCGGGCAATTCTGTAAGGTGAACTAGTCAGAGAAATTGCACACTTCACTTTGGTAAACATGGTCGTCCAAGGGAATATCTCTTCTAACAGATGCTACAAAAACAAACATGATCTTAAGCATTCTGCATTACTGTGGGACATGTGAGTGATGCTCAAAAATGAGTGATTTCACAATGATAGAGGATACTGCTGCTGCTCCAGCACACTTGAGCCACTGGATGTGTGGCACTGTGAGGGTTGAACTGCTCCACCACCGTCATGGAGGTCGAGTCCCAAATCTTCAGACAGTCACCTGACGACACCAGCCGCGTGACGTCCTCCATAGCAACGGCTGCCGGGAGAAAAGAAGGTGGACAGCTGTCAGGCGCGCGACACTATTGAGTTTTGACACGAATAATACGTGCTTCACTTCAAGAAAAAAAACAGTACAGGGAAAAATAGTGGAAAAAATAATCATGAAATCCCATTGTGCTGCACTTTAAAGTGCTGTTATGGCAATTTTGTTACTTTTTATGATTAGAAACACACTAAAAGATGACACTTTTTTTTAGACAGTAACGTTAAATTAACTGTACATTCATTTATGGGGTTATTCTTAATCTGGCGTATTATTTAGAGTCTGAATTGTGCCATAACTATGCTTAAAATATTCTCAATGACTCACACTACATTATATTCAAGTTAGCCAACAAGCAATGCAGCTAGTTCATGACAATCCTGTTTAAAGAATAATCAAATCCAGTTCCATAAAAGTGACTTTAACAGCCAATTCTAACAAAAAACATTTAGAATAAACCCGTAACGCTCGTTTAATGTCTTTTATTCTCCGATTCGCACTTATTTGTTGCTTTTCGTGTTGTTGTGCTAATAGTTTCTGCATTCATCAGCTGATTAGCAACAGCTAGCTACTTACCCTTGGTTTAGACTATAAAAAGTGTGGGAAATTTGAACGCTATGCTGGTAAACACCTCACAATACATCCACGGCGGTTGAGTAAATGTATCCTTTTATTTGAAAGTAAAACTTTGTCATATCAACAGAGTTTGAACATCCGTGGCTCCTGTAAGGAACCGCCACTACGGCACGCCGCTGGGCTCAAAACAGGCAAACATTCGGAATTACAGCAACGCCAGTGTGGGAAGGGCAACAAGATGTAAGTGTGTTTCTGTGGCAAAGTTTGCATTAATAAACACGTCTGAGAAGAAATATGCGTTCAAATATTTGTAGTGCTCTTATATAACAAGTAAACATATGTTATTTTACAATAAGATCAACATTCATAGTGAAAACATTGGATATTTACATTTGCAGATTGTAAAGTGGACATTGGGATTTATTTTATTAATATTTATAGTGCATATATAACATAAAGGATACTTAAGACTTTAATATAGCAGCATATTTATTTAACATCTTTAGATTCTTTTTTAAAAAAAATCATCAAATAAGGAATACAAGGCTGGGTAGATGACTTTGCATAGTAATGATACAGATTAAAATATACAGCAAGGGCTCAGAAGTGCTTGACACATTAACCTTTATCAAATAATCAAAGTTTCTGAATCTCCAAAAACTGGAAAAGTTCATGTTGTCCAGCTGCAGTGCTTTCCCGCTGTCATTGTGGCAGAGGTACAAGGACTTTGACGTAGTTCATGGGAAATAATCCAGACTCCCCTCTGTTCATACCCTCACACCAGTTGTCATCAATCTGGCCGGTCAGAATGATGACGTCACCCTCCTTAAAGCCCAGCTCTCCCTGGTTTTCTGGCTGGAAACTGTAAAGTGCCTGACAGCAAGGCTGGTCCAAGGGGGGAGTGCTATCATCTAGTACACATAAAGAAAACAAGCTTTATTTTTACAGCTTCTGTGCCAAGGTTAAGGTCACTTTACAGCAAAAAATAATAAATTGAAAACTGAACAGACACATTCTAATGTTTAATACAAGTTTTCCTTCTTTATTTAATTGTTACTATTACAGCTACTATATATTATATTATATTAATATAGAAAATTAAAGTCTAATACCACATTGCAAATCAATATTTAAACCTCTAAAAACTGTAAAATTAAAAAAATAGGATTAACTAGTATTTTTTAGAGTGTTATTTTGAACTGTCCTAATTATATAAATATGTTTTTTTTTTTTAAATATACAAAGAACTTTTGAATGTTTTGAAAGAGATCTCTCACTGCATTCACATGGGGGGTCAGTGCTTGACAGAGGGCGTGTCTAAAGCTTGAAAAATGTTCAACTTCTGCAGCAAGCAACGCCAGTGACGTGAGTCACGTGACCCAACGGAACCCACAATTCAGTTTGGCACCTCATGACGTCACCCATTCAAAGTTAATGAGAAGTGTTCACGCCGATGCCCCATGTGAATGCGCCGTTATGCTCACAAAGACTAAAAATACAGTAATATTGTGAAATATTATTACAATTTAAAATACCTGTTTTTATATTTTAATGCATTTTAAAATGTAATTTATTCCTGTGATGTCAAAGCTGAATTTTCAGCATCATTACTCCAGTCTTCAGTGTCACATGATCCTTCAGAAATCATTCTAATATGATGATTTGCTGCTCAAGAAACATTTATGATTATTATCAATGTTGAAAACAGTTGTGCTGCCTAATATTTTTGTAGAAACCGTGATACATTTTTTTCAGGATTCTTTTATGAATAGAAAGTTCAAAAGAACAGCATTTACACGGTGTTCCAAGTTATTATGCAAGTGACATCAGTAGGATTTCAGTACAATAAACATTCAGATTTTAGTTTTTCTAAGAAAGTGTTTGTTTGTTTGTTTGTTTGTTTGTTTACCCATGTCTTTTTAGATAACTGGTATCAATCTCAGACAAAATAGTTTGCCAGGTACTTACTGTAGGTAAATGGAAACCCTACTTAGAGGTTGTTCCACATTATTAAGCAAGTCACAGTTCTCATGCAATATGGGGAGGAAGAAAGATCTTTCTGAAGATGAAAAGCATGAAATGGTGCAATGCTGTGCAAAAGGCATGAAAACAACTAATACTGTGTGAAAACTGAATGGAGATTATCGAATTATCATAAGATTTGTGAGTGATTTAGAGCACAACAGAACTCGGTCAGATAAAGGCTTATTAAGGAAAGTTCCTGTCAAAAAAAATTAGTTGTATAAAAAAAAAGCCAGTGTTGAGCAGCAAACAGGTATTTGAAGCTCCTGGTGTCTCTGGAGTCTCAAGAACCTCTCCATGCAGGCTGGCAGTTGTGCGTAAAGATGCATTTTAGCCACCCCTAACCAAAGCTCACAAAGAGAAACATTTACAGGTGGTGTAGAAATACATGAAGACTCATTTTTAAATAGTTTTATTCACTGACGAATGCCGTACTACAATGGACGGTCTAAATGGATGGATTTCTGGATGGTTGGTGAGTGGCCAACACGTTCCAACAAGACTGTGACGTCAGCAGGGAGTTGGCGGGTGATGATTTGGGCTGGAATATTTGGAAGTGAGATGGAAGATCCCTTTAGGATGTCAAAATGACTTCTGCAAGATATGTGGAGTTCATAACTGGCCATTTTCAGCTATGGTATAAAAAGAAGGATAGTGCCTTCTGAAATACAATGCACTACGCACTATCCCATGCTGCAAAAAAACACCACAGCAATAAAACTGTAAAAAATGTTTCTCTTTGTGAGCTTTGGTTAGGGGTGACTGAAATGCATCTTTACGCACAACTGCCAGCCTGCATGGAAAGGTTCTCAAGACTCCAGAGACACCAGCAGCTTCAAATACCTGTTTGCTGCTCAACCTTTTAATACAAAGAACTTGTTTGACAGGAACTTTCCTTAATAAGCCTTTATCTGACCGAGTTCTGCTGTGCTCTAAATCACTCACAAATCTTATGATAATTCGATAATATCCATTCAGTTTTCACACAATATTAGTTGTTTTCATGCCTTTTGCACCATTTCATGCTTTTCATCTTCAGAAAGATCTTTCTTTAATGTCACTTTTGATCAATTTAATGCATCCTTGATGAATAAAAGTATTCATTTCTTTAAAACTTTTGAATGCCCAGTATACATGCAGGGCAGCCATTTTTAGACATTTTCTTGGAGGCAAAATGATCGTACTTACTTTTGCTGGTTGGCATGTCTGTTGTTTGAGATTTAATGGTGACTTTATCAGGAGGGTGAACCACAACCGGGGCATCTGTTAAAGTAAGATAGAAACACATTAGTAGCAAAGCTTGCTGGTGTACTTCCAACTACCTAATAAAAAGAGTGTGAGTTTTTGTAACACATTTAAAATTACTTGCATTTTTCACTCAAAGCTTCAGTGATCTCAGTATCTGTGGTACATAATACAGTATTTCAGCTCACAAAGAATTCAGAAACAGGTTGTAAACAGTTCATGTTTAATCTAATCAAATAACCTATTACCACACCTGATGAGCATGTGGAAAATCCATAAGTATCTGTGTAGCAAACTGTGCTTGCAACTGATTTAGATGCAAATTCTCTTTTGGGTTGATTGCTTGCATCTGTTATCCTATACACAGGGACAAAATAAGAGGGCACATTAAATGAAACCAAGATTAGTACAGGAAATCTGACGTCTGTGGACTAATGATTCTAACCTGCTCTGCAAATTGCTCCTGAGATTTTCTAGAATCTGGCATGACTGGCGGTGGTAGTCTACTACTGCTCCTAAAAGACCTGAGAGGTGTTGCATCCGTTGTGCCTAAAACAAAATATCAAAAGATCAATTTAGTAATACATCATTAGAAACTGTGAAGGGCCTACTTTTAATTTTGTAATCTCACAGTAACACCAAAACTTTGTGTTTTTTTAAAACAAAGAAAAGAAACTCAAAATTTATGTCACAGCCAATACTTCTGGCCATGGCTGTTTTTATATATTTTAACTTACATCTCTCTCTAGGAGATTTAACATGCCTCTCTCAGCCAGTTCTTTGGATTCTTCAAACTTCTCGAAAGCTTTCTTAATTTCAGAGTCTGGAATCTTTCCTTTACGTCTCTTCTTGTAATCAAAATCTAGACGGCGACCTTCAAGTTTTCTCAGGTGATACTGACAACCAGAAAAAGAATACATCAGTATACATTTAAAGTCACACAATCACAAAATTACACTAATGCTTTTATGCTGTGGATTAAATGCATCTGCGAAAGGACAGATAATCTGAACATTAGTAAATTGAAGCCAGGTATACAAATGATACCATTTACAACATTATATTCAAGACTGACCCCAATTTCCTTCAGCTCTTTTTGTTGCAGGGACTGCAGAGGATCAATGAAGGTTCTTTTCACTCGCACATCCATACAGTCTTTTGCCTGCGCTACTTGTTTCAACGCCTCTCCCATTTCAAGCAGAGCATAACCTACAATTGTAGCAAAATTCAAAACTGGATTTTGACATTTATAAAGCAGTAAAAAACATCATTGTGCTTCATTCGGTTTCTTAAACATACCAAAACCAGACTCAGCTCCAAGCTCATTGCCATAGTGCAACATGCATTCTCCCAGAATGCCCTCTGTCTGTGGATAGCCACCAGCCTTCACCTTCCCACGCATTTTGGACACTGTGTTGAGCATGCTGAGCTTTGCTCTGTATGCTTGAAGAACAAAAAAGGAGAATCAGCGACATGTAATAAAAAAATCACTAACTAAACTTTAAACAATAACCTTTATTATTAAATATATAAATACCTGGGTTTGGCTGAAGATATCCTATAGTTTTTGGAACAAGTTCGAGAATCATTTTGTTGGTAATATCAGTTTTCTACAATAAAGCAATCAATAAAATAGACAAAGAAAAAAAAACTTTTTGATGCATCCAGATCTTTAATATTTCAAATATACTATTTTCTTTATTTTGTTTGGATTGATATGTATACCCTTTCCATGTTGAGGAATTCCTCATCCAGTTTTGTTCCTTCAACTCCATTGATCTTTTCCTTTAGCAACTGTAAGAATAATCAAAGTTGGAAAAAAATCTAATATCACTTTGAGTGGACTTACATATGTGAGTTAAAAGTTCACCCAAAAATGAAAATTCTGTCATCATTTACTCGCCCCCTAGTAGTTCCAAATCTATATAAATTTCTTTGTTCTGCTGCACACAAAGGAAGATATTTGGAAGAATGTTTGTAACCGAGCAGATCTCGTGTTGTGTTCAGCAGAACAAAGAAATTTATACAGGTTTGGAACTACTTGAGGGTGAGTAAACGATGACAGAATTTTCATTTTTGGGTGAACTATCCCTTTGTTGTGAATAAATATTATGAAGACTATTATGTGTTAAAATAGTCACTACTTTTTGTAGTGTCCTTAATATCATGCGTAGTGACTATTTCAACACATAATAGTCTTCATAACATTTAAGATATGATATTAAGGACACTACAGAAAGAGTTGGCTTATAATTGCAATATTTATACAATGATATGATAAAAAGTGTCTGATCCTATCACAACACAATCCAACATCTACAACATTTCAAAACAAAACCAGGAAATCCGCAAGCCTTGCCATTGTGATGACTGAGCATCTGTTTCCTGTGGTTCATAAGCAAAACTGTTTATGAAGGTCAGTCGTTTGACCAATGAGTCTAAAACACTAAGAGGATTCAGAACACCATGAATGAATCGAAAGAATGTGACCTTGGAAAACATGCTTTGGTGACTTGAGGACCTAGAAACTGTCCCTAATACTGTAAACAAAACCTCCAGGAGTGAATGACCAGGCTTTATTAAAAAATTCCAGTAGATTTTATTATCCACAATAAACTCGATATGAACATAAACAATAGCAGATAATAAGTGGACTTTGGATCCAAGAAACAGACAACACCCATGTGCATGTTTCTCAGTAGTTTTCATATTAGCACACTCAGTCCTCAAACCTCTGCAGTAACACTGATTCAGCAACACAAGGTGAGAAGGACGTGTTTGATTAAATAAGGTGGGAGAAGCACAGTTCTAATGTGGAATTACTGAATTTAAACATTTACATTTTACATATTAATGCCCTTTATATTTTAATATTACATGTTTAGGTCATCCTTGGTGGTTTTGAACACAAGACAATTCATCAGTAACTGGGCCGTCAGGTCACACACGGTTGGCTACGGTTGCTCTAGATGTGATGAACAGAGAGAAAGTCCTATAAATGTCCGCGAATCGGTTCCTTTGAATGCATTGTTTCAAAGAATCGGTTCAAAAATCAGATTCGGCGATTCTTTACGTCGTGAGGTAATTAGGCTACGTCATCGTCAAGACACGGCACGACATACGTTTTAACGATATAATTGTACTTTAAAATATATCTCAGGTCAGATCGTTGCTGTCATGATTCAGTTCAGAAAAAAAGTCATTTACAACCTAAATAAAACTAGTGTTATTAACTTCTCTAAAACGTTTTGCACTTTTCAATAAAATACAGCTGTTTTTCATGTCAATTCGTAAACATCAAATATTTTTATATGTAACTTTTTTATGTAACATTGCTGTTCTTCAATAAGTTGTTCACTCGAGAACCACCGGACCGATTCAGTCCGACTCGCTTGTGAAGAGGTTCGACTGATTCATTAAAAAGAGCCGACTCAAAAGAACAATTGGTTCACGATTCGGGCATTGCTATTACAATATTCACGCAGTCAACAAACGCGGAATGCCACAAAAGTATTAAAACTCTTTAAAGCCGCAATTTAAAGCGCTGTTAACAAAGTGCATGTCCTTCAGGGGTGTATCACTTTAAAGAAATGACTCGAAACAAATCTTGTTTGCATCGTCGCACAAAAGCTTCGTATTACCTGACTTGCTTTGTGAAACTGTTTCTTCAATCCGGCCACTGACATTTCTTATCCGCGTTCGTCCTCAAATGTTTCACATGAACAAACGTGTCGGGATGGTTCAGTCTGTGTACTATCTCTGCCCGTGAGTCCACATTGCTCTCCACCCTCTTCCGTCCGTCGCAATGTATACTGTTATTTTGCACCTTGGGACATTGCCCAGATTTGATTGGTGGGGCTGTACTGAGATCCTGCAGCTATGTCGGTTCTAGAGGTCACTCATCGGTTACTGGCATGTGTCTACTGCAAGAATTTCACTAGAAGGTGATACAGAGGATAGGTTTTGAAGATGTAGGCAGAGTTAGCCAACATAAAGGCTTATATGCTTAATATTTCTGTGGAAACTGTGATACACTAGGCTACCATTAAAAGTTTGGGGTAAGCAAAATGAAAAGGGAACAGGGAAAAAAGAAAGAATTTAATACTTTATTCAGCAAGGATGCATTAAATTGACCGAACTGTTTTCAACAAAGAACATTGATAAAAACATGTGACAACTTGCCCCAACCTTACATTTAGGAAAATACCCTTGAGAACATGGTTCAATTGCATTCAGTTGTTTATCCAACAGCTACAGCAAAAATATGATGGCAGTGGAATTTGTGTAGATGCATTCATAATGTTTAAGTGTTGAATCAGTAAACACATGCTGCTGTAGTATTTATTGGGAAAACAAGGTTTTAGTCTCTTTTAATAATTCCTAATAAGCAGTGAGTGTTTGTCTGGGACTGTTGCCTTTGCTGCTCTTTATAACCTCCTCTTCATTCTAAATATAATCAGTATCTACCTATCTGTACCTTGAATGTAAATATCATCTGTAAATTAATGCACCCAATTATAAACTCTCTTCACAATCTGTGTATTTCTTCAGACACTGGATGGCAGGGTCTTGATTGCATCTCATGGCCTCCTGTAATGCGGTGTTACCCCACCTGTTAACATCAGCACAGCATAGATTAGTCCTGTTGGCTGGTAAATGCTGTAACGTTTGATAATAGTCAAATCCTACATGTCTTTGGCAAAGTTACCTGTCCTTGAGTGTGCAGTTTGCACCTGCGTTCTCCACCAGGAACTTGATGACATCCAGACGGCCCTCGGAGGCTGCGATGTGCAGCGCTGACCGTCCATCATAATCCACAGCATTCACATCTGCTCCTGACAGAAGGTACCTATGAAAGAGGAATGAACTCTTGTTTTCAGTTCACCATAAACAAACTTAATTCAAATATAAAGTTTTTGCTATGGTAACATTTTGCCGAAAAATCTAAATCAATTATGTTTTTAATTATAGGTTATCTATTAAAATAAAGGTTATATATATATATATATATATATGCATGTATATAGTGCTCAGCGTAAATGAGTACACCCCCTTTGAAAAGTAACATTTTAAACAATATCTCAATGAACACAAAAACAATTTCCAAAATGTTGATAAGACTAAGTTTTATATAACATCTGTTTAACTTATAACATGAAAGTAAGATTAATAATATAACTTAGAGAACAAAATTTTCAGTTTTACTCAAATTAGGGTGATGCAAAAATGAGTACACCCCACTGAAAGTCTCTGGAGCAAATCTACATTTTAGACTACAAATGTCTAATTTAGCAAGAATTCAACCACAGGTGAGTCTAATTATTCATTACACAGGTGTCCAGCAGACAGTTGACTATAAAAGGGTGTTAAAACCCCTTCCCATTTCATGCTGTCAGCAATGGCACCACATGGAAAAGACCTGAGACAGAAAATAATTTCTTTACACCAGAAAGGTGAAGGCTACAAGAAGATCAGCAAAGCTTTACTTATCATTCAGAATACTGTAGCAAAAGTGGTACAAAAATGTAAAAAAGATAGAACTGCAACCATCTCACAGAGACGTCCAGGTCGTCCACGGAAGTTAACACCTCGACAGGAGCGTCTTCTGATGAGAAGGGTTGAAGAAAATTGGCATGCAAGTTCACTGCAGTTATCTAAAGAAGTAGAAAGCCAAACTGGGGTGACTATTTCCCGTGACACAATACGGCGTACACTGCAGAGGAATGGCATGCATGGGTGCCGTCCACGAAAGACGCCTCTCCTAAAGCCCAGGCACCAAAAATCCCGCCTAGAGTTTGCCAGGACCCATGCTGACAAAGATGAAGACTGCTGGGACTCTATACTCTGGAGTGATGAGACCAAGATAAATGTTTTTGGAACTGGCGGGTTCAAAACTGTATGGTGTCGCAAAGGTGAGGAATACAAAGAAAAATGCATGGTGCCTACAGTGAAACATGGTGGTGGCAGTGTCCTTATGTGGGGCTGCATGAGTGCTGCTGGTGTCGGGGAGCATTTCATTGATGGCTTCATGAATTCACAGATGTACTGCTCTATACTGAAAGAGAAGATGCTACCATCACTCCGTGCCCTTGGTCGTTGTGCACTTTTCCAACATGACAGTGATCCTAAACACACATCTAAGGCCACTGTTGGATTTCTGAAGAAGAACAGGGTGAAAGTGATTCAGTGGCTCCTGATCTGAACCCAATCGAACACCTATGGGGAATTCTGGAGAGACAAGTTGAGCATCACTCTCCATCCAGCATCCAGTCTCTAAAAGAGGTCATTCTTGAAGATTGGAAAAAGATCGATGTTGCAAAATGTCGCCAACTTGTTCATTCCATGCCTAGAAGACTTGGTGCTGTCATTAAAAATCATGGAGGCCATACAAAGTACTAGATATAGTTGTTTTTGTTGTGGGGTGTAATCTAAGTTATATTATTAACCTTACTTTCATGTTTTAAGTTAAACAGATGTTATATTAAACTTAGTCTTGTCAACATTTTGGAAATTGTTTTGTGTTCAGTGAGATATTGTTTAAACTGTTACTTTTCAAAGGGGGTGTACTCATTTACGCTGAGCACTGTATGTGTATATATATATATATATATATATATATATATGTGCGTGTTCGAAAAAAATATTTTACTTAGTTTCTTTTTATGGAAAGTGATGCGTTACATTACTTTTGTGTTACTTTTTCTTATCTGGGCTGTTTTTTTGTTAATTTTTATAACAACAAATAAGTTCTTTTTTTGGCAAACGCAAAGGCCCTTCATGCCAAAAGTGAAATGAATAAGCCTCAGGCTAAAGGAAATGCAAAATCATGCCTGTACAGTAGAGGGTGCAGCTCAAACAAACAAGCCTTTCAGCTGTGCTGCCATTCTCAAAGACTGTAGATATAGAAAGACGTTCACTTCTATTAGTTATGAATGGGAGAAACTGCAACACGCAATATGGTGAAATAGGTCCCGCCTTGTAAGTAAAAGAGCCAATCGCTGATTGATAAAGTTGCGTCACTGCAGCTGCCGTAAGGCGCTATATAAATAAAACTTATTATTATTAGAAGCTCCGGTTCCCATAGAAACCTGAGACTGGCGCTTAGGACTGCACATGCGCATTGGCTCGTCTAGCATGAAAAATAAGCTATTTGAGCATAAGAAACAACATTTATTGGTCAGTCACTATCAGATTTTGTCTGATTTCAAATGTGTTATTTAATTGTGAGTTCACAAAGTAATCTTTGAGATTTCAGGATTCCCCCATCTACTCCACATAAATGTGTGTGCTTCCACAGATGATGTTTGATGTTTACATGTTATAATGAACATATCTTGGTGATCCTACCTGCGCAGAGACACCATGTCCCCTCTGTAAGCAGCTAAGAGTACATTCATGATTTGGTATCCCTGTATTTCAAGAAAGCAGTATATTTATTTACCTCCATATCCCCCAACAGTATCAAAAATTTACATAAATTATTTAAATAAATTAAAAGCATTCCATAAGCTAAATATAAGTTTAATTTAAAAAAATGAAATAATTAACCAGACCTCTGACTCCACCTTCCACTGTCTGTAACACAGCACCTGTCTGAAGGGTGTCCTGATGTCAAAACTGTGCAGCTGAAAGGTTGAAACCAGCTCCTTTGACAAAAAAAGACAATAAATAGTCACCATTTTCCCAAGAGCAGCCCACTTTTTTCAATACACAATAGGCTTAGTTTGTCAGGGGGCTAGTATATACCTGTGGTATTAGGGGGAGATGCATTATTATACAAAACGGAATCTGACTGGACATAAATTTATAGTGCAGGATGAGTCATCTAAATCTTTATATGCATATATCTGCTAAAAATTAATTTCATTAGCATTAAGGATTACACGTAGCATTTAGATAAACATAAAAGCTAAGAAATAGACTGAAAGCCACAAAAACTGAATTTTGTTTCTAACTGGTTTATATTAATCCAGTAGTAGTTGCAAAAACAGCAGGAAATATTATACAAGATGTTTTACATTAACATATGTGACCCTGGACCACAAAACCAGTCATAAGTCACACGATTATATTTGTAGCAATAACCAACAATACATTGTATGGGTCAAAATTATCTATTTTTCTTTTATGCCAAAAATCATTAGGATATTAAGTAAAGATCATGTTCCATGAAGATATTTTGTACATTTCCTACTGTAAATATATATAAAAACTTATTTTTGTGAGTGGATATGCATTGCTAAGGACTTCAGATTCCAGATTTTCAAATAGTTATATCTCGGCCAAATATTGTTCTATCCTAACAAATCCATACATCAATGGAGCTTATTTATTCAGCTTTCAGATGATGTATAAATCTTAATTTAAAAAAAACTGACCCTTATGATTGATTTTGTGGTCCCAGGTCACATATGATAAAAATTCTAGAAACTCTTCTGGTAAAATCTCAAAGTCCTCAAGTGAGATGTATATTGTTGTATATTGATACAATACCTTACCTCACAGAAATGGACACCCCTCCAGGAATTTCCATTGCAATCCAGCCCAGGTGACCAGCACACGAGTCCTAGAACTCCGGGAACCACAATCAGCACAACACCAGACTGACTGGACTTGGCAGGCACAGACGTCTGTAGTATTGAATACAAATATATTATCCAGCCTAAATTTTGCTTTAAATCCTCAGCAGTTTACCCTTGGGAAATATGCACATTTAAAATCGGCACATCTGCTTTAAGCAAAGCAATTAGGACTGTCTCCATTAGAGGGCAGTAGGGGAATACATACATAATTCTTACAGACATTGTTAATTCATGGACACCTCCACCGCTCGATCGTTACCATTATTGTTAATTAACGTGGCAGGGTATGGACTGTTTTAATTAGTTACATGAAAGTGTAATCTAATTTAATTACTTAAACTATTCTCTTACAGATGTGGGAGTGAATTTAAACCGTGGAAATGAAACAGAACTGATGCTCAACCTGCAATATATCACACAAATATGACTCATTATTTACCAGCTTAGTCACAAACTCACCCTGAAATGAAATGTTCTGGAATAGTCATTCATTCCAGCCACCTGCATCATGGAAAGGCTACTGCGGATGGCGTGGGGGGACATCACTTGGTCACCTGACAGGGGGCACAATCCTCCATTAGCCAGGGTAGCAGCCAATGCAGCGCCGGACTCGCAGGTGACTTCTGTTGATAAACACTAAGATATATGCAAAATTAAAATCTAATCTTCCTTTTCAAGAATATAATATGTCAATCTGAATACCTGCAACAGTAAATCCAGTGTAGAATTGATCCCCACACCTTCCGGAAAGCACTGAAATTTTAAATTTATCAAAAACAAAGAGTTTAAAAGACGCTTTGCAATGTAGAACCAAAATTGATCGTATTAAGAATTATCCTGGACTTACTTTCTTCTCTTGTAAGTAAAATGACAGTGCGTGGAGACGGATGATGTCTTTTCGCAAGTTTTGATAACTGCAATGGCAATGCTGACAGTTGAAATTAACACCAACAAATAAACAGAATAGCACTGGGGGAAAAAATCAATGTCTCATAAAAATACCTGGTGCAGTTTAGGTTTGCATGCTCTTTGTTGCACAGTCTTCTGATGATATTCAAAACCTGTGTGAGAATGGTTTGCTTCAAGATTGCTTTATGCCCTTTTTTTTAATCAAATGTAGCTGGTTGATGTAAAAGTTAAGCTTACAGACTCGTACTTTTCTTCTTCCTCAGTGACTGGTCTGGTTGCCAGCTGTTTTAGGACAAAAACAGTCAATAAAAGTACATTTTTGTTCATTTATAAACAAGCAATGTTATTACCTGTAATAAAGAAGTGCAGATAATGGCTCCTGTCTCAACCAGTGGACTATGAGGCACACCTGCAAACAAGTTTTCTGTAGTGAAGAAGCTTAAAAAGCTTTGAACTGAACATCAAACTGTTCTTGAATCCAGAACCGGACATAAATCAAGGAAATGGAATATGTGGAGTGAACTGAGTGAACTTACCTTGCTTGGTCAGGGTAAATAGGGACTCGTATTTGGAATATTCCTCCATTCCTACAAATCTGTGCACGTAGTCGGACCCTTGCTGGTCCACCGCGAGGCCGTATATGAGAGGCCAGGATATCTCTCCCAGAATGCAAGGTTCAGCCCAGTCTCCTAAGGAAAGTCTAGAGTCCAACAAATAACAGCATCTCATTTAAACTTCAACAGGTAAACTGAACTCATAATCTGTAAATAACATTAAATTTGAGTATTAAAAAAAAGATTTATAGTTGTAATTGTATATAATTGTTTATATAATATATATTTATATAACAATATAATATAATCGACTATAGCTGAACCTTCAATTCTTAATTGTAGTTAATGAAGTTTACAAAAAAATTAAAATGTTTGTTAAAAATACTAATAATATTATTATAATGATTATATATATTCATAATTGTTCAAGTTTAAGATTTTAATGTTTTCAAAGTCTCTTATGCTCACCAAGGATGCATTTATTTGATCAAAAATACAGTAAAAACAGAAATATTACAAAATATTATTACAATTTAAAATAACTGTTTTCTATTTTCTTATATTTTATAATATAATTTATTCATGTAATGCAATGCTGAAATTTTAGCCTCATAACTCCGGTCTTCATATATATTCAAATTAATTGAATTCATATATATATTATCTATATTATCTATATATTATTCATATATATTATGCATATTAGCATATATAGGTCAATGTTGTGACGGGTCATTTTTTTGTCCAAAGGCCTTAATAATAATAAAAAACAAAGATATGACATCCAAAAATATGTAAGGTAGTACAACTAGATCTCTTTTATTGAATCCAAAAGGTTTTATTCAATAAAATATTCATTTATAATGAAGCAAAGTAACTAACACTCTATTAGAAAAACCGAAATTTTGGTTAAACCAAATGACTTTTTTGGTAAAAAATTTTGTCCATCTTGTAAAAAATGACAAAAGCAGTGTTTATTGATTATAAAAACCACATAATCTCATTGTTAACACTTAATAAAACTTCAAAATTAATTACTCTTAAAAACCTTATTTGTCAATGACCCATATATATATATATATATATATATATAATCAGGGTTGCCAGGTTTTCACAACAAAACCCAATCAATTGCTACTCAAAACTAGCCCAATCGCGTTTCGGGGGGGGTCTCCTGGAAAAATCTCGTTCGGGGTAAAATCAACCTTTTTGACAGGTGTCCTCTGATAAAATTTGCATTTTTTAGGGGCTAAATATGATGTTATTTGGGGTTGCTTCAACCCGCGGACATGAAAAACAACCCGCGGCAACAGTGTTAAAGTAGCCCAATTTCTGCGGACTGGGCAACACTGATATATATATATATATATATATATATATATGGACTTCTGTGTGTGTACCTCTGCCCATCCACAGTACAAACTGAAATGCCCCATTTTGTGCTGCTCTGTCTTATGTCTTCTTTCTCCTGTTCATAAATACACAGGATATGAGTCACATTGTGATATTTCTCATGAAACAATCAATTAGAAAATAACCTGTGCTACTTTAAGGCTTCTTTGCACATCTTTCACCAGACTGTTATATAAAAAAAACAACAACAGCGGAAACGGATTTGACACACCTTCACAGAGGATAGTTGTTTGCATTTAATAAACAGCTTTTGTGTTTCCTCTGTGAAAGTAGAGAAATCTGGAATGACAAATCTTCCCTGCAGTGCCTTCAGGATGAAAGACACAAAGCCTGTCACGCACCTGCAAAATGTTCAGAAATTATTAGCAGCACAAAAGATTAGAAGTGTTTAGAATGTTGTTTGGCATGATTTGACCATGATTTGGTATCAAGATCCTGTCTGGCCTGTGAAAAGTGCTCCTGTCAACAGTTCCATCCGCTTCCTGTAGCTTCCGCATCAGGCTGTAGCAGTCTTTAATCCGCGGGTCTGTTCGGATGATTCCTGAGCTCCACAGGGCCTGCCAAAGTACAGACAGATATGACATCCTGCACTGCTGAATATTAGCAAATATTAATGATGCTTCTGAAGTACCTCAAAAAACTGATTGCAGTTGACTCTTCCGCCAGAGGCGAAATTATCAAAGAGCACATCAGCAGCCCTTTTGGAAAACAATGTGTTGTGTAGTCACTATACATATGGCTAGTGAAGCATGTTAAGTGAATGCTGCCATACACATTTGAGACTCACACTTTTTTCTTAAAATGCCCTTGATGGGTCTCTGGTCGGCCCAAGTGTTGCCATGCTTGGCTGGCTTGAAGTTTGTCCTGCTCTGGTACTGTCCGTTTTGTGCCTCCGTTGCTTATAAAAGATGGCACGCCTAGGGAAAAGAATGGGAATTCTATTAGAGCTGAAAAATGAATCATTAAGAAAAAAGACAGTGCTTGCTAGGCAGCAAAAAATTATATATATATATAATATATTGATTTGCTGCTCAAGAAACTTTTCTTATTATTATCAGTCTTGAAAACAGTTGTGTACTATGTTTTTCAGGATTATTTGATGAATAGAAAGTTCAAAAGAACCACATTTATTTGAAATAGAAATCTTTTAACATTGTTAATGTCTTTACTGTTCCTAGCTCTGTTAATTGTTAACGTATGAATTTCTTTTAAAAATGTTTTACTGAACCCAAACTTTTGAATGGTAGTGTACATAAAATATTATATAAAGATAATTCGAAATTATGGCTCAAAATTATATATTACTTAACATAATAAATATATAATATTTTATATATGTAAATAAATGTTTTATACTATTTATTTAACATTTCTTTAAAGCTGCAGTCCGTAAATTTTGCCTCTTTGTCGCCATCTCTGTTTGAAACCTGCAATTGCAGTTATTTGTGGAATTATTATCTTTACGTGGGTTGTGCATCGGCATGGCTCCTCAGCGCGGATGAATCTAATGTTTGCTGTCAGTCACCTCACCGGTGTGGATACTGTATTCGGAATCACAGACTGTAGTCTTGGAAGTATGACCAAAATAAGAATTTTCACCGGAAAATTTAATCTGAACAAGTAAGTAACATGTCTGCCACTTTTGTTCTGACCAACTGAGAAAAAAAGCATTACAATAAATCACGCTGCCAATGGTGATTAAATCTAACGATCGCTTAGCTCGGATCACGTCAAACCGTGCAAATTATTATTATTGTTATACTTTGTTCTCAAATAGTTGATGTTATCAGCATTACGTGACTGTGTATTTAGTGTTTATTAGCGTTACCTGATTTCAATTTCTGTAACCATTCCGCAGTCCGAAGTC
The DNA here is from genome assembly GCA_037950665.1 of Hypophthalmichthys nobilis. Classification (NCBI taxonomy): domain Eukaryota; kingdom Metazoa; phylum Chordata; class Actinopteri; order Cypriniformes; family Xenocyprididae; genus Hypophthalmichthys; species Hypophthalmichthys nobilis. Next base: position 14,058,288 of record CM075486.1, read on the forward strand.
TTTTGCTTTTGACTACGGATGAATCTCCACTTATCACTGATGATTGTCATTTGGACCTTTCTGGGTTACAATCCGCCATCAAAATGATAAGTTTAATTATTACAGCTGCTGTGAGAAAAGGCTATAAATGATCCGCCACCGGCATCCTCACATGTGATATAGCCTGCTAGCTGGGACTCCTTCTTTATGTAAACAGACGTGACGTAATGACGCAAAGACGAATGGCGGCATGCTCAAATTTCCCATGAAAACCTACCAGTACCACTCTATTTAGGAAACATTATTACCAGCTTTGCGTTGTGAATCAGGCTAATGTAAGGAGATATTTTTGAACACTGGCAGGTTATGTAACTGCTCATAATTTTTAATCAAAAAAAAAGTTACGGACTGCAGCTTTAACCAGTTATGCTTTTGTAATATAATGTCATGTCATTTCAAAGCCAGCTACTGTGTCGTGTCAAGACAGCAATTAACTGCTTAAATATATGTAAGGCAGACGAGATCAATTAAAATAAAAGAATTAATATAAAAGAAGACCAATCACAATTCAGCATGCAAATATAACAATAACACCATTGTTTTAGAATGCCACATATTATTCAGAAGTCAATGAGAAATTATGCTGAAGTTATGTACAAAACAAAGTTTGAATGGAGTCTGTTCACAGCCCAATTAATTGCAGTACTTGATGTTAGATGTGTAGAACAAACACTAACCAGAATTGCTGCTTTACGAGAGCTGTAATATTTACAACAAAAGAAAGCAAGTGTACAAAGGTACATTAAAGCAAAAGGGAATTAACAGGAAGCAGAAATGTGTGCCACTGGAGATAAGAGCACATATTGTTTTATTTTGATCTTTCACCTGTAGAGCCTGGAGAGACATAATTGACTGGCCTCTGGGATGGAAAGGTATTTCTTGGCACATGCTGAGGAATGTTCCCTGCGGATTTTGTTTCCTAGTAACATAAAAAACATGCATTGAGAGCTTGGCTGAGAAAAATTATCTATATATAGACTATTATATATAGCATCAAGCAAACAGTCTGCATTCGTGTGCATTATTTTTTCTTGAGCAAGAACTAGCTTTTATTTGGGGCTAGACGTAATGATGAATTAGCTTATCTAAGTGTTTTACACCTTTTGAAGCCTGATGAAATACATACAACATAATGCTGGTGCCAGACATGTCTTTGAAGTCTAACTAATTGCAGGTGTTTAGGTCTGCAGGGAAACATATTGAGACATATTACCCTCTCATGTCAGCATGCTAGCTAACAAATGTTAGCCTCAAGCTGTAACAACGTCTACAGGGCTGGGATTTTATTACAGGTGAAGTACATGCTAACTTTTTGTCTTTGTACAGACATGCTATGCTTAGCGGCAGAGACAAAGTGTCTTTAATGTCCAGCACACTCTAATTAATGGAATATTGAGTGTTTCAGTATTACAGCCACATGATGTAATCAATACCCTTGTGAAAAAGAAGTGCACTTAATTGTACTGAATGTGCACTTGTAGTGTAATTTAAGTATACGTAAAGAGAGTCCACTTTAATGACTAAGTAGATTTTTAAAAAGTGCACTTTGTATTAATGTCAATTTAAAATGTCAAAGTTCAATACAAAGAGAGATATTTTCTTTTAAAGAATTTTCTTTTTAAGGACTACTGCTGGTCGGGACTACAACGAGCTTCTTCCTGGGTTGGTGACATCATAAACCCCAAAATTTACACAAAAACCTTGCCCCAGAGAACACACAACAAAGAGGGTGAGGCCATGTTGGGCTGCTTTAGAGAAGAGGAAGAGTTGTTGTAGTAGAGTGTTGTTACCATGCCGTCATTTTACGTCAGACTGCTTCACAAATGAGGGTCAATTCAACGCTGGATTTGCACAAAAGATTAACATGACGACACATGCTAGTCGATGAGTTGAATCAACTCCACAGCAACTACATAAATTTATCCACTAACCGTTCAGAAACATCCAGTTGTATTCTAAAAGTTGTAACTTATTTCTGAGTCTCTCCGGTTTGAACAATGTAAGGCTGAACACCGTTACTGACAATCGTCATTTTGGCTGCGTGAGATTCTCCTGCTTTGTTGTTGTTGAGCAACCGAAGCTCGAGATGTTAAAGCTTCGCCCTCTTCTGGAAAGCAGGCCGGGAGCAGCAGCTCATTTAAACGGACACACACAAAAACGGCGTGTTTTTGCTCACACCCAAATAGGGGCAAATTTGACAAGCTAATGAATGATCTGTGGGGTATTTTGAGCTGAAACTTCACAAACACATTCTGGAGACACCAGAGACTAATATTACATCTTATAGGACCTCATTATAGGACTCCTTTAAATGTTCTAAATTACAACTTCATCATTACAAATGTGTAATTACAAATATATTTAAATATATGACATACACATTTCAATTGAAATGACATTAAAATATATATAAGTTTACCACTGTTGAATGTACTGACATTTAAACATACAGTTAAAACATATTTCAAATTAGTATGAAATAACATATATACAGATGTACTTAGGGCCTAGTTAAGTGGGACAAAAAGCACCTAATCCAGCTAAATTCAGCTAAAAGTCCAGCTAATTGCTTTTAATATCAATTTAAACTATAATACATTTTCAATTGTTAATTGTAAATTGTTAATAAAAAAAAAGTTAATTGTAATTAACATGCAATTAAGTGTCCAAAAACATTACATTCAGTTCACAGTTAAGTTAAACACTAAATCTACTGTAAAAATGAATTAAATAGCTTTAAAGCTCAAATTTTGCTTTAAAGCTCAAACTTTTATAATTTGAGCTTCACAATTCTGCTGTTAAAACCCCCCAAAATTGGCCCCATTCACTTCTATTGTAAGTACCTTTTTGTAATAATCAACATTATGCCATTTGAGCTTAACTTTGAACCTGGAATCGAAACTTTTGCTAATGTCAGCTGAATGAGTCTCATTTTAGAAAGCAGTAAAACAGCACATTAGCACAGGTGTATTGAAATGTCCCTCACCTCAGTCTTTTTAAAAATGCTGGTCATAGTTTCCGCCTCCAGGTTTGTTTTATAGTTTATGTGTGGGTGTGGTTATGAGAGCAATACAGGACTCAGCACGTACCTTAGCAGTAAACTTCACAGGGTCTGCGTTCCTGTTTGTGAAGGCATCTGTCATCTCTCCATTCTCTGAATGAGTCGGGGGTAAAAGTATAAGAACCCAGGATGAGAAAAATCCTGCTTTGCTGAATCTTGAGAGAGGTTTAAAGATTAAGATTAGTGCTTATTTGTGAGTGTGAGATTTAAAAAGGATTTTTGAAGTTGAAAACCACTAAGCATTGCCTCAGCAAAGAATGTATATATGAAGCTATTTTAGAATCTAGGACACAAAGTTTTTTTTTCTGCGAGTTTAAGACATTGTTTGTGTTGTGTTGTCCTCTCGGTCCAAAACCTCAGCAAATCCCACACAATAACTCTCTTTGAAAGCTAAAACATATGAAGCCATGGTGCTGTGGATAGGGGATGGATGTAATCTGTCTATTTTTACTCTCAATCTTCCACCCAAAAGAACAATAAATCTTAAAGGGATAGTTCACCCAAAAATTAAAATAATTTACCTTTATGTTGTTCCAAACCTGCATGACGTTCTTTCTTGTGCAAGGCACATAAAAAAAGATATTTTGACAGTTTGCTTTTATCTATAAAATAAAAGTGAATAGGATACAGTGTTGTTTCGGACCCCATTCACTTTCATTGTATAGACAAAAACAGTTAAAATTTGTGTTCCACAGAAGAAAGACAAAGTCATATAGGTTTGGAATGACATGACGGTAAATGATATTCTTTTTTCTTTTTCTTTTTTTCGTGAACTATGCCTTTAATAAACATACATTGTAAAATCCAACAGTTGTTCTAACTAACACGTTTTAGTTAACTTTTCTTAATGTATTAACTTAATTGTAAAAATCTAGTAATCTGTTCTATTCACATACTATGCCTTGGTTACTCAGAAAACCCAAGTTAAGATTAATTGATTGGTTTGAGTGCCATTTTGTCAAGCAAAAAGAGTTTTTGAGGCGGGACAATTCTTAATAGATTTTTCACTCATTTCCTCCACTTCTACGGTTATCTTTCTCTAGTTGCATTCACTTATTTCCCAAAGTCATCTTGAATGTTCAATTGTAAATTCAACTGGAAAATTTGAGAGAACATCACATTAGCTGGCTTCATAAATTGATGTTGATTTTCCTAAAATGTTTGTCACCATAATGGTGATCAGTGTTCCCTTCGGATGGGCACTTGGAACTTCATATTATTGTAATTCTCTTCCTACTGTTGCAGCGATGCAACAAGAACTCACAGTTTTTGTTTCAAAGGAAGGGAAGTAATATATAGGTTGCTTTTAAAAGGTGACTTAACTTCTAACTTAATCATTAACTAGTCTATTTTTCATGTCAAATAATGGTCTTTTATTGTTAACACTTATGTCATGAACACCTTGTGAAACTTTTAATTGGGTTGATAATCCCTCTATATTTGTGAAATATCTTGCAATTGAACATGCTTGAGTCACACACAGACTTCAACATTCAGCATGCAAAACACAACAATGGTAACAAAAATGGTAGCTATACAAAGTCAAAAGCAAATGATCAAGTACCCTCTACAGTTCTTTTTTAGTTACTAGAACTCAAGTGAACTATACTAACTAAGCATTTGTCAGTACAACATACTATTCCTATTTCACTGTACTTTTTTCGTTTTTTTTAAGGCAATTAGTTGGCATGCTTTTTTTTAAAGTAAGTGTAAAATCTAATTAGAATGTACAGGACAGCAATTTAAATCAATAATGTAAAAGATATTTGCAACAACAGTATTTTGCAAAGCTTTGAGGTATCTTACAGCCATCCTCACCTCAAGAAGTTGATTTTGTGCCCAGCTATAGGGTGGTACATGCCAGACAAAGTAATGCAGATGGTGCTTCCACCCCTTAGGGTGAAACTAGAAAGTAGCTTAATTGTGTTTCTTTTAAAGGAAACCCACATAACATGAATATGGTTTGCAAAACAATGTGAATGTGCTTCATAATAGTCTAAGGAATTTTATTCCTTGCCACAAGCCTTTGCTACATGATTTTCTGTAAGGAAATAACATGTATTGTATTGTGAAAATGCTGTAGAAATTGATATAAAAACTTTTATTACTTTATTACTTTTTACTTGTATTAATTGATTGTGTGACAGAACAAGCTTAGTTTCAGTGCACTTATAAAATCATTTAATTCATAGTAAGTCATCAGCTTTCCGATGACAATTGAGTGATGATTAAAAGAAAAATCTAAAAATCACATGTCAGAAATCATTCTAATATGATGATTTACTGCTCAAGAAACATTTATGATTATTATCAATGTTGAAAACAGTTGTGTACTTTTTTTTCAGGATTCCTTGATGAATAGAAAGTTCAAAAGAACAGCATTTATCTGAAATACAAAGCTTTTGTAACATTATACACTACCGTTCAAAAGTTTGGGGTCAGTAAGAATTTTTATTTTTATTTTTTTGAAAAGAAATGAAAGAAATAATACTTTTATTCAGCAAGGATGCATTAAATCGATCAAAGTGACAGTAAAGACATTTATAATGTTACAAAAGATTATATTTCAAATAAATGCTGTTCTTTTGAACTTTCTATTCATCAAAGAATCCTGAAAAAAATATTGTACACAAATATTTTGTACAATTGTACACAATAAATGTTTCTTGAGCAGCAGATCAGCATATTGGAATGATTTCAGAAGGATCATGTGACACTGAAGACTGGAGTAATGATGCTGAAAATTCAGCTTTGATCACAGGAATAAATTTCTGTTTGAATATATTCAAACAGAAAACAGTTATTTTAAATTGTACTAATATTTCACAATATTACTGTTTTTACTGTATTTTTAATTAAATAAATACAGCCTTGGTGAGCAGACAAAACTTCTTTTAAAAACATTAAAAATCTTACAGATTCCAAACTTTTGACTGGTAGTGTATATATATATATATATATATATCCGTAGCAGTTTTATATATATCTGCCACATCACTTTTCCCCAGAACACACCCACTGCCTTTGCACATTTTTATGGCCCAGATGTTGACCACAATCCTGGTTAAATGAGAATGTCTACAGAACTGTCCCATTCATTTGGCCTAGTTTGAGCAGCTCTCTCACACTGATCTTGGAGGTTTCCTGTATAGAGCTGATGTGACATCAGTGTCGCAGAGTGGTAATGCTTGGGATCTAGCCTCACAAATTGCATCTAAATGATTCACAGTTGCAATGTTTTGTTTTTGTACCTCTTGTGTCGTCCTCCTTATTTGGCTCCAGCAGTTTGTTGCCGTCCAGGCCTCCGTAGCGCTTTCTCCATTTACGTCTCAGAGACGGTGTTCTCTGAAAACTAGAAAAAAACTATGTGCTCACATGGGTTTCTATTGAAAGCATATGTTTCATTTTGAGTATGGATTAAACATAAGTTTGAAGTGCAAGTGTTTTTTGACAGCTTGCCTTTAGGCATAGTAAACATCAGTAAACTACATTAATATATAATTTCCACACAGGATTTTGTGAAAATACACTGAAATGAGACCTTGGGATAAAAGCAAGTGTGTCTGTGTAAAGACAAGTCTAGTCATGATGAGCAGCTCAGCTGTGTGAAACATCTGACACAGTTATCAATTGTCAGCTCAACTCAAGACTGTGCCTGAACGGAAAAGACTGGGTCAAGGCTCAGACTTTCCATATGTTAAAAACAGTTTAAACAGTTCTTACCACAGATAGGGATTTTCCTCTGCTTCTTGGCTTAAGCTGTTCTCCATGATGAAACTTCCCTTTATGCTTTGTAAAGGCAATCAACTAGAGTTATAAGAATTCCAAATGGTGTGTTTGTTTGGCTCCTGGAGACAAAGATGAGTCTTTTTGGTAGCTGTGCAAACAGTGAGACAATGTGTTTGAGCCAGTCTCAGTGTGAACAGCCAGTTTTTAGCTGGATGAAAATAGGAGGAACTTAACTGCATCTTGGAGGAGGGATCTCTATTCTGGAAAGGAATACTTTGTAATAGGAGAACAAAAAAGACAAGAAACAAAAATACTACTACTAGACAACAACTATGGTATTAATAATAATGTTAATTATTATTAGTAAAATCAGCACTACTACTAACCATCATTATTTAATAATATTCATTATAATATATGTTATATATTGTAAGAATTTCAAATTCATATTATTATTACAACTCTAAAAATGCAAATAAAATCAGCACTACTAATAATAGTTATTTATTTAATAATTTTTTATTATAATCATTATTATTACAGTTACAAATACTAAAATCACTACTACTAATAGCAGTTATTTATTAAATAATACTTTTATATTATTTATTATAGTATATGTAAATATAATCATTTTATTTTGTTATTATTATTAAAACTAACAATACAACTAAAACCACTACTAATAATACTATTAATTATATATATAATTTCTGGTATATGTCATTTATGCCAGCAAACACTGCAGCAAAAGTAAATAAATAAATAAATAACACGATAAATTATTGAAGCCTTGTTTAAACGCGGTCTCTGTTCTGCACATTTAGCGCGCATAATTGACGCACTAAACGTATTTGCTTGTGTTGTCATGCGCGCGAGTCGACCTGTGCAAACTACTGTTGTCACAAGAAACTCATGCTGGTCACTCAAGATAGTTCAATAATGCTTAAATGTCTTTTAGCTCATGCATTCCCAAATTCTAAATTTTGTTCGAATATCTTTTTTTCCACTCGTACACCCCTCAGCATTGTGCAGTCGGACGCTTTTGACGCGGAAACTCACACTTTACAGCTCTGCTTCCAATAGTGTTTACTCGCAATACAACACAATGCCTAAAAAGGACAAGACGGTAGGGCTCATTACATATTACAATAGATTCTTCATGAATATGAATGTACTTTGTATGCATATGACTCATACTCGGTTTAATAATAATAGCAGTAAGCCCAAATGTGATAACAAATGGCTGTTAGCCTAAATGTGAGTCAAGTATGTAGTACAGTGATGTTCTGAGTGTCTGTTAAAGAGATTAATCTTGTAACACGTTTAAACTGTATTCCCTTTTAGAGCAAAAGCAACCCAAAACCACCGGAGACACCTCCCGGTCCTGTAACTAAAGTTAAAGACGGGACGATTGCAATAGCAATACATGCTAAACCCGGGGCCAAACACAACGCAATCACCGGTTGAGTATCATAAATATATGAATAAAGAAATAGCGCTTATCTATGAGGAGTCCATGCACCACAACCGTTGTTTTTGTGACAGATGTGTCCGAGGAGGCGGTGGGTGTCGCCATCGCCGCGCCTCCGACAGACGGAGAGGCCAACGCCGAGCTGCTGCGCTATTTATCCAAAGTCCTGGAGCTGAAGAAGAGTGAAGTATCATTAGATAAGGTCAGCACCCATAAAAGCCGACTATAGTGTATGTAAATGTTTTCTGCCCAAATATGCAGAATAATACATTATTAATTATTAACATGGTTTCTTTTGCATCATAGGGCTCCAAATCCAGAGAAAAAGTTATCAAGGTGACTGCAGATGTCAGCCAAGAGGAAATCCTGAAGAAACTGAGGGCAGAGGCTAGTGGCTGATACTGAAATGGATTGTTTGCTTTAAAGGGATAGTTCACCCAAAAAATGAAAATTCTGTCATCATTTACTCACCCTCAAGTTGTTCCAAACCTGTATGAATTTCTTTCTTTCTTCTGCTGAACAGAAAAGAAGATATTTTGAAGAATATGAGTAACCACTGACTTCCATAGTATGGAAAAAATTTCTATGGAAGTCATCAACTGTTTTCTTACTGACATTCTTCAAAATATTTTTTGTGTTCAGCAGAAGAAAGAAATCAATACAGGTTTGGAACAACTAAATGATGACAGAATTTTTAATTTTTGGGTGAACTATCCCTTTAAACCACATGTTCCAGGATATCCTTATTCCGAGAAAAAAAATTATATTTAGATTTTTGTTCAATAAAATGTAATGTTATTTTTGTGTATTTACTATTTTTAATTGTTTTGTGTGTAATGTTGAAAGTAGTGCGAACATGTTTGTAAGGATGGGGAAATTATATTATTTGTATTTTAATATTTACATAACAATAAGCCTCAACAATAAGAATGTATTACTAGTTCAAATTTGACTTGCCCTTCCAACATCACCCATGCAAACAAAAAAAGAAAGAATACATTTTATTTTTAGCAACATATTTTGTGTCTCAAAGTATGATTTTCATTTAATATTTAAAAGAGGTACAGTCCATAAGAAATTCTTATGCATACTGCATACTGCAGTGAATCTTTTTAAGGCATTAAAGTTCAGGACAATTATCCTGCTCCTGCCTTTTTTTAAAGACCACAGCTGCGCCTGAAGCCATCCACCAGTGACAAATGTGTTCATTAAGGAGAACCTAATGAGTATAGTTATCAGACTTTCACTAAGAGTTCATCGATGAAAATTAAAGATTCTTAGAGTCTCAATTTCTGCATTTTTATTCAGTTTAAATCCTATGTGGTATCATTTTGGACATCAAGATTGTATTTTCAACAGCATAAATGACTGTTTATATCATACACCGACATATTAGTGCAACTTAAACTCTTTCTGCATCTCATATCAGCTGTGTGTCAGCCAGCAAAGAAAAATTTATGATGTAAATGTAAAATTAGAAATGAGACTAATATTTGGTTTTGATTAATTACTGAAGTTCATTACAAAATGAAGATGCAGATACAATTTTTCTTTTACTAAGTGACATTTGAGGCATCCCTCTATTAGGGGAGGGGAAGAGGACCCAAGAGGAAAGAAACATGTTTACATTAAATCACGCAGCTGTAGCTCTGCATCTGAATACATTCATTATTCTTGCAATATAACCTCTCCGTAAATGGAAATCTCTGGTTATTTGCCTGTTCCCAGAGCTCGTTCTGTAATAAACTGATATCGCATAGGCCTTATGAAATGAAAACAAATTAATTTTCATCTAAAATGTATTATGACTTGTTCAATTAAAAATTTGTTGTCAGAAATATCCCATTTTACAATGCCTTACACTTGTTATACAACAACATAACGCATAAAAGTAGGTCTTATTTTAAAATCTTTTTGGACCTTTTGTTTTGTGAATTATCAGAAAGGGTTACCGAGACCTGAATGAGTAAATTCTGCTCTAGATTATCAGCTATAATCAGTGAAGTTACTCTAAAAAAGTAAGCTACTAATTACATCTTCAACAGTGTAATTAGATTACTGTACTAATTACACTCTATAAAATGTATTGCATTACTTGTTACTAATTACTTTCTAAATCCAATATCAGCCTCGACCAGTTGAACAATACAAGGATAGACATGAAACTGCAATTTTAATCATTTAAAATCATATAAATTATTCTTGAACTGACCAGTATTTAAAGGGAGGTTACATTAAAAACATACATTTTATCATTAGACATTGAATTTTTATGTTAAATCCACTATTGTTTTTTATAAAATTGTTTAGTCTATACAGTATTTAATGCAGTTGCATCAGAAGTAACTGTAATTAAATTACAGAAAAATGAAGAGTAATCCCTTGCTTTACTTTTTCAAGGGAAATACTTTAAATGCAATGTAAATGATGCATTACACCCAACACTGGCAATAATGCACCATTTTTAGCTTTTAGTGTTAAAATTATATGATGGTATAATTTGTGATGCACCCTTAAGATCACACTTAAAGGGTTAGTTTACCCAAAAATGAAAATTCTGTCATTAATTACTCACCCTCATGTCGTTCCACACCCGTAAGACCTTCCTTCATCTTCAGAACACAAATTAAGATATTTTTGATGAAATCAGAGAGCTCTCTGATGCCTCCATAGACAGCAATTTAATTTCCACTTTCAAGGCCCAGAAAGGTAGTAAAGACATTGTTAAAATAGTCTACGTGACTGCAGTGGTTCAACCTTAATGTTATGAAGCGACGATAATACTTTTTGTGCTCAAAAACAAAACAAAAATAGCGACTTTATTCAACAATTTCTTCTCTTTCCTATCAGTCTCCTACACTGTTTACGTAGTAAACACAGTGCAGCGCTTCCAGGTTCTACGTCGGAACGCCGACTCATTAGTGGCTCACATGTGCAGCATCGGCCAATACTGAGGCGGCGTTCTGACATAGAACCATTTAAGTGCTGCACTGCGTTTACTATGTAAACAGTGTAGGAGACTGATAGGAAAGAGAAGAAATTGTTGAATAAAGTCACTATTTTTGTTTTGTTTTTGCGCACAAAAAGTATTCTCGCTTCATAACATTAAGTTAACCACTGTAGTCACATGGATTATTTTAACAATGTCTTTACTACCTTTCTGGACCTTGGAAATTGGTAATTAAATTGCTGCCTATGTGTGGATCAGATACCCTCAGATTTCAACAAAAATATCTTAATTTGTGTTCAGAGATTAACGAAGGTCTTACAGGTGTGGAACGACATGAGAATGAGTAATTAATGACAGAATTTTCATTTTTGGGTGAACTAACCCTTTAAAATCCTATGTAGACCTATAAAACATTAAAAAGATTTACTTTTTTTTTTTCGTTTCGTTTTTGTATCTTAAGAGCCAACCCGTATTTCATTGCATTTTGATTTATCATTAATCATGAGAACGCCACAGGTCGTTTCGTTTTAGATCCTTACACTTACTCCTACAAGTGTTTTTTTCTTACTTGTACAACTAGGCTTGATTAAACCAAATTATGCTGTCATTAGCACAGTCATGAAGACATATCTTGTTATTATGAGACTGTGCGAATGATTTATACCCTGTGGATGGTGAAATCCTAGCAGTAATTGAGGAGAAAAGTCTCTTTCAGAGCTAAATGAAGATGGGTGGGAGGAGAAGACAGAGTGGCCCTTCCTCTACTGAAGTCATATTTCACAAAGCTGCTTTCTGAAAGCCATAGAGCCACACAATATGTCATGATTTAAACACTGTTCTGTTAATGGGATGAGTATCTATTAAAGTCATTGTGGGACATGTGTTAATTGCAGGATTACTTCATTTAACAGCTGCCCTCAGCTATTAAATGTGGCTGAGTCATTGAAATGAAGAATTTATATTACACATAATGATACTGATCAGGCAAGCTCTCACACTTGACTTCAGATGCGGCCCTCTCCTGGAATTGCAGAAAATACATAAAATAAAATAAAAACACCTTAGCAAAACAACACACAACTTTTGCTTACAGCTGCACTGTATGGCATAAATTAAAAATGGGATTTGCATATAAATCAGAGTCTCTGTGTTTGCTGTGAATATTAGTTTAATCTTTCTTTGCAGATAAAAACTGGTGACGTTATACTAAACCAGATCCATCTCTTCTGCTAGCAACATGTTGACAGTATAACAGAGGCAAATCATATTTCAGATCAGCCTATAGCAATGAAACCTCTCAAGACTAACTCATTGATGTATTGAACTGAGACCATTGTATATCTATAAGATCAGTTTAATATTGCATGATATATTTTTAATTACCCAAGAGGACCCACACCACACAGATGTGAACAGTGGCAACACCACTTCTCTTCTCAGGCTACATCCTACTTTTATTGTTTATGATGACGTTTCTGCAATATGAACTGAATCCAAAAACTTATGCAAAAAATGTGCTTATTTCATATCAAACTTAATGAATGGTGTAATTCAGATAAATGAGGTGTAAATACACTCTAAAAAAAAAAAAAAAAGCTGGGTTAAAAATAACCCAATGGACAAATCCAGCGATTTGGTTATTTTGACCCAAGCGGTTGGGTTAAATGTTTGACTTAACCTGCTAGGTAGTTTTATTTAACTAATTAAACTAAAATTACTATATTGCTAGTTTAAAATAAACCCAAAATATTTTGGGAATTAACATTTATTAATATGTTTAATAAATAATAATGAAATAATAAACATTTATTAAATTGCTTATTAAAAAATGTTCACCTTTTGATTATTACTGTTGCCTCTGGTAATTTTGTGTCTGATTTTTAATTTCCAACCTATTTTTGGTTCATTTTAAGCCAGCCATATAGTAATTTTTAAACAAATAAAACTTGGTAGGTTGCCAAAACAACCCAAACTCTGGGTTTGTTCATATTTACACCAACTTGGGTTGTTTTTAACCCCGCATTTTTTAGTGTACACAAAGGAAATGCTTAAATGGTTTGAAAAAAAAACATTTTGGGTAATGCACTTAAAGAAATATTAATACAAAACAAGTGAACATGAAACTTTTGGGAATTTCTTGTTCTTTGTAAGAGCAAAGTACAGTTTTTCAACCCCAATCAAGCAGTTTTCTATGCATTGTTGCCATTGTTGTTCTGTATCAGAGCAGATTTCCCTCCCTACCATCAGCAGTTTAATTGAGTATTGTTTTTTTTTTCACACACCCACGTGGAATATACTATACCAAGCAGCCGATACAGCCCATGTGATCATACATCCAGAGCACATGATGATATTCACTGGTGATAAGGGAGTAGAGGATGAATCAAGAGGAGATAATGAGGCCTGGTCTCTCCCACACAGGAAAAGAGAAACCTCTACAGGGATTCATCTTCAAAGAATGGGTATGTGCTCTCGTTTTTCACACACACAAACTCGTATCCTTGCATAGTTACTTCGTAATTAAACACTTCTTGCCTAGATACACACACATACACATTAAATTAAGCTTAAACGGAAATAACAAACAGATTTTGAGTATCCACGCATTCCCTTTTACAAGTCAAAGGCTGTTGTTTTAAATAAAGAGAATTTGCGGCAGTTTAATACTTACAATATCTGCAGTATTTTGTCAGCTTTGCAGAGCTGATGATGTCACATGGCACCCATGACCAGCCCAGAAAGCTCCGAGATCATTAAAAAGTGGCCTTTGAAGAGTTTCTCTATGATCTCCTAAGCGTTATTTCTCGTTATTCGCCTCTTTAATCATGGCAGTCCTGCAAACACAAATTCCTGCCAAAGTAAATGAACATCATTTATTAATGTCTGACAAAGCAGCTTATGAGAAAAACTTCACGGGGCTGCTCAAGTGATGCTCGCAACATTCTACTGACATGAAAAGTAACGCAAAACAAGATGACAGGTTAAATCCTAAGGCACCGATAAAATCGAATTTGCTACCGGCTGCTTGCATTGAGGCTGATTTGCCTGTCAGAATGAGGAATTGGGCAGATGTAGGGAACAGCTGTAAGTGACATGGCCTTTAAATTCAGGGGCCTGTAAGCACCAAGGGCTGTTCTACCACCCTGTCTCCTCAGGCCTGAGACATGAGAAACAGCTCTGTGTGGCCAGTAAATACACACAACTGCTGCTAGCTAGCAAGGGAATTCAGAAACCTATGAGTGTTGCCTTGTGTCATTTGTCCTGTCTGTTAACATCTGCAGTCTAGCAATGCAATTGACATTTGTGGTAATGAGTTTGGTTGTGTAATATTTCAGATACATATATAAAAATGTTATGTATTTAATATTTTTCTGTCATTTAATTTAAGATAAATACATGTATTTTGATTCCTGACTAGATCTGCAAGTTGCATCTCTACTGTATAGGTACTAAATTTTTTTTAAAACCTGCATCTATAGTTTGAACGTGTGTACTATGAATGAAATTCAGACGGACTACATCTGCCATGTCGTCACTGTCATGTGACCATCAGTTGCTTTGCCATTCACAAATCCTCTCCCGTGGCCTCACGGGATAGTAAAGTGTCCAGGGGATGCGCATGAATTCAAACATACTACTTGGCTCACATACTGTTTTTTTACTTACTGTATAGTATGGAAGTAGGCATATTCGGAAGCAGTGACTAATTCATTGAGGAATGAAACAGGTAACTAGCTGCATTCAAAAGCGTATACTCTCTGAGTAGATTCTGCATTTGAATAAGTACTTACTTCACGAACATTAAAAAAGTACATTCTATACATGAGTATGTGTATTATAGTACATTACATACTATTATTGCCATGTGACTTACAGCATGACTTGCGTCACTTCACTGCCATTCACAAATCCTCTCACATGGCCTCAATGGATAGTAAAATGTCCATCAGAAATGCACTTTGGAATCTCACCAAAAGTAGTAGGTAATTCGGGTACTTTTTTCCTATTTTTTTATGAATACTATGAATTCGGACATACTCATTTTACATACTGTTTTTTGTTTACTATAGTAAGCATATTCGGACACAGGGGCTGCTTTTATGAGTGAGTCATTGAATCATTCACTCAACAATTCGTTCAAAACACTGATTAATTCAGGATGGTAACACAGCTACTGTGTGTTACTACAAGACATGTAACAGTTTTTTGGTGTCTTCATTTGGAAATATTTTTGCAAACAGAGCAAAAATGAACAAAGTAACTGGCAATATTGTGTATAAAATGTAAGTTACTATATTCTTCTTTAAAACTGTTGATTTTAAGATGTCATTTACCCAATGTAAATCAACATTGTTTTAACGTAAGGTAAGCAAACCCATTAGACTGGCTTTATGTTGAAAATGTGTTGATTCTACAACGTTGTTTCACCCAATTGAAATCAAAATTGTTTCAACGCAAGTAAGCAAACCAATTGGATCAATTTTGTGTTTGTTTAGAATGGCTTGTCTGATGTTGGTTCAACACGACTTCAATGAGGCGTCAAAGATTGACATCGTTTCGAAGCCATGAGAAACATAAATTCTACTTTGATTCAGTTTGCTATTTAGGTCAGTATATTAACATATTACTGAACTGTTGAATAAAAACAATATCATATTCACAATTGTGCCATTGGTTTGAAATGAGCCAATGCCCTAAAAATCATCTAATGTTTTCTTTCACTGATTGTTAGAAAGCTACATCCTAAGCTGAAAGTGCATGTATGGAAAAGACCCATCTGAGGTTGGTGACCTCTGAGAGGTTAATTTGATTCTTTCAAGCAGGATGTAATTAGATGTTTAAAACTATCAGAGTGTGCTCCACCTGATAAGTACCTTGTCTTGCTCATTTCTGAGGCCAGTTGTTTTGTGGTGTTGCCTTCTGATCAATGGGCAAATCAATTGGTTGTTTTTTTTCCCCACAGGGCTTAATTTTAACTGTCACTTTGATAAACGAAACAGTGGAAGTGGAATGCCTTAAGTCTGTGTTTAAAACGGACATAATAATGACCAATTTGTTCACATTCAGTGACTGTCACTTTATGATAACCTTACATGATTGTGTTAAATGCATGATTAAGAAATAGTCCATATTTTCCTTTCTGCAACAGTGGATATGATGCACTAACGAATTAATAGCTTGTGAAATATTTAACTTGCTTCGTTGAACTTCTTTATGACCGGGCTGATTCAAAACATAACCATAATTTAGCCAAGCAGGAAGTTAGCCAGTTGTTTAGCAACAAGCAAATCGACAATCATTAACGAAACGTGCTTCCCTCATTAAATACGCAATATTTACACTCACAGAAACTTTCGCGCGCTTTATTTCCTTCCAGCGTTTGAGGGGAAAATCATTGACGGAGAATGCGTTAATTGTAAGATGCCGTTTTTATTCAAGTCTGTTCAGGATAAACTATTTGATACAGGATTGTGTCCAGCTGATGCGCAACAACGAGACACGTCGTTATTTAAACGGGTCGCGTGATGTTCGTGAAATCAATGATGACATCGCGAACAAGCAAAAAGACTGATGTACACTCTGAAACAGATATAGGTTTTAAGTGTACTGTTTTAAGAGTGAAAAACCTAGTGTTGCCTTTAAGTGTAGAATTCTAACCCAGTCCCTCTTATTTGTGAGGTAATATGGCGAAGTTTAGGGTAGGCTTCCTACTTTACTTGGCTAAATCACGTTGTGCATCACCTTTAACCTGTTGAACAAAGCTCATTTATCGTTAATAAACTGTAACCATGAATTTAGATGTCTTTGTACTTTTCTCAATGCATAAATTACAGAGAGACTGATAGGTTAATCATAGGAAAAAGCATGGTGTGTCAAACACTGCAGGGGTTATGGGACTGGGGATGAAGTTTGGGAGGTTGAGGAGACAAAATGGGGTTTTTGGAAGACATGCAGACGTGGGCAGACATAAGCGGATCCCAAGGAGACAAATGGGAATCAAATCATGCCCCATAGCGAAGACCGAATATGGCAGTGGAACAAGGGTAAGATTTTAAACCCCTTAACTCAACACTACTGCAGTGCTAAAAATAGCTGAAGGTTTTTTGCACTTGCTGTGAAAACACCCTGTTTCCAAGGCCTTAGGCAAATGTCACTGGCAAATTTTTGATTTGTGTGATTTTAACATCTGAATAGCTAGTTGATGGATGACGACCATCCTTTTGATCATAAACTGTCAATATCCCATGGTTTTCCGCTGTTATATGTGAAAGGCAAAATATTTGTCTTCAATACCAATGAAATGGACAGTTGCTACTTCTAGTTAAAGCATGCCTGCCAGACTAGCCAAGAGAGTGCTTGTTTTTAATAAAGCATCCAGATTAGAGAGTTACTGTGATATTTTGTGATTTTAAACCATACACGTGCATGCAAATCTCTGATTCTTCAATGTAAGCTTGTCTGGTGGATATATTTTTAATGAGGGTTCGGGAACATGTTGTACACGTGAAAATGGTTTTCATTCACCCATGACCTCCATTTCCGATCCAGTCCTGTTTGGAAAGAAGAACGAGTTTGTTCACCACAATGTTTGATTTATGAACTCATTGACAGGGGTTATGGGCCAAATCTTTCCAGTCAGTTTATTTCCAGCTTATTATTTTGTGGCATCCATTGTCATTTAGAAGAATGAGAATTTTGCAACAAAATAAAATATGGAAGCGAATGTTTCCCTGTAACCAAATCCCAACCTTTGTTTTTCAAATGCTTTGTATGCACCCAGGAGATTGGCTGAATTTCTCTAAAAACACTTGGTGTGTTTGCCATTGATCGGTTATGTTTTGATATGAATGTGGACTAAGGAGAGTGAGTCATATGCCTCACACCCATTGTTAAAGTGTCCTGTTGGGAAATTAAAAACCATCACCTCCGAATAGAATGCTTGTACGAGTTAATCCCAGGCATATAGCTTACAGGAAACTTATTTCATCTCCACAAATGAATGTAACACCCTAACTTTAAGACGTATTCTCCAAATTCATGCCTAATGTGAATGTTGTCAGGCAGAAATGATTTGATCTGTTGATACACAAATAGCCTATCAAATTCAACCTCAAAAATAATTTCCTCTACATGTGACGTCACAGACGGGCAAAAATATTAGCCTATTACATCTACCCAAGAAAAAAGCCTTCCATTGGAAAACTGTTTTTTTCCTTGAAATAAAAAATCCCAATTCACATTCCAGTGAGACTTAGACAAGTCTAGACGTGCTTAAGTAGTTGGGTGTCACTTTCAGAGTGCAGATGGCTCTTGCCCCCTTGCAATTAAACTTTAAATGACAGCATTATTCAGCTTTTCTCAAATCACTAATAAGCAAACTTCCTCTTCACATTATCACTCATAAAATATTAGAATGTTTCAGAAATTCTCCTTTGAAGCTTATGAGAAGTTTAGGCATTGATATGCTAAATAAATCAAATAACACATTTAATTTATGCAACCACTTAATTTCGAATACTTTTAGTTCAATAATGTATTATGTACCTGTTTGAAGCATATTTGGAATTCAAGCATCTGTTTTTAGATAGATAGATAGATAGATAGATAGATAGATAGATAGAACTATGAGCTACAAAAAGTTTATCTGTGCGTGGTCACCCAGTATTTAACTACACCCAGATTGTAAGCTTAGATGACATATTTAAAATTATTATAAAGTTACGTATATTATATTTGAATGGACATGTATATGAATATTACATATCCATACAAAGTCTTATGCAATCAGAACAGCTACCCATGCCCCAAAATGTTCAAAAGCTGCGCTTATACAATCGACAGCGCCTGCAGTATTTTTATCTGCTCCTCACAACTCGAGTCAAAACACATAGACGGATGTGTCCTTAGTGAAGTTGAACATATAAAATTCCGGGGGCAACATTAACGCATTTGATGACTTGTCTCCAGCGCATTTACGCAATGAATGATCGCGCTTACGTGCGAACGAAATCAATGTTAAAGGCGGGGCGACAACAGATCACATAAATGCATGCACTGTGGAGCACATAAAAGGGTGCAAGGCTGTCGAGATGGTTTATTTGCGCCAAAACTTTTAACTGAGACGTATAACGGTGTTGCGCGCTCAAGTGCCAAAGCTCCCTCCATTCAGGACCATGGAGAGCTCCAGTCTGAGGACGCGCATGGCTGTGTGCGCGCTGCTGCTCTGCTTGTTGACCGGAGCTAGAGCGAACGATTCTGAGCCGGAGACAGAGGTGGAACTGGACACTAGAGCCATCAGAGACTTTTACCCCAAAGACCCAAACCTGACAAGTGAAAAACAGCTTGTGAGTAATTCATCTCTTTATTGCGCAATAGAAAGTTTAACTTAGACAACATAGAGTATTTACTCAAAAGTGCCACAACTTTGCTTGATTTTTGTGTGAAATGTTATATTGGCATGTTTTTAAAGATATTTGACTAAAGGGACTGAATAGAAACTTGTTTTGTCAAACCAGCTCGGGGCTCTGCAAGAAGTTCTGGAAAAGCTGCAGACGAAACGAATTCCACCTTGGGAGAAGAAATTTGGTCAAGTCCCCATGGTATATTTATATTATACATTTTAACATTGCGTGTAAGTGCGTGTTGCTTGTGCTGGCGACATTGGTCATTGCGCAACACTGGTACTGTTGCATGGATATATGAATGTCTTGGCTGTTTTCATCGTTTAAGTAAAACTCCATTTGTTTATCAACAAATAATATTTGTTAGATGAAAATTCCTATTATTTTATGATCTACTACGTGTGTCCAAACAACAAGTGCGCTTTTACGCACTAACTCAAATGCTGTAATGGCAAAAGTAACACGATCTCTCCTGTTTTCTCTTGCTAGTGTGATTTGGGGGAGCAGTGCGCGATCAGAAAAGGCTCTCGAATCGGAAAGATGTGCGATTGTCCGCGCGGAGCTCTCTGCAACTTTTTCTTGTTAAAGTGTTTGTGATGGAAACATACATTTCGGAATGGATTGTAATGAGATTGAGGGAATCCATATGCATTAGATATCATAAATAACTACAATTTTATTTATATTAATATTTTTTTAAGTGAAGAGACTGAAGACACTGACGCAAAGTTGTAAAGAAATTGTTCTTCAAATATTTGTGATGTAAACATGTGATACTGTCATATTTAATGTTAATCTGCTGTTTTGTGCATTAAAGTGCAAACTTGTTTTGTAAAATTGTCTGTGTATCGGTTACTTCTATACTTGCATAATATGAAAAATGTGATTATGTTTTTGATAAAAAGACAATAAAAATGATTTTAAAGACCACTTTTTGCCATAAAACTATAAGATATACAAGTAGGCTACTGATTATTACGGATGATTCAAATGATTGGGAAAGTTTCTACGAAAGTAAAGCTATAATAATAAAAATAAATTCATGAACTCTGCACAATTAGTTTTTTGTTTGTTTGTTTGTTTGTTTTGTTTTGTTTTGTTTTTGTTGAAATACTGGACAGTCGTGTTTAAGCTGGATGACAACATCCAAAGTAAGATTAATAAGAGTCTGTTTATTGCCTCTTCAATATTAATGAAGTTTAGTTTCCACATTCAGATTCTGTAAAATGAGAAAAAAAAAAAAAAAAAAAAAAAATTAGACCATCCCTCATTAGCCACTTAATAAATTGGTTAATAACTGAATAGCATTGTGTAAACAAATCAGTTTTTCACCTATTCTACAGTATTTATTATCATATTTATATCATATTAGCCTATATTTAACTTTATAAAACGACACAAAATACTACTGCAGGTCCACAGGAGAAACATAACTATATATATATATATATATATATATATAGCCTATCATAAAATAATTTCTAAATACTGCATAAAGTGGCACCAGGTTAAACATCATTCAATCTGTAGAGCCCTGAAAATCTATCCTTTGTCTGTAGCCTAAATGCTGTATCGATCTCTTCTTTATCTTTTTGGAAACAATTTACTGCTACTTGCTCCAAAACAAAAGCTAAACAAGGTTCTGACCACAAGTAGCAAATGTTGAGACGTCTACTTTGTTTTCGCATAGCATTTTCTGGAAGCGAGGTCTTAGCAATAGAAGTCAGAATCAGAGTGTTATGATCAGAGCCTTCAAAAGGAATCCATAATGTCATTCGAAGCAAATAGGGGAACATAAGTTGATTTAAAAAAGTTAAAATGCTTGACTTTTGAATTTAATATTCCGTCTGACTTGGACAAATGATGTAAAAAGTGCCTCTCTCACGGATAATAAGACAATGATGACAATTAGCCTAGCATAACACATTAGCAATTGGCGGCTTCACAGAAGGGAGCTGTGCATCTATCTTTAAAGCGTCCAGCTGTCAGGAACTATTTCTGACAGACAATTTTCATTTTGGTCTGATGGTTATGTATTTGATAAGATGTTATTCCCAACACAGGCCACATCCGGCCTCACCTTCTTTAAGGTGCTTATGTGTGCCTCAAGACTTATTGCTCGGCTTTGTCACTGATGCCACATATGTATGCTGCTCCCCAAAACCCTTTTTGCAGATCAATATTTCATCATTTTTGGAATGAAAAAAAGAGTGTGATGTTGCCCCCTAGAGACATAAAAGAAAAGTTGGGCCTGGCTTTATATGGCTTTGAAAAGCTAGACGGCAGTGCTGAATTACTTCTACCCTGAATGGATTTTCTGCTGCTGTCATTGTGGAGAATTGAAAATGTTCATACCTGTAATCACTTGGTGATTGTGAGGTTGATTGAATGGCCACTTTATCAGGACAGTAACTGCTAGGAGATTATGCTTCTTGTATGAAATTGACATTGGCAGAGCTCAGTGCTAATAAGGTTCTGCTTAAGAAAGAACAAATTTGGTCTGAGATCAAATACGGTTTGATAGCTCTGAGAAATTTTAGTAAAGCTTAACATAACTCAACATTAAGTACATGTAAAGTAATAAATATAATATAAAATATATTTTAAATTATTTAAATAAAAATACATTAATAAATATATTTAAAATGATTATTTGTTAATTTAATATTTTCATAAAACATACAATAAAATATAATAAATAAAATACATTAAAAATGATAATAACATAAAATAAAGGATTCAGCTGCATGTGCCACTGTGTTTTGGTGACACATTGTTACCATATTGTTTAGGAATTCTTAGCAACTTTTGCACTTCACTAAAGTTGAGATTCAGGTTTGGACCTCAAGCACAAGCTTCAGATGACTTACTTTGCTCATTTCTGTCTGCTTGCATTCTGATTATCCAATATGGCAGCTTGCTACTAAAAAATGAGAACATAAAGGGTTAGTTCACTCAAAAATGAAAATTCTGTCATTAATCACTCACCCTCATGTCGTTCTACACCCGTAAGACCTTCATTCATCTTCAGAAAACAAATTAAGATATTTTTGATAAAATCCGATGGCTCAGTTAGGCCTCCATTGCCATCAAGATAATTAATAGTTTTAATGCTCAGAAAGCTACTAAAGACATATTTAAAACAGTTCATGTGACTACAGTGGTTCAACCTTAATGTTATGAAGCGACGAGAATACTTTTTGTGTGCCAAAAAAACAAAATAATGACTTTATTCAACAATATCTAGTGATGGGCGATTTCATCATGAAGCTTCGAAGCTTTACGAGTCTTTTGTTTTGAATCAGTGGTTCAGAGTGTGTATCAAACTGCCAAAGTCACATGATTTCAGTAAACGAGGCTGTGTTATGTCATGTGTTTCGAAACGTTTAAAAATTTCAGTGGTTCACGTGACTTTGGCAGTTTGACATTAAGATAACATTAAGGTTGAACCACTGTAGTCACATGAACTGTTTTAAATATGTCTTTAGTAGCTTTCTGGACATTCAAAGTGTTAATGATCTTGCTGTCAATGCAGGCCTCACTGAGCCATCGGATTTTATGAAAAATATTTGAATTTGTGTTCAGAAGATGAACGAAGGTCTTACGAGTGTGGAACGACATGAGGGTGAGTAATTAATGACAAAATTTTCATATAAACTTTAATATAAATGATATCTAAAGTATATCAATAAATATTATAAAAAGTGAAATAAAGCAATAAATATAATATATAACATTTACAATTCTACAATTATATGAAAATATGCCAATGAATTGTAGAAATAAGACAAAAATTTATCAATTATTATTTATATTTGTATATTATATTTTATATTACAAATACAAATTTCTTTGATGTTGAGATTCGTTGGACCTCAAGCATAACCTTCAGATGACTTACCTTGATAATTTCCTTCTGCTTGCATTCATGAGTGAGCCTTTCTAGTTACTATCCAATATGACAGCATGCAGCTAAAAATACCAGCATCACCTGATGGATCAGAGAGTAGAACTGCAGTGTCATCCTACCTGCCGTCTGGATTTGTGAGGTACTTGCTATACAGCTTATGTGAAAAACTGCCAGATCTGTTTCAGCTCTTCAGCTCAGCATCTAATAGGGCAGTATAGTGGCCAAACAGCAACATTTTGGACTTGTCAGTCAAAGTGTCTGTACTTTAAATCCCAGATGTGCTGACGAATCAGAGAACAATTAGGGAGTCATTGAGGTCACAAAATTGTTTACTCACTGCTTTGTCCATACAAAGCATTTATACGTTTATTGTATCTGATATGTTGTGTATGCAGTCTGTTCATTTCTAAATGACAAACAACAATTACTGTTATAAATATTTTCAGAAAGGTGGGCACTGCACTTGTCTAATAAGTCCAGCAGAGTGCAGTATCGGCTCATTTCTATTAGACTAACAGACTGCTGACTCACTAGAAAATCCAGCCCAAGGCCAGACAGCATTCAGCATGCAAACTCACCTTCAGAGGGAAAGCCCAAACTCTTATTTATTTATTTTCATCGCATCTCCCTCCTTTTTCTCTCTGTTTTAAATTGTTGGTTACACTAACATTTAGGAAATGCCTGATTTGGGCAATATTAAAGGAATAGTTCAGCCAAAAATAAACATTTTGTCATCATTTACTCACCCTCAAGTGGTTCCAAACCTATATGAGTTTCTTTCTTTGTTTGAGCACAAAAGAAGATATTTTAAAGAATGTTGGTAACCATGCAGTTGATGGACCCCATTGACTTCCATAGTATTTTTTCCTACAATGGAAGTCAATGGGGTCCATCAACTGTATGGTTACCAACATTCTTTAAAATATCTTCTTTTGTGCTCAAACGAAGAAAGAAACTCATACAGGTTTGGAACCACTTGAGGGTAAGTAATTACAAAATTTTCATTTTTGGGGGAACTATCCCTTTAAGAATGAATGAAAAGTACATTTTGGCCTTGCACCACTCAGACCCATATCTATTAACTTTTCTCTGTTTTTTTTTTTTTTTTTTAAATTAGTTTTTGTCATTTAATGCCATGCAGATCTCAAATGATTATTAGATTAGATGCCAGAGAAGTCAGTCTATTAGTGTTATTTCACACATCATCGTCTTTTGACTCATAATAATAAAAATTATCATTATACAGTACTAATAATATCAAAATTACAATTAAATAACAAATGACAGTGGGTACCATATCTATCTACAGGCCTAAAATTAACACTCGCCATTGTCGCCAATCGCCAAATGTGAGTAAAAATCGGCGTTGGTGTCAATCTCTCAACAATGCGATGTTGTGAGTAAACAAACGTGAACGACGTTCGGGACACACATTTTTTTTGTTGAATGTTGAATTAAATCATTATATGCCTATATAAAACCACTGTCCATTGTAACACCAGGAATAATTAAACCTTATTAAACAACAGTTGATTTAACAACAGTTACATTATAGAACTGGTAAATATTTAAACAGTCTGATGCGTCGTATTTGCATCGCGACGCAATTTTTTTTTGCCGTCAAGCGTGACATCACACAGCTGCATGGTCTTTTGACCAATCACACGCAGGTAAACAGCGCCTAGTTTCGCATAGTTTCAGCAGCCCTCCCTGTCTTAACTTTGCAGACAGGGCAGGTGGCAGCAGTTGTCATGGAGATAACTGCGAGCCTGGCGTCGGTTCCAGGGGTTGTTTCCATGGAGATCCCGCCCCGAGGTGCGCTGGCAGCGGTGGAGGAGGACGAGGACCGCGAGCAGTTGGGCACCGAAGAGCGGTTTCAGCATCCCGGCCATCTCCGCCGGCGCGGCCCGACCTCCAGCCAGGGAAACTTTTACATGCTCATCGTGATCGGAGAGATCGCGACAGAGCATCAGCTACACACCGCCAGACAGCACATAGAGCGCGGTGAGCCTTTGTTATTGAAAGCATGCCTCCTCTACCACTAAATATGATTGATTTTTCCAGATTTAAAAAAAAATAAAACTCTAGATTCTCATAGAGAATAAGGCCAGATAAAAATTATTTATCCTTATATTTATATTAAGTCATTATAGGATATTGTAAACAAAATTTAAAAAAAATCAGAGAAATGTCTTGCATGTAACTTCATTTAACGCAAGTAGACTGCATACTTGCATACTGCGGTGGGCGTGTTCACGTAATCTTGGACGTTCAGTCAAAACGACGTTGCAAATGCCAATTTCCAAATGATTTCCAAAGATATAATTTGTTTAATGGAACATACACGTCGCCTGTCTTCTGTACTTCTTTTAAGCGTTATAATATCCGATTAGACCATTATTGCATACTAGTTACAGCAGCACACTGCGGCGACCTCGCGTGACTGCACTGAGCACTGCGCCATGAATTGTGCATTTTTAGATGAAATTGATGAAGCTGCAGTTTTTAAGGTATGTAAGGTCGGGGATCTTGTGATATTATTGCTGTTTATGATGTTGTTTATTTACCACTATATTGTTGGGCAGGTGTTTAAACTTATACCTACTATAGGGCTGTGATCAATATGACAGTAGGAGCGTCCCTAATGTTGTTTATCTTTTCAAATATAAACTAGCCAATGAAACACAGCCTATTATTCAATAGAAGCATCTTCATGAACATTTAAGCTTATGTATAATAAACAGATTGACAACTGTAGCCCTTAACTTATTGTATAGATATAGAATTTTTATAGACTTGAGCAATTGAAACACTGTATTTTATTTTTTAGAATTCTTAAAATGTCTTTGATTCCAAACTTTTAGCTTGTCACAGCCATTTTGATCATTTTTACATGATTTTCAGAGTTTCAACTCTGATTTATTCATCTGTAATTAAATTCAAAGTGGCGGAAAAAATGTGTATTTTGTGTATTGTGTATTGTACATTTGTATTGTACATTTTAATGTGTATTGTACATTTTAATTTTGGTGGGTTGAATTTTTTTCAAAGTGCACATATTATGTAACTATAGTTTACAGAAAATACATTAAATTTTAAAGTACTATGTTAAGTGTTTTCATCATATGGCAGAACTCTCTTCATCTACTGATTGCTTTTTTTTTATCGTAACACCTTTACTTTAGTAATCTAAAATATGTTTTATTGTTTATCTTCCAACTTTTTTTTTGTCATAAAAAAAAAAAAACTTAACTTTTGAGTTTAAAACTGCTCAAAAAGTCCATAACAAATCAGAGCCGCTGAGAAACAACCAAATTGTAACACAATATTCAGGGTAGACTTGTTACATTCAGTACATTTAAAATCTTGCAGCATTTTCTAATGTTTGGACATCTAGAACCTCCCATTCTTCCTAACAGACATTTAATCAGCAATTAGCATATCGATGAGAATAAAATCAATACTGTAAGGAATGTCGTGTTTCTATAGACTGTAAATCTTATTCTGAGGAAATAGAAGTATCCGTTCATCTCTGCGGTCATTACCTGTTTTAAATCCCAATGACACAGCATTTCTGAGGACAAACACTGCAGTGTTTGCAACATTTACACTTCATGTACAAAGAAAAACATAATTTGAGGAAAACAGCCCTTCATCTGTATGAAGAAGAGAGGAGGAAGGACACAGCCGAGGACAGTTAAGAGGAATAGAGATTTCATTTCATTCCCTAACTCTCCAATTTGGACTTTGAAGTTCAGTGCAGTAGGAGCTTAAGAGACATCTGAACTTTTGGGATCTTATGTAATCCTCAATGAATATTCTGAGCACAACACACTGAATTTCATTTTAAGAACTATATGGCAGATGTCTGAAAGCCATATTAAAAATACAGGGTTGATATATTAAATTGAAACCTAAATATAAACAGAAAGTTTATTAAACTGTATATTATTAATATTACAAGTACATTATTAATATTATAAATATAAAATTTAAATGTATATCAATTCTTGAACTCAACTTTTTATTCAAAATTGTTATTATATATTATATTAAGTAATATAATAATTTGTAATTAAAAAAATGGCATGTTATACATAAAAAAGTTTAAGGAAGTTTATTTTAATTTTTCAACTCACCTTACACAAATTGTTAATATAATATAATACTAAAGAAAGATGTGAAATGAGGATGTGGATGAACATTGCGTACACATGTAATCTTTAAGTACTGTGCTCATTTTAATCATGTCACATGTCTCTCTGTACCTGCAGGTATTCGTTCCTGGGACATCAATGTGTCAGAATGTGACCTGGACCAACAACTACAGCTTTTCATAACCAGACATTCCGCCCAGTTCTCAGCCGAGGTCAGAGGTCAGTCCAATTGAAAGGGTGACATCTAGATGAAGATAAACTGTATAAAAAGATAGCTCAAAGCTAAGTAAACATTTACATGGTTAAAGGGATAGTTCACCCAAAAATGAAAATTGTCATCATTTACTCCCCCTCAAGTTGTTCCAAACCTGTATAAATTTCTTTGTTCTGCTGAACGCAAAGGAAGATATTTGGAAGAATATGAGAATATCGAAACAGTATTTTTTTTCCTACTATGGTAGTCAATGGGGGGCGAAATCTGTTGGTTACAAACATTCTTCCAAATATCTTCATTTGTGTTCAGTAGAACAAAGACTTTCATACAGGTTTGGAACAACTTGAGGGGGAGTAAATGATGACAGAATTTTCATTTTTGGGTGAACCATCCCTTTAAGTCATACATTTTCCATTCATTTATGCCACATACAAATAAATATTTTCAAGGAGAAGTTGGGAATCAAGCTATTCATACACACACTGCCAGCCCAAGGTCACACTGCAGTGTTCTTGCTTACAGCAAGCTCACAGATAACATGCACAGCATGCAGCCAATGCAGTGCTTAGAATCTCTCCACGGACTCCAGCATGTGTGTTTGCACGGGTGCTGCCTCCACTGTACTGCCTGGCACAGTGCTAATCAAAGAGCTGTGTCAGGAGGAGGGAAGCTGCAGAGCCAAGGCTTGACTGCTGCAGTGTGTGTGTGTAGGGTGGGACAGACCTTGATCTGTGTAGTAACTTGAGCTGAGGCACAATCATAAATGTGCCTCGGACGGTATAAAAGTGATAAAAGGCTAGCAAGCTATTCATTTCCTAACTGCAGAGAAAGTGCTTTACTAACCATTTTAAACCTTAAAGGGTTAGTTCACCCAAAAATGAAAATAATGTAATTTATTACTCACCCTCATGTCGTTCCACACCCGTAAGACCTTCGTTCATCTTCAGAACACAAATTAAGATATTTTTGTTGAAATCCGATGGCTCAGTGAGGCCTGCATAGCCAGCAATGACATTTCCTCTCTCAAGATCCATTAATGTACTAAAAACATATTTAAATCAGTTCATGTGAGTACAGTGGTTCAATATTAATATTATAAAGCGACGAGAATATTTTTGGTGCGCCAAAAAACAAAATAACGACTTATAGTGATGGCGATTTCAAAACACTGCTTCATGAAGCCGAGCGTTATGAATCTTTTGTGTCGAATCAGCGGTTGGAGCGCCAAAGTCACGTGATTTCAGCAGTTTGGCGGTTTGACACGCGATCGAATCATGATTCGACACAAAAGATTCATAACGCCCAAGCTTCCTGAAGCAGTGTTTTGAAATTGGCCATCACTATACAATTAGTTATTTTGTTTTTTTGGCGCACCAAAAATATTCTCGCCGCTTTATAATATTAATATTGAATCACTGTACTCACATGAACTGATTTAAATATGTTTTTAGTACATTAATGGATCTTGAGAGAGGAAATGTCATTGCTGGCTATGCAGGCCTCACTGAGCCATTGGATTTCAACAAAAATATCTTAATTTGTGTTCCGAAGATGAACGAAGGTCTTACGGGTGTGGAACGGCATGAGGGTGAGTAATAAATGACATTATTTTCATTTTTGGGTGAACTAACCCTTTAAGCTGCTGTTGGAGGGGGTGAATTATAGAGTACCTGGAAATTTCATGTAAATGGCAATATAATTTAGTAATGTCACGCAACCAAACATGCTTTCGTTTTCGAATATATAGGCTAGTAATCACAGTCGATATTCAATAAATGATAATAAGAGTGCGCTGCAGGAATGATGTTTTTCTGTAGGCCAAAACGGGGAAAACAAGTTAGCATGAGTTAGCATTTCTGGTTCCATTGTCCTGAAGTCAATGGGTGTTTGGTTAAATGCCTGAAATAAGGTCTGTGGTGAACACAA
The DNA here is from genome assembly GCA_037950665.1 of Hypophthalmichthys nobilis. Lineage (NCBI taxonomy): Eukaryota > Metazoa > Chordata > Actinopteri > Cypriniformes > Xenocyprididae > Hypophthalmichthys > Hypophthalmichthys nobilis. The sequence continues at coordinate 14,088,150 of CM075486.1, forward strand.
GCTCTAGATGTTCAAAATGAAGCCTCAACAGAACTGTTGCACTTCTCCTATGGTAACAAACAACAGGGGTGTTTCATTCCTGAATGAATCTTTGTTTTTTAATGAATCAGTTGAGTAAATGATTCAATGACTTGCTCATACAGACTTGTGCTGCATTCTTTATACTATGCCCTAAAAAGTAGGTACTCTTTTTGTGAAGAAGAGGTACATACTTTGGAGTGTGTAGCAAAAGAGTACACAAGCTTTGGGACATACTATCACGTCATACAATTGCGCCTTAAACGGTTGCTGTCCTGTCACTATAAACTGACCTGTGAATCATCTTGTCACAGTTAAAATCCTCCATCCTCCTCCATATCATTTCCTCAAAGAGAAATGCAGTAGCACGTTGATCTGCCAGTTGCGTCTTTCATGCGGAGAACTCTCTTCATATTAATGCAAAATGATGCATTTAAAAGTTAATAGCCAAACGGATCTTTATAAAAGTCCACTTTGTTATTGCAGATGAAATATAACACTGATAACATTTAATAAATATTTTTTATCAGGTTAAACTTTGATTATTAGTCACTCAAACCTTTATCTAAACCTCTCACTGTCGGTCGCACATATCCGCCTTATTGTGTAGTTTTTTAACACTTACTCGTGTTTGTAGTTCTGAACCGAATCCTCATCCAAAACGCAATTTGTTGTGGGCAATATTATCCTTTAGAGTGTGCACGGATCCACTCTTCAAAAACCTACTGGAAATAGACCATCTGGGGACTTTTGACATACTCTCTTCAACATACTATGCTTTGGAACACACTTATTTTTAATCTCACATACTATTTAGGATGGATAGTATGGACATTTGGATGCAGGGTCATTTTGTTCCTGAATGAATCAGTGTTTGAACGAATCACTTCTATGACTCACTCACAAAGACAGTCATTTTTTGCCACTTATTGCTGTGACAATGTTTTGCAATGTGTTTTCTAAGGTGTTCTGCATTTTTTTGTGTTCATTTTATTGCAAGCTTGGCAAAAATCGTAAGTCTGACAGCCTAGAATAGTAATAGCACACCTCTCCTCAATAAGCAACACTGAGGAAAATACATGTCTGTAGCACAATGTGAATTATGTGCCAAAGTTAAATGCTTACTAGGGTTAGAACAAAAGAGCACTACTAATAAACTGCAATGGCAAAAAAATGGTGTTTGGGAGGTGGAGAGATGCCCTCTGACCCTGCTGAAGGGCGTGATGTGTGCTTAGATTAGATTGTGATGACTGGTCTGTGGGGTGATATAAGGTTAACACCCACTAAAGGTTGATGTCTCAGATTGTGCTTTTCTGTGGCTCTAGGCCTGTCAGACACAAGGCTCCCGGGCTGATGGTGCAAATGGGACCACAGTATCGATTCTACCCTATCATATTCAGCATGCACCTTAGCATAGATCAATGACATTCAAGCTAATGGGAGTTCAGTGGCTGTCCTAGGTCACAAATAGATTTGTTTCTATTCTGATTGGGAACAAAATGGAAAATAAAGTATTGGCTAAATTAATTGCTTTGTCTGATGGATATTTTGTGATTTTTTTTGGTCATATAAGGACTTGAAGTTGAATTGTCTGTATTTATTATTAAGGATATAATTCATGTTTTTCAATTTTGTACTCAGTCCTTGGACTCCTTTCCCATCTTCATAAATATAAACTGATGAGCTGCTGCCATCTAATGGATATTGTAAGTAATGCAGAACAATGTCAAAAGAGGTGTGTGTATATATATATGCTGAGAAAGTCAATGATGTGACTTTTTTTTTGTCCAAAGGCCTTAATATATCACATCCAAAGTATGTAAGGTAGTACAACTAGATCTCTTTTATTGAATCCAAAAGGTTTCAATTATATTTTGCTACATATAAAGGTATTTTAAAAATTTTGAAGTGTCAAAAGGTCAATCAGTTTAATTGTCCAATAGGCCAATACAGCCATTTCATTTGTGAAAAAATGTAATAAATGTATATATTTTTTATTCTGGCATTATTTTATAACATCAAATATCAACATAGTGCAAAATGGTATTAAAATTATGTGTAGAAGTCGTTGCTTTGTTATGAGAAAGAATGTCCGGAAAAATGAATTTCATTGATGTCATTCGAGTAACCAATATAAAGGGACCATTTTGGATCAAGTCATGCGGTCAATATCATGTGACAGGATGTGACATCATTCAGACACCTGCAAAGGACCACATGGTCGTAAAGCAAAGTAACTAACTCTCTCTTAACTATTTGAAAAATTCATGTTTTCACTTGCTCATACGCATGTCCCGAAACATCAGGTCATTTGGTACAACCGCTATAAAACATGGAAAATGTTGTAAAATTTTATAAACTTGTACTAAATATAAAATGTTTGATTGTGCTTTTGCCAGCTAGCTAGATATCAGTCTGTTAGCACTGTTTGAAAATATCATCATTTGGTATAACCAAAAGTGTCATTCGGTAAAACCGAAATTTTGGTCAAACCGAATGACTTTTTTTGACAAATTTTGTCCATCTTGTAAAAAATGACAAAAGGAGTGTTAACTGATTATATTGTAAGTTTGGCATTGACAAAGGTCACATGTGACCGAAACGTTTGCCCTTTTTTTCAGTAAAGTTTTGTTTTTTGTCTCGCATCTGATGTTTTTTCATCCTTGGTGGAGTGTGCGGACTCTTTTGATATGATACACTAATTGATTATAAAAACCACATAATCTCCGTTTTAACACTTAATAAAACTTGAAAATTAATTATATCTCCATTATGTTTTTATGTATATATATATAAATTTTATATGTGTGTATACATATATGTATTTGCAGACATTCCATGCATCCATATTTTCTCATTCTCATCTGTTTTGGTAAGTACTGCATGCCTGTTTTATGCCTGATTATACCCTCACAGCCTTTGGGTCTGATCTGCACTGAGAGTTACTCAGCAGTCTGAAGCCCTTTGAGAACTACAGGTGGCTAAAAGATTCTGCTGTGTCATTCTTATTATGCAGCACATTTTTATGTCCCCATCATATATGTCTTAATATATTGGATAAAAGATTAAACACACTAATATTAAAGATGGAAATAATATTGGTCAGGTATTGAGTTATATACATTACCATTTAAAAGTCTGGAATCAGTAAGAGGTTGTTTTTCACAAAAATATTAAGCAAATGTTTAAGAAAGGTTTCTTATGCAGCAAATCAGCATATTGGAATGATTTCTGAAGGATCATGTGACACTGAAGACTGGAGTAAAGATGCTAAAAATTCAGCTTTGCGTCACAGGAATAAATTACATTTTAAAATACATTCAGATAGAAAAACATTATTTTAAACTGTAATAATAGTTCACAATATTCCAGTTTTATGGTATTTTTGATCAAATAAATGCATCTTTTGTGAGCGTAAGAGACTTCTTTCAAAAACATAAAAAAAAATCTTACCAACCCCAAACTTTTGCACAGTAGTGTACATTTTTTAATCATAAAATCAAAAGTTTATATAAGAGTGAATTACCTAACACTCATGTCCCAGAAACAAACATCTGTGAAATTTATGTTTATTGTAATTTTAAACAGTTTTATTTTGTTTGAAAAAAATACAGAAATGATTTTCAAAAGTAAAAAATGGTTAAAGTGAAGTAACTGTAAATCCCTCATATATATATGAAGACTTCAGATGCAAAAGCCTCTAAGTGCCGTCTGAAATTTTCTTCTAAAATGAGCATTTTTATCAAGCTTGTATGTTTATGTTCAGTTATTTCACTTTAATAGCAATGAAAAGGACCTATTAATTGCCATTAAAATGAACCTAAACATACAAGCTTGATAAAAATGCTCATTTTAGAAGAAAATTTCAGATAGCACTTAGAGACTTTTGCATCTGAATTCTTCACACACACACACACACACACATATATATAAAATGTATTCATATGTATGTGTATATATTACACATACACATATATTATTTGTGTGTATATGTCTTATCTGTTAGAGTCCATCTATTTAATTGTCTTGTCATTGGTGTTACGTAGCCTATCTGAGCTTGACCAGAGCATATTATTAAATCCTGTTATGTCTTTCTATAGAAATACTTCCCTTACACATTTATATTCATATTTTAAAAGTTAGAGTTCAAAGGTGCTGCATAACAGGACTGATCCCTTTGATGTCTGGCAGAAACAAGAAAATGAGGCATCAACAGATTATATAAAAGCGAAAACATCAGCAGGTATAACTTAAGGCCCCTCCGTCTCACAGCAGGAATGACCTCGATTAGACAGAGCCTCGGTGTCTAGAGGTTTAGCTTTTAAAACTGCGGCTGATGGGGAGGTTCAGGGCGAGGAAACGGCATGATCAGTGTTTTCATTTTTACTGAGTCACTCAACCTCCTCCTCTCGTCTTCTACTATGTTTCCATGGTGACCTGCATCTTGGCATGAGCCAAGGTGAGCGCCGATGTGAGAGGCTAATGAGTGTGTTTTGTGAGGAGAGAAGTACTAAATGCACAAATGCACAAGCAACAACTCTTGTTCCCCTATTTATATGACACTATATGGATTTATGATATCTAATGTATTCTGAGAAATGACATAAGCAGTAAAATTAAAGTAATTGTTTTTACTGTGATTTTTAAGATCAGATTCTGCCATAATTGGTTTCTATTAAACTATGACCATCACTGCATTAGCTGCTGACAGGCTTCATCCCCTTGAATATCCTATTATGGAGACCAAATGAGACGTTTCAACCACTGTTATGCTCTATGAGTCAGTGGTTAAGACTGATTGTCTGCAGGCAGGAAAGTAATGGGCTGGAGAAGAATTTTCTGATATTTCTGGTCCCGTCTGATTCACAAGTTCTCATTAGGTTCTCTCATAAAGTCTAGAATACCTAGAGAAAGCTGTCTGTTAGCTTTCCCATTCATGGCATCGTAGTCAAGTAACCAGCCAAACCTTGACCTTATCTATCACTTCTGTGAATGTCCTGGTTAACAGCACCTAGCTGGCACTATATCTAGAATCTGACCCAGACATTCCCTCTCATGGTGTCTGACTCTATTATCAGTGATTTCTTTGCTAGAGTCTCCCGTGAGTCGGAAACCCCCAAAGCAGTTCTTTACAACCCCAAACACTTTCAAAGAGTGTTATGCTTATTCTGCTGATGTAAAGTTAGCATGCATAGACAAAATCTTTACTTTTATGTTTTAAAAGGAGAAAAAATCAGTCATTTTCTGTAATAGTGTCACTGTGAGTGCAACAAGGTCCTCGATGTACAAGTTTAGGTCCCCATTTGACTCCTTCCTTTTCCTCCCAGGATACACACAAAGGAAATTGGTACTCTAGAGCTGAAGCTTTAAGCAGGACCTATTTATAATACAAGCACTGAGCCATAATTATGAATTTCACTGATGCTGAGGGGGAAGTGAACGATCACATGACTTTCAGACAGACTGATAATTAAGGCCCCGAGCCAAAACTTCATACCTCTGAAAATTTTAAAAGCACTTTATAAAGTCTAAACTGCTCAGGAAAGAGCTGCTGCTCTTGACACACACAAAAAAACATTGTGACCTTGCGAGAATGGGGTAACTCACCAATAATTATTCAGCTCTGAAAATAAATTTATACAGTTCTGGTCTGTACAATATTTGTAAGCGCTGGACAAACACAATTCCCCTCAGTTGTTTGAGCAATCTTCAGCGGGCTTTTGTTTTTGACTAAAACAAAAGGCCAGTGAGATGTTCATGGCTCCGCACAGGCACTGAAATGAGGAACAAATCAAACACTCAAGCTGATTAGACAGATTTTGATTTTAGTTTTGGCTCGGACACATTTTGACTATGCAGTTTTAGGCATTTTTTAATATTTTATTTTATGAATGTCACCACGATCGTGTTTCAGAGGGGATTTCCTGTGAAAATGTTTATGGTGTGCTGGCCATAGAAAGGACTGTAATACATTATGGGTGAACAGCAAACAGTAAGTGAAGCAGTGAGCAGGTACTGATACAATGAAGAAAAAAAAAAAAAAAAAAAAAAAAAAAAGGACTTTCACAGAATTCCTACTTTGTTACTAACCTTGACTTTGGAAATAATCACTTATCTCGGTTAATATGGAAATGTAAAAAATTCTTTCAGATTATATATCGGACTACTACACTACCTTTCTAAAGTTTTGCAAATATTAATACTTTAAGTTAAGATATTAATACTTTGATTCAGCAAGGTGTCACATATAGGGTGGTTGTAATGAGTGCACAATGATGGAGTACAAACAAACAGTCTTTAATAATAAATCCAAAGGGAATCACACAGAAGAATTACAAGAAGTAAATTATGTTTTATTAACAAAGTTCGGGAGGAGCATGTTTAAATGATCTACCCAATCAGCATAAGAGGAGGCCTATAAATACGTAGTTCCTCAACAGTTAATATGTTCCTCAACAGTTTTTTCTGCATCCCTCCACCACCCTGTCTCCTCACACTTGCCTGGTTACTATCCTAACCAAAGATACAGGGGAGTATTCTGGGTTCGGGCATCATTCTGAGCTCTGAGCCCTCCACCAGACAGCACGCCAAATACGCATACTCTTTTACTCGATCTAATCATTTGTAAGTGTGAACTCATGAATAGTAAACAACAATGTAAACTGAAACACAGAACCATGAATAGAGGAAACTAAGGGTTTAAATAGACAGACTTCCACTTCCTCATAATATTTTCCAGAGTCCATATGCAGCTCACCCTCATTGGCGGGAGTGTGGGCGGGGCTCCATTCCATGCCCTCGTACTCCACTAGCACAGCCACTGTGACAGACGGTGTTGCTGGCTCACACACCTGGTCAGACTTTCCGTCAGGCTCCAGGTGATAGTATGCTCTGGCGTCAGCACTGGCGTAGGCATCGTGGCAGGTTCGCACTCCTTGTCTGTGGTGGGCTCTGGCATAGGCTCCGTGCAGGGTGTGGGAGGCGACTGGCTGGGCTCTGGGTCCAGAGTGGGCGATTGATCCGGGTATTGGGTGAGGCATGCCAGATCTAGGAAGTCTTTGGTTTTGGCCTTGAGGTTATGAGGCTTCTGCTCTAGGCAGGACTGCTGGTAAGTCCTTTTCTTTTTCTTCTGTGTTCTGTCACGTATATGGTGGTTGTAATGAGCGCACAATGACGAAGGAGTACAAACAGTCTGTAATAATAAATCCAAAGGGAAACACGCCAGAGAATCACAAAGTGTAACAGTATAAACAACCACGTAAACTGAAATGACACGGAACCATGAACAGAGGACACTAAGGGTTTAAATAGACAGAGTAATCAACAGAACTAAGAACAGGTGAGGAACTAATGAGTAACCATGGAAACAAAATAGCTGAACGAACTCAGGCAAACCAGGACAGTGAACAGAATGAAATCAAAACCAAAACAGAACTAGAACATAACACAAGGATGCATTAATTTGATTAAAAGTGACAGTAGGAGCACCTATAATGTTACAAAAAATGTTTTTTATCATAATAAAATGATTTCTGAAGGATCCTGTGACAATGAAGACTGGAGTAATAATGCTGAAAATTAAGCTTTACCATCCCAGGAATAAATTACATCTTACAATACAGAATAATAACAGAAAACAGTTCTTATAAATTGTAATAATATTTCACAATTATGCATGCAACCTGTTTTTACTGTATTTTTGATCAAATAATTGCAGCCTTGGAGTAAAAGAGACTTTTAAAATTGTAAAATTTTTTTAAAAAACTTACTGACCCCAAACAGTATAGTGTATATACTATATTAAAATGACTGAAAATGTTTTTTTTCTTTTCAAAAAGACATAATATTATAGTGTTTTAGAGCTGTTCATTCATGCAATTTGTGCTGACATCCTAAACAGTAGAGAGAGGTCAGACATGCATAATTGAGGCTGCTCAATAATTTATGATTTGGATATTGATAACACTGCAGATTCTGTTTGAGTCAAAGCACTTAAACCATAATGTAAAAAATGACCTGGCACTGATTTTAGCATACTTCGTCTATATGATGTTTTTAATAAATCAGTAGATGGGTGCACTGGTTATGACAGTAAGTTTCCCAGTGCATTTTAAGGTGGGAAACAACATGATTCGTTAATTAATTACATGAATAAATAAAATACACAGAGAAAAAGAGAGGGAGGAAATCATTTATTTCACATATGAATGAAGAATAGATTATCTGTGCTGATTGGACTGTGAATTATGCCTGAAAAACAGATCAAAATATATCAGAGATTGTTCCACAGAGAGGAAATTGAAAATATGGCCTGTCTAACAGAATGGGCACAGAAAAAAAAACTGCACCAAAATTCAGTTCTCTTATGCCATAAAGCCTCACACACATCAGTGCCTGCAGCAAACCTATTCAGGTCAAGCACAAAAAAAAAAAAAAAGAAAGAAAGAAAAAAAAAAACATGAAATGATAATGTGACGTTTTAAGGCCGAAAAACATGAGGGTTAAAGTGAATAGGCTCAATTTTAATTTCATGTTGACTTCTCAAGTTGAGAAAAATAATTGATTTTGGTCTTTTGGCAAATCATCTTGACCTAAAAATGAACGGATATGCCACTTGAGAAGAGGTATATTTAACAGTGCAATTTTTTTTTTTTTTTTTTTTTGCTAATTAAAAAAGTTTCACATGAAAAATGCAAAGACGTCTGTCTAGCGCACATTTACATAGAAAAACAATGGAAAAAGTCTTAAAAAAAGCTGTTTTAGGGGCTGTTCACACAGAACAAGTTTTTGGGGTTAAAATGTGAGACGCAGGGCAATGCAACAAAAAAAAATACAAGTTCAACTTTTAAAAGTTGAACTTCTTTTAACTTGGCATTTTTTAGAACACTGTGTCATGCGCGAAATGCTGCAAAAGACGCAACGGTCAAACACATCTGTCTAGCTCATGTTGTTTACATAGAAAACAAAGGAAAAGCAGCGCAATGGAAAGCAAAAACGTATTCTGTGTAAACAGCCCCTTATTCTACATGGAGTGGGCCGTCGCCTCAAGGATGCCATATTTACATCACATGACTGGGTGTGTGATGCAGCTAACAAAGTTTCATTTATATTGCAATTTCAGGCTTTATATAGAACTTGCGTGAGGCTGGTGCAATGCAGCAGCCAGAACAGACCAATAAAACAAAGAAAATCAGTGAGATTGAACCCACAAATGCATGAAAAGGAACAAAATAAAAGATACACAGCTAAATTTCATGACAATGCATCCATGCCAATGGAGTACAAAAACCCACTGCGCTACTGGGATGAGTAAGTACCACCTACAATAAACGTAAGCAAAAACTCACCAGTATCTGTTCATTGTTCATCATGTTCATTAGTCACTTATTCGGTTTTCCTCAAACCAGGTAAGTGACTAATATGAGGCTGAATGTCAGATGTTTATAATGGGCCTACAGGTATAATGGCGTATAATACGTGACAGACGTATATAATATAATATAATATAATGTAATATAATATTAGACATGAAAGGGTTACTTGTGGTGCATTGAAAGTCACTAACTCCCCCTCCTCCCCGCCTGCCCCTCTTCTTCAGACAGTAGCTGCATCTGTAGTTTAATTGGCGGGTGGCTGCAGCCAGAGTTGCTGCAACCATCCTGCTCTGCTCGAGAACCCAAATCTGCCAACCTCACACGCTCCCTAGCCCTCCCACACACACAGCAGTGACTGCGCTCCAGAACACCCATCAGTCGCGAGACACACGACGCACTGTTAAAGTGGCCCGCATCAGCATACGGTATGTATCACTTTCTGTCATGCAGACTACTGAGACAGCGTTCTAGCATGCGATGCGGTGACTGGCGTGACTTTTACGCAGTGTCGCAGTGGTCGGGACAAAGAGTGCAGCTAAAAACAGTGCCACTTTGCTTAAAAGACTGGCGTCGTGGAGGGTGCGTATCCTTATTTGACCGCGTATTTGTTTTCTTCTTGACATTATTTATGACTTTGATCGGGTAATCGGGGCTTATGGAGCTCGCGACATACGCATAATGATGCGTTTTTGCCGCGTTCCGTGACGACGAAAGAATTAGGTAATTAAATACCCAGACAGTCGTTTAAATCTACCTGGAATTGCGACATATGTCTGGGGACGGTTTGTACGATGAACGCCTTCCTGTGCTTTATCCAAACTAACTGGATTAATTTAAGGTGATGGACGGAGGTTGGTGGAGAGCTCGCGCGGACAGACTAACTTTGTTGCCTTGAAGATTTGTTTTATTAGGCTGTTTAACAGGTGAAATTATGTGTGTATTTGACTGTTGCTATTTAAATTTGTTTTGATTGTTATTATTTTTGACCAAAATGATCACCTCAAGTGATTATTTGCAGCATGACGCATTTCTGCGTATTTTAGGTAGGCTGTGTTAAGATGCTAAACGTGTAAGTCTTTGTCTATGGATATATTATGCTGAAAAGTTTTGAGGCGTAATCTTAAATATTAATGTTTCGAGTTAGGGAAATTATTTGAACGACTGCAGTTCATTAACGATTCTTTTAGTACTTTTGTGGAAGAAATATTTGGACAAAAGAAATGTAATTATTTTTGCTGCCGTCAGATGTCTAAAATGAAATGAGGTCGTTTCAGATTTCCACAAAACAGTCATTCTGCGAAAGATTTGTTTACATAATCTTTTTTTTTTTTACTGATCTTTCAAAGATATTTGAAAAATATCAAAATATCATATATATTTCATAAAAAACGAAAATAACCTACCAGAAATAGTTCATTCCAAAAATACCACAGATTGCAATAAAACAGGCAGTAAATAAACTGTTTTCATTTCAAGTCTCATTAGCCCTACTGTTAATATAAAGCAACACTGTTATTAGTTCATGATGACAGTATCTAGCTAGAAATAAAAACTTGCGGTTCATTAATGAGTCATATGAATACTTTAAAGAGCCGGTGTTGTGCCAAATTCTGACCCCCGCCAGATTATTACCCCTCCAAGTCCCTAGTATAGGTAGGTTTAGCATTAGGTGTGGGGTTGAGGTTAGGATTAGGCAATCAGGTAGCAGCTTCAACGAGGCGGGGTAATAATTTGGCAGGGACACCAAATTAGGCACAACACCTGTTCGTAAGAACCGCTGTATGTTTTGATTAACTAAAAAGTATCGACTCAAATCATTCGTTCTAGGATCTGACTACACTATTCACACAGTATGTTTTCTGCTTTATGTTTTTGATTCATTCATTCGACAATTAGAATACATTTAAAATCAAAATAATGATAAATAATATTGGCTCTATTTCAAAATCTAGTAAGCTTCCTTCCTAGACAGCATTCCACACCTTATGATGCCCAAAAATGCTGTCTAGGTATAGCAGGTTTTGTGAACAGCCAATACACAGTCATCTCTACCACTCTTCTTTTAATTTACTGGAATACATAATATCCCAAAAAAAAATCTTGATACATTTATAAGCGATTATCAATCCTAACACCGAGCTGCCTAGTTAGACAATGTTCCACGAGACTATGATGTCCGGAAATGCTGTCTAGCTTATCAGTAGGTTTTGAGACGCAGCCACTGATTTGTTTGCCGCTCCGTGACTCAGCGTTGCTGTCTGTGACTCTTTCTCTCCTCCCCTCTTTCTCTTTCGTTCGGTTTGCAATACATTTGCACATCTGGCAGCTTAAGGACCATTCATGAAAAATATTGACTAAATAGATGACTTGTTCTGTGTTTGAATATAATTGTGGAGGCTAATTAAACTCACAAAATGACTCTGCCTCATTCGGCACAGCTGACATTTGAATCTACTGTAATAATATATTCTGCTCTTGATGAAATTATCTGTATCATAGGAGTACAAAACAAGATCAGTGAACTAAATTAGACCTGCTTGAACTAAAAGTAATCTGATACGATGAAGAGTTGATAGTCTAAATGTTAGCTATACTGGAGACTATTTTAAACACATTTGTTTGTCATCTCACAGTTCTGAAATGATTCAGTCGTTCCTTGGTTCTCTTTTCTGGCACAGCTGTCTGGGTGGGATTCTTACATAGAGAAACACCCACTGACATCAGTGGGTCTAACAGCATTAGCTGCTGAGTCATTGTCCCATTGATACTGGTTGTAGCCCAAAGCAAAGTATGGTAGAGGTGCAGAGTGGACCTGCTTTTATAATATGAGATGGACGTTCCTTCAATATATAATCTTACTTAATTGATCTGTTTTGTGGCAGTGTGCTGGGTTATTAGGCTTAGAGAGATCCATCATTAAGCTTTCATGATATCATTGGTGCTAGGCTCAATGTTAGGACACTGAAGGGCACATCCATCTGCCACAGAGTAAAAATGGGCCAATGAAGACTACAAGGGTGAATGGGGTTGTGGGGCTTTACCAAAGTGACTCAGACTTTGTTCCATTTGACATTGGAAAATGCTGAAAAAAGGAACAGCAATTTTAGACCTACCGATTATAGTTTCCACGGACAACACAAATTGTCCAACTTAGAAAATATTAGCAACTCAACTTTGGACTTACTGGATAATCTTTCAGGATTTAGGAACGGTCAGTTGAGACAAACAACCTCTCAGTGGTGGATTACTCAGCGGAAAGGGACACGACCTAAGTTGCAGGAGGTGCCTGTCTGTGGATTGTAGCACTTTTAATTACAATTCAATCTCTTAGACAGGCATGCAGTTTTGTTCATATGTTTTCTCTTCAAACATTTAACCGTAACGACTGCTTTGCTGCCGTCAACATAAACCGTTAAATTCTAATTTACTTGTTTACTCTCAGTATTTATACTAAGTCAGCTTATTAGTTGATTTAAATGTATACTGGTAGATCTTTATGTAACAGCTCATGGCACCTGCTCATTAAGTTTATATTAAAGCAGCATTCAACATAGAGCGAATTCGAACAGTCTTGATGAAAGTCATGCACACAAGCGTAGACGAGGTTGATGTGCTGAAAACAAGATGTGATGTGATGCTGCACACTGCTCACTGTCATGGTGAGGTGGTATGATGTAAGGCTGTCCCATTTGCTCCAAAGTCACCTTTTGGTGAAAGATTTCAGTCTTTTATTCAGTCTTTTGAAGGCGTTTGTGTTGGTGGGTATGTGGGTGAGTGCGCAAATGGCCATCATCCCTGGGAGCTTGCAAATTTAGTGTGGGAGGATCACCCTCTCTTTTCTTTGTAGTGCTGCAGTGAGAATTCCTCCACTGCTGCTGAATCACTGTGGTCTAAATTGGTCAATAATTGTTGCTTGTTGTTCTGGTTTAGGATCTTTTACCTTATTATTATTTGCCTTAGGAGATTTTCTATGTTTAAAGGGTGTTTCTTTGGTACAACTCTTTCATTAACTGTGAATGTGGAACGATAGAATCTGTGTAATATAAGCTTGAGCTCAGTAATAAATCTTGGATTTACTTAATGCATAGAAATGAGGCATTGATACCCAAGGGATATCATAGGGAGTCAGTTATTTACATAAAATAAAAACCCAGGCATCAAAAATGAAAATAATGTCATTAATTACTCACCCTCATGCCGTTCCACACCCGTAAGACCTTTGTTAATCTTCGAACGCAAATTAAGATATTTTTGTTGAAATCCGATGGCTCAGTGAGGCCTGCATAGCCAGCAATGACATTTCCTCTCTCAAGATCCATTAATGTACTAAAAACATATTTATATCAGTTCATGTGAGTACAGTGGATCAATATTAATATTATAAAGCGATGAGAATATTTTTGGTGCGGCAAAAAAACAAAATAACGACTTGTATAGTGATGGCTGATTTCAAAACACTGCTTCAGGAAGCTTCGGAGCGTTATGAATCAATGTGTTGAATCAGCGGTTCGGAGCGCCAAAGTCACGTGATTTCAGCAGTTTGGCAGGTTTGACATGCGATCCGAATCATGATTCGACACGCTGATTCATAACGCTCCGAAGCTTCCTTAGATTATTTTAAAATGTTTAAAAATGGCCCATTACACGTAGGAAACAAAAACTCCCAAGCAACGAGACAATACGGCAACAATATTAATAAATACATTTAAGTCTTGCTATTATTATTAGCCTAATCTCCATTCCAAGTTCCTTTTACTATGGAGTAATTAGTCCATAACATATTTAACGACAACATAACATGTTGTCCTCGATTTTATATAACTTATATAGTTATAAGATTTTTGTGTTTCTTATTAGTTTTTCTGAGCCATTTTTGTACAGTTTTATGGTCACAGTTTTAATTTTCTACTGTTTTATGTAGTCAGTAGTAATAATTGTTTAAAGAGCCATCCCAAGATGGTGCCAATTGGGTTTATAACATGCGTTGATATTAAAAAAGAGACCATGAGCGTTATGAGAGACATAAAAGTAGCACCAGTATGTTGCCACAATGGGAAATGGCCAAATATACTGTATACTTTAGTGGTCTTGATACAAAAATACTTAGTATTTTAGTGCTCAACACTTCAAGTATTCCAGAGAGCTGTGTATAAGAGATAAAAGATAAAATCATTTTGCATCGTTTTTAGAAATTGCTAATTTAATCATCACTATCATTTTAGTCAGCTTTTAGGTAGTTGGGCAGTCATAGCTGAGGTTCAATGGACAGTTCACTTGATTTGCAGTCACTACAGCTGGGACACAATATTAAGATTTCTAATGAAAAATTCATCTCTTTTGTAATAGGATCTCTTCAAAAGGCTGAATAATGCTTAGAACAAAAAGACTTATGATAGGTTTAATACAGCACATCTGGCTCTGCTCATGTAACGCAAGGCCTTGCATACTACCGTTTGTTATTTTATAGTCATTTGAATACCTTACTTTAATGTTAAATGAATTATGCATGAAACATTGCACATTATTTCCATTACAATTACTTTATTTAATTTTAAAGATGGCAACATGAATACTCAAGATCTATTTACATACTATCAAATGTTATTATAAAATGTATATATAATTCAAAAAAGGTTAAAACCTCAACCTGTCAGTTGCTAATTTTCAAGTCCACCCCTATGCTGTCTGTAAATCATCTGGTTTAAGGACCATGGAAACACTGACATTTCAGAGGAAATGCTGACTCATATGTTCTCTCTTAGATCAGAAGGTTTTCACTATTTATACTGCTTTCTACCTGCTTCATAAGCATGCCTCTGTATTGCATTTCAAACCTGTTATTAACATCTGAGCATGTGTATTTTTCCATCACTTGCTGTATACTCATGACATTTTCCTTTATTTGAACTGGCAGTGTGCTGGGTATATATTATATCTTTACTCAACAAGGCCAATTATAAAAGATGCACTTATCAAGCACTTACTATTTTCTTAGGTCTAAAGCTTTTCTTCGTTGTTCTTTTGTTCCTGCCTATTAAATTGTCACATTTATGTGGCCATATTATGTATAGTCTGAAGTTTTTGTGGCACCGGGATTGTGGTGAAATGGCACAGAGTTGTGGAGTCTCTTCAGTGTTGAAGAAACATCCAGCCCTTATTCAGAACCACAAAGATGTGGCTTCAAATGCTAATGAATGGTCTGTGTGGTGGCATGATCTCATAGTTGGCTCAGGTTTAGGCTGGAGTTTTCTGCCCCCCTAGGAAACAGTGGTACAGCACCAACAATCTTCTCGTACCCTTTTCTTTCTTTAAAACTTGCTTCCTCCTCAGTCCACATCTTACCTAATGTGCTCTTCTCACAATGTGCAAACTGAAGTCTATATTTAATGTATACTTAAATATCTAACGTACTGTGTACATAAAAATTTATAAAATAATGAAGATAAAAACTGTTCACAGTTGGAAGAGCAGAAGAATTTTCTAAATACAGTTTTTTCAGTAATACTGTTGTTTATCAAGAGTATTGCTTAAATATAGGAATTCAAAACCTACTAAACTTGTTAAAAGGTTTGGGGTCACTGTGAATATTATCATATAACATTAAAATAAGTCGTCTTGGTGAAAAACCTCATAACTGCATTGAACAAAAAAAGTATATGTACAATTACTTTCTTTTAAGTGTTTATTATAAATTTTATATTGGTTTCGATTTTACTTTTTAGCCTTACTTATTACATATTTTATATATAGGCCTACATATTAGGCCTAGATATTTTATAAGGCTACTTTGCATATGCTGCTTCATTTATGTCTCATATTTCCATTTGTAGACTGCCGACTTATTGCGCAAGTTATCAGATGTTACTATTTTTGAGTTCTGTGAACCAAAGATAAAATCTGACTAAAATCAGAAATCCATGCAAATAAGGCATAGAAGCACAACATGCACTCCTGCTGGGGCATTGTGCCTCTGCCACACCCTTTACCCAGGTGGCTGTCTGAGATTCAGTGACACATCCGCGATAAAAGAGGCTTTAATATGCTTAACAGCAGAATCATTCAGCATTGCCAAATCACAGGACTAGGATTACCAGAAGAAACTAGGGCACTCGCTTCTTGTGTAGATGCAACAGGGAGCGTCAAAGTCCAAAGATATATTGGGCAGCTTGTTTTAGGGCTTTATAGAATGTATAGAGCACTTATATCATGTACTATGGTAGAAATTGCTCATCTGCACAAATGATATGGTGGCTAGCGCTATAATTTATAATAATTTCTGATTACTACTTTAATGGTCTTTTTAAGTCTCCGATCATACTTCTCTCAACCACCAATGTACACTAAGACTGGATTGATGACACATTTATGGGATTACCATAAGCCCCTCAAGTAACATTAATTCTCTCCGTGCTGAAAAGCTAGTTAGATAAAAACAAACACCTGTTGTGCTTTATGCTTCATGAATGTTAATGTCAAATTTGAAATAATAATAAAAAGAAAACCTCTGTGTCATCTGTACATGAAATCGAATTAATGGTCTGTTCCACTGGGACAGACAGATTTAGCATTGCTAATACAGTGCACCACAGCAAGACGTGCCGTTCACAAGGTTATTTGCTCCCAAAAGCACATAGGATGGTGGCATGAGTGACTGTTTTAGATGCTCTGATGAGGCGATTCTGTTCCCAAACTTCCACAGGCCTCAATCTCTTGGGTGACCATATCTAGAGCAAAATATCTGGAGCAGCGCGGATGCTTGGTCTGTCTTCTATCATAGCACTGTTTGAGCTTATTTTAACAGAGTGCTCTCATTTTTAGAGTTCATGAGCGGATATTTATATCAAGCGGGTCAGGTGAGGTAGGACTGGATCTCTACACTGAGACCTTCTTAAAAATGACTGTTTTATGATGCTAATGCAATTAAGATGTTTCTGCTGTCAAACCTAAGCCATTAATTAATAATCTGCAGTTATGAAGTTGCTTGTTCAACAGATACATTGAATACCTTAACTTAGCCTTGGACTTTTAGACTTCTGTTACAACGCTACATTCTTTCCCATTCTTTAGCGACTGTGGAAAAATGCCAAAGGGAGTAGTGGAAAACGGGAAGCTGGCTGAACACACTGCTCTGCAAAACCATCTGTTTATTCAAAATGGCAAAGGAGTTTTGTGGTTTTTAAATCCGTTTCGAGATCATCAGTATGCTAATGTACTCCTAAAAGTTGACAAAATTCACTTTTAGCAGATAAACACATTTAAAATTTACAGTCTTTCTTTTCGCAGGTTTGTAAAGATTTATCCATAATTATTTTTATTTCTTTGAATTTAAAAATGAAATTAAAATTAAGTTAAGTTAAATTTATACTTTTTACCACTCTAACATTGATTTTTTTGGCTAATTCTGACTGTCACGAGTTTCATTTCTGACTGTCAAGAGTTTCAAAAAAGTGTCTTTTTTTATCACCTACTGTATTTTGTTAATCTTTTGAGCTCTTCCTAAGATTTTCATCAAACAACAACAAAGAGAGCAACACACGAAGTATTCATTACAAAAAGCCAATAGACCCATGTAGCTCTGGGCATTGTGCCAATGGCAAGGCATTGCAGTGCCTGAGACTTTCTCTTGTTTCTTTGTACTTTGTCAATCTGCAGAGAGCAGCAGGGTCGGAGCTACTAGTTTGTCGTTTCCGTGGCAGCCTGTATTATTTGCATTCAGTTTGTCCTGTTGAGATCTGCCTCACCAGTGTTCACATATGTTGTACTTTCACTTCTGTACTTCCATCTCATACCATCTGGCTCATAGAAGCAATGCTGGGCTTAGGCCAGCTTGGTCCAAACCCCAGTCGTGCTGCGTTCAGCAGCTCTTTGATTATCCCACTAATTCCTCCATATACCCTGCTCTTATAACACTCTTTACACAACTGAAAACACAGGATAAATGTGTTTGGACTGGACTCTTCAGACAATGTAAAGACTTGTATTGCATTTGTGATTTCTCCCTATTAGCTTCACATGGATATCCTCTTATTGTAATATACACTTAAACCCCTAAACCCCTTACTTCTGACTATAATCCAAACATCCATGATGTTTCATTAACAGGACTCTTGCAGGATTTTCCTTGAAATGCATTGCACTAAGGTTGTCTTGTAGCAGTGGACATGCTATACTGTCCATCTTGGAATCCTTTTCTAAATGAATGAAGATTGATTTGAGTGATAGCTATGCCTTTCAGGGACATTCATTTTAATTAACAATAATCAATCATATGCCTACTATCATTGACTTTCAAATGAACAAATCAATACAGTGTTGTTACAGGACATGCTTTAGGGGAATAAGCTCTGGCTGCGGTGTTGGGCGTTTCAGTTACAAATTAGCATTTAGCACTTTCCCAAAGAAGTTTTCCTATATCATTTTGATTAGTGTGTTTCTCTTTTTTTAGAATACTGACATACAGTTTTGGTGACACTTTTCCAGTAACAAGCAACCTAAATTGGTTTGTCCTAAAGTTTGATTCAATCTAGTGAATTGGTTCATCCTAAAGTGTGATTCATTAGGTTGAATCAGTTCATTCGGACAGTAAATGAACAGAATCAAAAAAGAATCATTGATACAGTTATATACCTAAGGAATATTCTTATTTCATTTGTTATATTTATTATAAATTAATGAGAGCAAATTTGATGTTACTCTATTTGGGATTATTCATTAATTCATTCAGACTTTTTTTGTTTTTGTGCCAGAAAAGTGCAGTTTTGATGAAATTATAAATTTATATCATTGTATAGTTATATTTTTTTTAAAAATGTAACCTGCTTAAGTAGCTTCAGTGTAGTTAGTAGTTTGTAGCTTAGCCAACTACTTTCACAAAAGAGTAGCCATAATGTAGTTTAACTACGTCAAATTACACACAGCTACAATTTTTGAAAAGCCAACAGAAAGCACACTTAATTAGATTTTATGAAAATCATTAAATCATGAAGAGGCTCAAAGAGACTAGTATCTGAATATCAATAATAAAAAACATATTTCTTTCTTCCAGGACAAAGGACTTTGCATCACAAAAGTGATGTTCTTGAGACTGTTGTATTAGTAAACCCGTCAGAAGATACTGTTATCTCTGAGGTAAGATCTCTGGACAAGGCACTGTATGTTTCTAATAAAGATTGATGAATAAGTTTTATGTTAGACTGAATAACCTTGTTTAACCATAACCTTGCTGCAAACAGACTTACTCTAATAGACTAATGTGTTTTAAATGTCCTCTATGTCTCTTAATATGTCCTAGATCCATTGTCTTGTATCTGACCCAGCTGTGCATAAACTACTGGTCCTGAGTGGGCAGAGCTCTGACCAAGGTGACCTGGTTCTCCAAACTGGAGTGTTTAGTCATCAAACCTTCTCACGTGTGTTTTCTGACTCTGGGGTAAGCTTAGATAATATAATTGTATTTAAATTGTTAAAAAAAACAATACATCTTGACTAATTTTAACTTGTTTTCCTCATGTAGGTCAGTAATTTACTGGCTAAATCCAGCTCTGGACAGCAGGTATCACTGACTGTGTCTTGTCGTGGTGAGGCAGGCTGGAGCTCTCTGGGGCAACAGCAACACGTTAGGGAGTTGCTGAATTATAGGCTGAATCCAGAGCCCATACTCCCTAAGATGGAGGGGGTCACTGAGTTTACTGATTATATATCTGAGACTGTGGATGTACCATCCCCATTTGACCTTCTTGAGCCTCCAACCTCTGGAGGATTCTTAAAGCTCTCAAAGCCTTGCTGCTACATCTTTCCTGGTGGACGGGGGGACTCTGCACTTTTTGCTGTCAATGGTTTTAACATTCTGATTGATGGTGGCTCTGACAGAAGGTCATGCTTCTGGAAGCTTGTCAGACATTTAGATCGTATTGATTCTATCCTTCTTACACATATTGGTGCCGATAATCTTCCTGGGATCAATGGACTCCTTCAAAGGAAGGTTGCAGAGCAGGAGGAAGAGCAGTCTCAAGGCTCAACCACCTACAGTGACTGGATGAAGAACCTGATATCGCCAGAGCTTGGAGTCATGTTTTTCAATGTACCTGAGAAGCTTCGCACATCAGAATCAAATTTGAAAGTTAAGCGAAGTATTGAGGAAGCCTCTCTTACATTGCAATACCTCAGCAAACTGGGAATTAAGCCTGAGCCTCTTTTTCGAGTGGTTAGTAATACCATTGAGCCCATTACTCTTTTTCACAAGATGGGTGTGGGCAGGTTAGACATGTTTGTCCTGAACCCTGTGAAGGACAGTAAGGAAATGCAGTTCCTCATGCAGAAGTGGGCAGGTAACAGCAAGGCCAAGACGGGGATAGTGCTTCCCAATGGAAAAGAGGGAGAAATATCTGTACCGTATTTGACATCTATTGCAGCTCTCGTTGTATGGCTTCCTGCCAACCCCTCAGAGAAAATCGTAAGAGTTTTATTCCCTGGAAATGCACCTCAGAACAAAATCCTTGAAGGGCTTGAAAAGTTGAAGCACCTTGATTTCTTGCGTTATCCAGTAGCCACACAAAAAGACATAAATTCTGGCGTTTCACCTTCAGCTGTAAAACAAACAAAGCTAAAGCAAAGAACTGACAGCAAAGAAAGTCTCAAATCATCTCCCAAGACTCACGCACCAGCTAAGCCTTCTAAGAAAGAAACCGATGAGCATGAGGATGCATCCATAGTCGAAACAAAGAGTGACTCTGTCAAAGAAAACAAGATTGAGAAAAAAGAAGAAAAGAAGCACACCAAGCCATTGAAACCAAAAACAGAAGTGACAGAAAAGAAAAAGTTATTGAAGGAGAAATCACTGAAAAAACACCCAAAGGAAAGGGTGTCCAAAATGGATGAAAAGAAAGACAAAGAAAAGAGGGAAGTTAAGAAAGAAAAACGTGAAATTAAAAAAGATGATGCTGTGAAAAAAGATGAGAAAAAGTTTAAAGCCAAGGACACATCAAAAGTCGAACTTAGGAAAATAACTAAACCTGACCTGAAACCTTTCACTCCAGAGGTCAGGAAGACCCTCCATAAGGCCAAAACTCAAGGTAAACCCAAAACAATAAAGAGCAAACCTACAACTGCCAAGGTAGAGTGTGCAGAGATTGCGGCAGAACCAGTGGCTGAGAAGATCAAACTTGAGAAACAGGAGAATGGGACTGGAGAAGCCATAATTTCTTCATCTACTCCCGAAGATTTAACAAAAGACTTTGATGAAATGAGACCCACTGAAGCAACAGATCAGTCTGAAGCCCCTAAAAGTGCCCTTACTGTCTCCGGATTGCCAGCTGAAAGAGATGATGAAACCTTAAATGCTGCAGCGGAACACGAACAAGATCATGTTACAGAAACCGATATTGTGGAACAGAAAACTACAGAGAAAGAAGTAGCGCTATCAGCAGAAATCGAAGAAGTGCCATCAGCAGAAGTGAAAGAACAACAGGATGAGCCCCAAGTATCAGAATTAGAGAAATTTGAGGATGAGGGTGCTGCAATTGAAGATGAAGATGAGGAGGAGGTTGAGATACAGCCTGTTAAGAAGACAGAGGAAGAGGAGGAGGAAGACATGGGAATAGGAGATGAAGAGGATGAAGGGGGAGCAAAGGAAACCAAAGACTTGGAGGGAGTGGACAGAAAACATGAAGTTGAGGAAATGGAGAAGCAAAAACAAGCAGAGGAAAGAAAGATTGAAGTTGAAGAGGAGCAGCTTGAAGAAGAGGATGTGATTGAAAAAGCTGAGTTAGAGGAAGCAGAGGATTTGGATGCCATTGCAGATGAAGAAATAAAAGATCTCTCTGCTGAGAAAATCAAGGAAGAAGAGGATGCATACTTGTCAAATGTTGGAGGTGTCACAGCTGGCATTACCTCTACAGTCCAAGGAGCTGCTGCAGCAGAAAACTTATCATACATTCAGGATGAAACCATACCAGGTTACTCTGAGACTGAGCAGACCATCTCAGATGAAGAGATCCATGAAGAAGCAGAGGACAGGATACCACACCTTCAATATGAGGTTGGTAGCTATGATGTCTCTGTCCCAGACCAACCAGGCTCATTTGATGCCATCCATGGAATGAGAGAAATGCAAGCAGCTGCAGTGGGCAATGGAACAGGCAAAGTAGTGATGGGTGCAAATGAGCCAGCTATTTCTATCTACACCAGCATACTCGCAGCTCCATTAGCTGAAGAGGAACATGTTTCTTCAGCAACATCCATAACAGAGTATGACAAACTGTCTTCTTTACCCACTTCCGTTGCAGAAGATCAGTCAGTGGCATCAGTCACAGCACCTCAGACTGAAGACACTGGAAAAAGCTCCCTGGTCTTGGACACCGTTCAACCGGTTTCTCAGACTGAGGCCACCCAAGGAAAAGATCACCTACATTCTGCTGGAACCATCTCACCAACATCCTCCTTAGAGGAAGACAAGTGCTTCAAATCATCTCCCTCTGAGGAATCTCCTCCACTTCCCTTAGAAGGCAAAACCGAGGGAATTGAGATGGCTGCCCATTACGATGATGAAGAGGAGGATGAATATGAAGATCAAACACCAAATATTGACATCTCACTTGAAAAGTTACAAGAGGGATATGCCTCACCTGATAAACTTGAACACAAGGAGAAAGAAATGGACAAACCCAAAAGTCTTGTGCCTTTAGTTCCTGATACTTCATCTGATGAAAAATCCTCACCTCCTGAGATAGAGAATGCATCTGTATCACCTCCTAGGGAGGATTCGTCTTTCGAAGTACAAACAATACTCTCTTCCCCATCGCACACTGTTTCTAAGCTTCCTGTTTCTGAAGCTAGTGTTTTTCCAGAGGTGGAAGACCGGTGCATTAGCCCTGATGACAGCACTGTGAAAATTGCTTCTCCTACACATTCTGGACCACCTAGTGCATCTCACTCTCCCTTCAGAATGTCACCTGTGGAAAGGAAAGATAAAATGCTCCTTAAAGAGACCCATCAAGAACCAGGAGTGCCACTTAGCACTACTGAAATCAAATTTGAAAAGGAGAGTGGGAAACAAAAACCTGATATTTTAGATGAGAAGGAAATACCTCAAGCAGAGAAAGAAGAAAAGAAGATAATCCAGGAAGCAACCTCTGCACCATCTCCTCTTGTTGATGACTTCTTAGCTAAAAAAGAAAGTATATCAATTCTACCATCAAAAGAAATTAGTGATACAAAGGTGATGCCTGATCCAAGTGTTGAAAAGAAGGGCGAAGTTGAAGAGGACTTAAAAGAGAGCAGTAAGGCTGTAATCCTTGAGGATAAAGATAGCAAGTTATCTGATGATCATGACGTTGAAGAAACTTGTGATTTAAAATCATCTACAGACAAAGAAGAGAAAATAGAAAAGAAAGAAAAGGAGGGTGAGAGAGATGATGCTGAAGAGAAGCATAAGGAGAAAGACCAATTATTAAAGTCTGCAGAGGTTACAGATAAAGGTGATGTAATATCAGAACCTGAAAGAGCATTGCCCTCTAAAGAGGATTTTGATAAGAAAACTGCAAATGAAGAAGAGTTTCAAGACAAGAGTTCTCCAGCAGTTCTGGAAAGGTCGGAGGTAGAGAAACAGGAGAAACAAGAAATTCAGTCAGAGAAAGACACAATTTCTTCTAAATTGGTAAAGGAATCCAATGAGAAAGATCTGAGTGATACATCTTGTCAGTTTCTAGAAAGCCCAGACATCAAAGCAGAAACATTGACATCTCATACGGAGACACAGGACACTGTAGAGACAGATATGACAACTAAACTGGAAAAGACCTCTGAGCAGAAATCGGAGTCAACTGATATTATACCTGAACAGGTGGCTTCGGTGGAAACTGATTCATCCATCTGTATAGCCCAGTTTAAGGAAGACACAGATGGCCTCAAATCTCAAATACAACAGTTAAGTGAAAAAACAGATGTTACCTTAAAAGATGAAGAAAAGGCGGAAAGTAAAAGTGAGGCTGGGCTGACATATGACAAAAATATTTCAGTTGCCAAAGAACATGAAGAATCTAATGATAAAAATGTAGAGATAGTAAAATCTGTGACACAAGAGCAAATTTCTCTCTCAAAACCAGATGTTCCATCTACAGAGATGCATGCAGAGGTGTCCATTATAAAGAAAGATATGTCTGCTAAAGATGAACAAGAATCTAAAAGGAAGTCAGTGCAAGAAATGGAACCTCATATATTAGGGGCAACTCCAGGTGAGTCTGAAATTACTAGTAAACAAGATGAAGACTTGAAGGAGAAACTATTGGAAGAAACTCAAACCACACAACATTCAGTAAAAGCAGATGTATCACCCAAAGAAGAGCCTCAAATTTCACACTCCGTCATTTCACAGGACACAGATGATGTGCAGCAAACTAGCCAAGATATGGAAAAAACTGTAGAAGACACTAAATCCAAAACACAAATATCCATTTCAGACAAAATGGATTCCTCACTAGTATCAGACCAAGAATCTAGAGATGAACCAGCAGAATTGATCCAAGCTCAAGTCTCGCTGTCTGAATCTGAGAAATTAGATTTGTCTGCTAAAGAAGATCAGGACCGCAAAAACAAAGAGGTTGCGAAGTTAACTAGCAAACCGGATGAAGAATCTACAGAATGTCAGACTTATGAAAAAACAGATACGCTTACTATCTCTAAATCTGATTTTGAATCTGAAGTGAAGAGTGAATCCCAGGCAATAAGAGAACCAGAGAACGAAGTTTTGCAAGCTAAAGAGGAAAAAACTGTAGAAGACACTAAATCCAAAACACAAATATCCATTTCAGACAAAATGGATTCCTCACTAGTATCAGACCAAGAATCTAGATATGAACCAGCAGAATTGATCCAAGGTCAAGTCTCGCTGTCTGAATCTGAGAAATTAGATTTGTCTACTAAAGATGATCAGGACCGCAAAGACAAAGAGGTTGCGAAGTTAACTAGCAAACCGGATGAAGAATCTACAGAATGTCAGACTTATGAAAAAACAGATACGCTTACTATCTCTAAATCTGATTTTGAATCTGAAGTGAAGAGTGAATCCCAGGCAATAAGAGAACCAGAGAACGAAGTTTTGCAAGCTAAAGAGGAAAAAACTGTAGAAGACACTAAATCCAAAACACAAATATCCATTTCAGACAAAATGGATTCCTCACTAGTATCAGACCAAGAATCTAGAGATGAACCAGCAGAATTGATCCAAGGTCAAGTCTTGCTGTCTGAATCTGAGAAATTAGATTTGTCTGCTAAAGATCAGGACCGCAAAGACAAAGAGGTTGCGAAGTTAACTAGCAAACCGGATGAAGAATCTACAGAATGTCAGACTTATGAAAAAACAGATACGCTTACTATCTCTAAATCTGATTTTGAATCTGAAGTGAAGAGTGAATCCCAGGCAATAAGAGAACCAGAGAACGAAGTTTTGCAAGCTAAAGAGGAAAAAACTGTAGAAGACACTAAATCCAAAACACAAATATCCATTTCAGACAAAATGGATTCCTCACTAGTATCAGACCAAGAATCTAGAGATGAACCAGCAGAATTGATCCAAGGTCAAGTCTTGCTGTCTGAATCTGAGAAATTAGATTTGTCTGCTAAAGATCAGGACCGCAAAGACAAAGAGGTTGCGAAGTTAACTAGCAAACCGGATGAAGAATCTACAGAATTGCAGACTTATGAAAAAACAGATACGCTTACTATCTCTAAATCTGATTTTGAATCTGAAGTGAAGAGTGAATCCCAGGCAATAAGAGAACCAGAGAACGAAGTTTTGCAAGCTAAAGAGGAAAAAACTGTAGAAGACACTAAATCCAAAACACAAATATCCATTTCAGACAAAATGGATTCCTCACTAGTATCAGACCAAGAATCTAGAGATGAACCAGCAGAATTGATCCAAGGTCAAGTCTTGCTGTCTGAATCTGAGAAATTAGATTTGTCTGCTAAAGATCAGGACCGCAAAGACAAAGAGGTTGCGAAGTTAACTAGCAAACCGGATGAAGAATCTACAGAATGTCAGACTTATGAAAAAACAGATACGCTTACTATCTCTAAATCTGATTTTGAATCTGAAGTGAAGAGTGAATCCCAGGCAATAAGAGAACCAGAGAACGAAGTTTTGCAAGGTAAAGAGGATGAAATAAGCAAAGGCATATTTTTCAAATCTAAACAAACAGTTGAGTTTGAAGACATATCCTCAATACCATATGAATCTAAAGATGAGTATGCAGAACATACTCAACTTCAGATATCTACAGATCAATCACTATCTGATAGTACAGATATGGCTGCTAAGAAGGACCAACAGTATGAAGAAAAACACACAGAAGAGACTGTAACTGAAGTACCTCAAACAAGTATGGCAACAGATGCACCATCAGACACAAAACAAAAACTTGAGACCATATCTGTGGGAGACGAAAAGACAGAACAGATTACATCAGAATCAAAATCTGTGGTTTCAAAATCAGAACATGATACTGTAGACCTTCCCATTGTAGAAGATAAAACAATTGATTCAAAAGTTAGCAAAGAGTCTGAGGAGCAATTAATGAAAGAAGATGCATCAAAATTGATGTCAGATGACACTAAAATGGACTTGGGAACTAAACGGAAATCTCTGGATAAATCTTCAGAACAAATTTTTGAGACTTCAGATCGGGAAAATTTGGAATTAAAAGATGAACCTAAAGAAGATATTAAACAAGACACATCATTACATGAAACAGATACCTTTCTATCATCAGACATTGGATGCAAATTAAATTTAGATTATAAAGAAAAATGCATTGAAGAAACCTCAACTGTAGACAAAACAAAAGACATCAAGTCAACCTTTGAAACTACGTTTCCAACCAAATTTTCAGATGAAGATGAAAGTACCGAGGAGGATGAAGGAGATGCTGTTTGTATGGGAGGTGCTGGTTCAAGACCATTATCAGTGGAACCATGGAAGTCAGAGGAACCAAAGGTAAGCAGTTCTGCACAACCACCTGAGACAAGTATGAAAAAAGAGGAAATTGTGGCCCATTTAGAAGAGAAAGAGTTGACCAGAGATTCAAGTGGCACATCAACTGAACCAGAGAAGGGGTGTAAGGTGGATACCACATCACTTACACCTACTGCAGATACAAGTAAAAAAACTGTCTCAGAGACTCTAACTGAGAGCAAACCAATGAGTATCACACTGCCTAGCTTCGAAAAACAAGGCAGTGTTGAGGATAGCCAACCTCAAACATTGATCTCTGCAAAGGAAGCCACAAAACTCGAGAAGGAGGCTGAGAGGGAAAGGGAAGGAGAACGAGAGGCTGCCTCTCCAGGGTTAGAGTCACATTCTGATTTTCAAAAGACTGACAGTGCTGATGAGAAATGTGCTGAAAAGACTGATAGTGAGAAAATGAAATCTGATGACAAAATGATGTATGAAGTGGAAAAAGAAAGCTATGAAGCTTCTAAATATGAGCCTTATGAAAAGCCCATTTCAAAAGACACTGAGAGAGAAAAAGAGGAAGAAGACCAGTACCCTAGTTTGGATAGAGATTTAGATGAAAATAGAAAAAGTCTGGCCTCTTTGCTTGGAGCTACTTGTTCAGTAGAGGAACAAAGTGATGATGAGCCAGTGTCTTTCAGCAAAGTTGATTACCAGACTTCAAGTATTCACAGCAGCCACAGTGCCTACTCAGAGCAAGACAATAAGGAGCGATACCAAGAGGAAGAATTGGTTAGAGAAGAGAGACCAGATCTTTTTGTCGACAGTAGTTTTATAACTGACAGCAAAGCCATTTCGGCAGCAGGTTCAAGCTTGTTTGCCTCTAGTGATTTGCAAGACAAATCAGAGAAATTGGAGAGAGAAGAGAAGGAGAAAGAGAAAGAGGTCACACATTTTCCTCCTCAAGAAAAAGATGATGAAAGTCATGATAAATTGTCAGATAAAGAACCATGTACATCTGCTTCCTGCCTTTCAAAACCTGATATGCAAGAGAAAGACCATAAAACAGAAGAAACATTGGCAATGTCTCATTCAGAGGACTTGGACAAGACCAAAACCCATGGGACTGAAGCTTCCACTCCACAAGGCCCTCTCACATCATCACAAGATCAAAGTCTCCAGAGTCTAACAACTTCATCAACATCTGCCTATGATGAGAACAAAATGGAGAGTCCAATAGCAAGTCATGGTAACAAAGATAAAAACAAACTGGATTCAGCTGAAAGCAAAGATGACCCGTTTTCTTCTGGTCGGTACTCACCACCTGAAAAGGACATGCTGCCTGCCAAGTTATTGGCTGAAGATCCCAGCACTGCCACTCCTGGTTCGTCGGGGCAGTCTGTGAAAGTTGATGACAATGTTCTTGCACTTGAGTGCACTGGCAAAACAGATTCTCTTACCAGCAAGACATTGATTGTGAGTGCAGAGACAGAGGAATGCTTGGTCAGAAGCCAAAAAATATTTGCAGAAGAAGAGGATGACTATGAGGATGAGGAAGAGGAAGAGGAAAATGCAAGCGACTTGGATGTTGAAAAGGGTGCCAGAGAGATGTCTGAGAAAGAGTCCAAAGCAGCATTTGATACCACGACTACATCTAAACCACTCAAAACAAAACAAGAAGACACCACTGGTTCCTTAGCTTTTGGAGCATCTGCAAAAGTTCTACAGACAGGCATGGTCGGTGACTCATATACAGAAAAACGGTCACCCACAACAGAGCCATCATTAGTACATGGAGAGCACCATGATGTAATCAGCAAGGAGGGTGAACAGTCCAAGAAAGAAGATACTAGTTCAATCCAATCTGACATACCTAAATCCAGCGATGACAAACATGAACCACAGAAAACTTCTGATAAAAAGCCTGAAGTGTCTGAATCCCTAGCTGTTGCTCAAGCGGCCATGTCTGATACAACTTACTCATCATCTTCATCCTTTAGTTACTCTTCTTCAACCTCTGCCTCATATTCAACTGGTCAACACCTTGGAGAAGGGCTAGAACCACCGATTAATATTCCTAGTGTCCAACTAAGGTCAGATGGAGACAGTATATCATTTGAATACTCATCCCTGAAAGAGGAAGAATCGCCCATTATGGATTTACCGTGTTTAAAAAAAGATGAATACATGGAAGTCTCAGATCGAATGACACCTGCTACAACAACAGCTGAGTCAATATCCAGTCTTGCCAGGTTTTCTCCTCTCAGTCCCCTGGAGGAATCCAAATCATTTCTTCAAGATCAAACATCATCGGCAGAGGAAAAGTCAGAGGAGGATATGTCAAGCATTAAATCTGACAGGGATCTAGTCTCTGATCCTAAACATGTAGCAGAACCACATTCTT
The DNA here is from genome assembly GCA_037950665.1 of Hypophthalmichthys nobilis. Classification (NCBI taxonomy): domain Eukaryota; kingdom Metazoa; phylum Chordata; class Actinopteri; order Cypriniformes; family Xenocyprididae; genus Hypophthalmichthys; species Hypophthalmichthys nobilis. The sequence goes on from CM075486.1 coordinate 14,117,893, forward strand.
CAAAACTGCCAGAATCAGCAACTTCTGAGCATGCAGCTCACCCAACTGAGGTGGCATCTTCCACATCCCTTAAGTTTGACATTGTACCTTTGGAGAAGGCTGACTCTGCAGACAAACACTCACAAGAAAAATCCTTTGATGATGAGCCTGAGGACAACAAAAGCAATTTTGAGGAAGGAACCTTGCCATGCAGAATTGAGTGTGAAAGATCTTCAGCTACTGAAAAATTAAGCACAGCATCTTTACCAGAGCAACATACTGATGTAAAACCCTCAACCACAACATTACATTCATTTGATCTGCACTCCACAGATGGACCAACAGAAATGACAAGTTCTCAGAAGGTGCCAGTCACAGCTTGTGGGACTCTCAGTACTAGCACACTAAGTGAACAATGTATGAAGCAAGAAGGGGCAGAAAAGTCTGAGGAAAGTAAAGACTTGGCTGAGAAAGTACAGGAGAGGGTTGAAATTAAAGAATCAAAGGTGAGCAAGATGGAATATGAAGAGAAAAGTAAGACAGACGAGATTGAAGAAGTAAAACATAAAGCAATAAAGGAAGAACAGATACAACCTGAAAAGGAGGTTGAAGTGAGGTCAGAAAAGATGGGAGAGGTCCTAGATTGTTGCAAGAAGTCAGAGCAAAAGAGTGAAAGTGAAGGTAAAACTGAAGAGTCAAAAGTAAAGAAAGAGGTAGAACAAACTGAAATGTTTGTAGAAAAGGAATGTAAGGGAAAAAATGAAGAGAATAAAGAGCTAACAGTAGAAAAGATGATGGAAAAAGACAGCAAAAAAACAAATACTGTTGAGTCTAGCCAGCATAGTACCCTTGCTTCCACAGTGCAGCATGAAGATGTTGTATGTCTAAAGGCTCCACCTGGCTATGGGGAAGATGTTCATGAAGGTATAGATGAGGAAGAGGGGGATGAAGAGGAGAAAGTGAAGTATGATTCAAAAGAACGTCCACCAACTCCTCCATCAGGAGCACAGGCTTGTTACCCTGAGGTCTCCAAGAAGTCAGATGAAGGATTCACTCGACCCTCTGATCTTGGAATGGAGGCCACGTCCTCCCATTCACCTTCACTTTTCAAACACCGTAAAGGAGATATCTCACCCTCCTTTATTAATCCAAGCCCACAGGAGCTATCAAGTGAGGAGGGAGAGGAAGATGCCAGAAGCGATCATTCAAGAGATGACGAGCGTGAGCAGCACTCTGTCAAAAGGAGATCCCACAAGCAGCAGCATTGTCATCCACACAGTCGCCATGAGGATGGCAAAGAGGGATCACACAGCATCCCGAGCAGTACGGCAACAGGGCACGGCATTATGCTAGCAGGGGAGGAAACTCCTCCTACATCTTTGAGCGAGTCACTCCCATCTCAGTCTGACTCAGATGTTCCTCCAGAGACTGAAGAATGTCCATCAATTACAGCAGAAGGAAACCTTGACTCTGATGAAGATGCAGAACATCTACCAGTGGACAAAATGTCTGCAGCTGGCAGCAGCGGAGGAAGCCATCATTCCTCCTCCCCAAGGAGTCACGATCCCCCTCCCATCCCAGTGAAAGACCCTCTTCCTCACCCACCACACCCTGATGTGTGCATGGTGGACCCAGAGGCCCTTCTTAATGGCCAGACCCACACAGAACGACCAGTGAAGAAAGACCTTAAAACAAATAGAGGCTTGAGGAAGACACTAGGAAAATCTGCATCGCCATCACGTAAAGGAGATGCAAAAGGCAGGAGATCTACTACCCCTGTGAAGCAGACATCCAAAGACTCCTCACCTCATGCGCTTAAAAGAAAAGATTCAGAGAAGACTTTTCGCTTGTCCAAAATGTCTGAGACACAGGGATCCAGGGGAGACATCTACAACCCAGGAAGAGGATTGGTCAATGGCGTTAAGAGTAATGCAGGTACAAATATCAGGATGCATGATACATTATTACCATATAGTACAGATTTTATTCATTTATCGGTCGAAAATTAATATTGCTGTCATATAACACTCACTTAAAGGTTTAGTTCACCCAAAAATGAAAATTCTGTCATTAATTACTTACCCTCATGTCATTCCACACCCCTAAGACCTTCATTCATCTTCGGAACACAAATTAAGATATTTTTCATAAAATCTGATGGCTCAGTGAGGCCTCCATTGACAGCAAGCTAATTAACACTTCCAGATGCCCAGAAAGCTACTGAAGGCATATTTAAAACAGTTCATGTGACTACAGTGGTTCAACCTTAATGTTATGAGGCGACGAGAATACTTTTTGTGCGGAAAAAAACAAATAACGACTTTTTTCAACAATATCTAGTGATAGGTGATTTCAAAACACTGCTTCATGAAGCTTCGAAGCTTGATGAATCTTTTGTTTTGAATCAGTGGTTCGGAGTGTGTATCAAACTGCCAAAGTCACCTGATTTCAGTAAACAAGGCTTCATTATGTCATAAGTGTTTCGAAAGATCAATGGTTCACCACTGGGGGGCGTGACTTTGGCAGTTTGATACATGCTCCAAACCACTGATTTAAAAAACAAAAGATTCAAAAAGCTTCAAAACTTAATGAAGCAGTATGTTTTGAAATTGCCCATCACTAGATATTGTTGAATAAAGTCGTTATTTTTTTTTAAATTTTCTTAATTTGTGTTCCGAAGATGAACGAAGGTCTTACGGTTGTGGAACGACATGAGGGTGAGTAATTAATGACAGAATTTTCATTTTTGGGTGAACTAACCCTTTAAAGTAATGCTTCAAAAACACTATTTTATAATACTGTTAAGTTTAATCTTTGGAAAATCTCAAAATGAAAATCTGTTTTTCATACTGTACATTTTAATATCATGATGCCTAAATTCACTTGTAGCATTCAAAATAACTGATTTAAGTTTTTAGTGCTTTGTTTTTAATTTATTTAGACAAACTAGTATAGATATTTTATATTGTCCATTTATTGTTTATTGATCATAACTAAAATAAATATCAGTATAAGCTAGACAATTATCTCGACTGCACAGCAATGGTCCTGCACTAGACCACGTATGCAAATAACCAATGTTATATTCTTTTAGGCTCCAACCTGAAATCCAGCACTGGGACTCCACCTGGACCACCCATCTATGTCGACCTAGCTTACATTCCCAACCACTGCAGTGCTAAAAATGTTGATCAAGAGTTCTTCAAGCGAGTGCGAGCAGCATACTACGTCGTCAGTGGAAATGATCCAGGCAGTGGTGAACCCAGCCGTGCAGTTCTAGATGCACTCCTAGAAGGGAAAGCACAATGGGGCACTAATCTCCAGGTACCATTTGGCTTTACACTAAAAACAAAAGGTCATGGAACAAAGTTTGTCTGTTGTAGTACTCCTCTAAAACAGGGGTTTTCAAACTAGGGTCTGGGGACACAAGGAGCTGTTAGGGTTTTTTTTTTTTTTTTTTTTACAAAATGTATTTTTAAGGACTGTCAAAGTTAAAGTGCACTTAAAAATATTTATTAAATATGTTTAATGTAAGTATTTGTTTTACATTGAATTGAGCAAATTTCGTGAAATAGTAATAATAATAATATTACTATTTCACTGGTTTCTAAACTGTTCAGGATTTTTTTTGTTCCATTTAAGTTTTTATTAAATTGTATTTTATCCTATATTTCTATTTTCATATTTATTGTCTTATATTTTTCTTTTTATATATTTTTTTTATTTTCAATTTTCTATTTACTGTACTAGTTTTTAACAGTAAGAAAAAAATCTATATAGTTTTATGAAGAAAAAAATGTTTTAGCTTTAGGACAATGACAATATAAAAGCCAAGTATTTAATTTTTTTGTCGCACACAGTAAAAATAGGATTTTATACATTAAATTACATAGATGCATTTATATTTAGAAAAGAAGGTCCCTCAAAATGTTTGAAAACCCCTGTCCTCAGGTCTCATTTGCAAGCTGACTTTTATAGTTAATCTGACAATCTCTGACAATGACAATCTTCTTCTCATTTAGGTCACTTTAATCCCTACACATGACACAGAGGTAACTCGGGACTGGTATCAGCAGACCCATGAGAAACAGCAGGACCTGAATATAATGGTCTTGGCCAGCAGCAGCACAGTGGTCATGCAAGATGAATCTTTCCCTGCCTGCAAAATAGAATTTTGAATTCTTTTTCTTTTAAAATTACCATTCATTCCTCATTCATTTCTAATATTTTAGGTTTAGAGTTACTCCACCCACAGCCTTCCATCTGCTGCCATTTATAGTTTATATTCTAATCCTCAAAAATGCAACAAAATCCTAGTGCTGTCAAAGGACTTTATTGTAAGCTTTGGTCCTGAATCTATTGTACATTTTTGATTGCATCTGCAAAGCTTTGGCAGAAAACTGAATGTTCACTAGCTAGCTGCTATGAAATAGTAATATAATGTTCAACGTAGGCTGAAGTTAAATTGCAAACTGAGTTTACTCATATTCTTTAACATAACTTAAAGAGACCAACATTTTGTCCTGCCTGTAATTCGAATTCGAAGCACAAAAAATGCCCTCTGTAAATTGGTTAATGCATCATCTGATTCATCCACATCCTTTATCATCAATCTTAGCACACGTACCACATATAGACACAGTTGCCTGGTAAAAAATACTCTAAACTTAAGGTCACATGGCCTTAGAGCAAATAACTTAAGAGAACAGAGTTAAAACAGTTCTGTCTTGTGAACTACTATTACAATGAGGCTAGACACAGTCTCCCCATGAGATCACGTACCAGCATATAGAGTGAAGAAATCAATAAATGTGCTCTAAATTGCTAATCCAAAGAGGATTTGTGCCAAATCTCAATTATTTCAAATGGCATAAAAAAAATAAAATAAAAAAAATAAACCATAATCCAAGATTTATGTCCTTTAGTTGACAAGAGATTAATCATTCTTTATTCAAACATGCAATCCAATAGTTTTATCTCAATAAAGTGATGGTAGTGAAGACTGTACATGTATTTACATGCTTTTAAGAGTAAGGCAAAGTAGATGGCATCTTTACAAACTACCAACTCACTGATATGACAGATTTTGGTTGAATAGGCTCTGATATGAAAATGTGACTGGTTATAGAAGAACAAAAGGTTATAGAAAGTATAACAGTAGTGTTAATTTGGTATTTCAGTAACTTTCCTAAAGCATGATGCTCTTCAGACTAAACTTTGTAGGTACATTAATCTAGTGATCTGTTTGTGGGATCTGTTGGGGTCCACTCTTTAAATTCTGACTAATTATCTGTCCATTATTTGAGTAGACCACCATTAGAGACAGATGGAAATTGTGTTTTATTGCCAATTACATTATGTTCTGTTGCTTGAGTGATTTTGTTACGATAATTTTCGATAAAATCATCAAAGTATGATGGAAATTTAAATGCGGCCACTTTAGGATAAGCTAAATCTGTTTTATATTTTAATGTGGAAGATTCAGACTTGTGACATGCTGAATGTTTTGTTGGTTTAATGTTGATATACTTGACCTGATTTTTTTCCCAACCTGAGATTCCCTGACCCACAAGCACTTTAGGTTTAACTGGTTTAAATGGAAACTGGCGGTGGAAATTAAACTATATATATCAAAATGTAGCAATAGAGACATTTGTTATAGAGAGACTAATAAATAGAATTGAATAGATTTCATGGGTGTTGTGAGAGCAGACAGTGAGGGTTACCCTCGTGTGCCTTTTGCGTGTTATTTAATGAAGAAAATGCAGAGTTATTACATATACAAAAAACGTCTATTAATATACATTTATTTTGGATTATCTGGAATTAGAAATTCTTTATAGCCTTACTTCAAGTTTACGCTAATACAGTTAATACAGTTTTAATTTAATGACAAGTTAAAGTATTATAAAAGCAGCAGGTGTTTATAATGATAACATTGCATCGTACGATTGCACTTTTCTAAAATGAAGTCAGTTTGGTAGATAGGCATAATGTAAATAATTAAGTAACAATTTATTTGAAAAAGCAAATATAAAATTTTTTATTAAAATGACTGATTGTCAGATATAATTTTTTTTTTTTTTTTTTTTTTTGTCTGACAAAGTGGACAGGAACTACTTAAGCTACAGTTACCTAAGCCGCTTTTCCACCGTGGGGGCGAATGGTTGCAAGAACAGCAAGGAACAGTTCCAGTTATATTTCCACTTGAACTTGGTACTGCATGATTACAAATCATTTTCGGCCAGGAATTCAGAAAACCGTGCTGGTAGAATGCGTATAGTGACGTGGCCACTCAGGATTGGTCACTTGTCTGTTGCCTGGCTGCCAGTTTCACTGTAGCTGTCCAAGCTCGCCATTTGAGCGAAGTTAATGCAAGTTAATGATAAAATTAAAAGAAATATCTGATCATCCTCCAAAATGTAGTCGCTATTTAGATCTCAGTTTACACCAAGGCAACGACTTACACATTTGTGTTACATTCCAAAGAGCTCTGTTATCAGAAAATAAAACCATATCCATACCGGCTGGGCCGGATCGGTACTGAATGGAACGGTTAAGCAACGAGAACACTTTGGCCTGATGGTGGAAAAGCGGCTCTATATTAAATTGTATGAAGGTCAGTTGTTGAGAACAGAGCAATATCAATAAATTAATTGGAATTTTTATGGAGCTTATCTCTTTTAATGATAGTAAAATATTAATTCAACCTAATCTAAAGTTAAACTATTTACAAAAAAGGCAGGAAGAACATATTAGGAGTCTGTCATTTGCTTATGCATTTTGAACTGAAATAGACTTGATTTGAGAAAGCTGCCCTACATCTTCAATTATATTGTGAGCAGTATCTTCAATAGCAAAACATCAAGGCCTCATTGGTAAATGCACAATTGTTCTGTCCTTGAAAGTAGCCTTGCTTTTAAGGTAGCAGTGCTATCATCTATTCTTTTCCAAAACAAGCTCTGAAATACTGCATCCCTAACCTTAATCCAGTATATTTACAGTGAGTGGATCTGTTTTTAGTCTGTCTTGATTTTTTAAAATGTAAAAGTCAGTATTTAGCATATTGTGTTATTTGCATATAGATTAAGTTCTCTCAGACAAATTGTCTTTAAGATGGTCAAAGTGACAGGTTCTTTGTGTACTTTTACTGAGAATGCACAGGTTACCAGTGGTAGTCGAATAATTTGCCTCTAGGGCCTGAAAACGACAGTAGCTTTGAAGATCAAACTAGATTATTGGATAAATATATACAGTTTAATACCCAATTCCACCGGTGTACACAAATGAAACCCACACTGAGACCAAAATCTTTTTTTTTCCTAGAAGGATTATGTTAAAATGGGCTGAATCTGTACTGTAAGTCCTATGATGTGGATATATTTTCATATTTGAAAACGTTTTATTTCAAATACCTGGCCTTAGTAACAAGTACTATATGGTCTTGTTAATTAGCTGTGATTTCTTTACACAAAATAGTTTTGTGTTAAAGATGAATGCACTAACTTTAAATAATATTTTTGAATGTAAAAGTTGCTTTGCTGGATGCTGCTTGAACAAAACAAAGAACTAGCAAAATATGCACATGGAACAGTGAACCTCAGAAAATGGGTCACCGAAAGAACAGTGGTTAGAATCGTGAGTGACTCATGACAAAATATTACGTTCAGCTGTTGCTGATTTTAGTACAAATACAGAACTCTCTTAAAAATAAGATTCAACAACTTTGGTTTGCAGAGGGCTACCAACTACACACTGAAAACTGAATACACTACAGACGTAAGGACTCCTTCTTTACAATGACTTGAAATGCCAAAATAGAAGTCAAAACAAATGGCGTAACCTGTACATATAAATCAAAATAGCTGATGTGGTCATTTATGTGAAACGCTTTCTTTTCAGGAAGTTCTATGGTCATTGTAATTCTAATTTCCTAAAGGTAAAAAAAGACTGCAAAGTTAAAGTACCTCTACCAATCTCTTAGTTCAATTTCATTCCACATCAAATGCATCATCATGTGATGGATTCATTTGGCCATATGTCATGTATACGTATCCATCTTTGCATGTGACCTTATTAGTTATACTCCTGAATGTAATCGTTTAATGATCAGAATTAAAACAAAACTATTTTAAGAAGATATATTTGAAGCTAATTGTCTTTATGGTACTGAAATATGCATATATTATTGGGCTTGGCTTCTGTTTACCCTAAGATGTTGTCGAGAAGATGCTGTGATATTTCTCGTTCTTTGGCGCTGTATGAATCTTAGTTCTTTTCTTCTTTAGTGCAATATTCAACATTCTGTCTTTAAAAGCTCAATGCAAAAGTAGATTTCTGCTGATTTACTGTAAAGGGAACCATCCTGGTCATCATCAATAAAAACACAAAAATTTGGAAAACTCTTTCTGTGGTTTTTTTCCACTTGTCAGACTGTTGATCCAAAAACATGAAAAGAGGTGTATATGGACCAGTATTACCATCGCAGAATTTCGGATGAGTCCGGGAGTATTACTGACCAGATATGGGAAATACCATAGGTCCGTGCTGAAATAATACCAATTCGGATATATGTTATTGAGGTATTCTTCCATGCAACGGCCATTTGTTGCCATGACAAGTTATCCCCTTAGGCATTTTTTTTTCAGGGGACATTCCCACCTTTGTGCCATTCTTCCCTACCCTTTTGGTCATTCGACACAGACTTTCCTCAAAAGTCATTTCATTGGTAAACTTTTAATTTATCCCACCCAAAACCCTTATAGCAAACTGACTTGATTGGTTACATTTAAAATATATCCCTCCCAAAACCCTTGCAGGTGAGTAATTTGATTGGTTGCAGGCCAGGTGTTTAGTTAGACCCCAACCCAATACAAAAATACAACATCTACTTTCAGTTAAAGATTTCAAACAAAAGCAGTAAATGACACATGAAATGTGTCCCAGTAGATTCCATTCCTCACTGTAGCTCCTGCATGCATTCACATCAACAACAACAATCTTCCTCATCTTACATTGAGCTCCACCATTTCTGTCCTTCGAAATGCTCTTTCTGTTTGTCTCTGTTGACCTCTTCTCCTGCAACCGCAAAATAACAGTAATGTAACCACTGAAAACACTCACAACAAATTAATAACAGCATACTTATTTTAAAAAATTACATTGTGTTTTATCAATTTCTAAACTTTTGTCTCTCTTTTGCCTTTTTTGACTGTTTCAGCTGGGGCTTTCTAGGATGGGATGCAGGATACATAAGACATAAAATATGGTTAGTAACAGAAAATATTTAGTTGGATAGATAAAACAATATAAAAATGGATATTAAAAGATTGCAACAGCTTTCTGAATGTTACTTTTTATAATCTCAGGAGACAAGTTGACCCAGTCTAAGGTGTAGGAAACTCTGGAAAAGAGGAACCATTAGATGAGGACAAAATATACTATAAATATAGTTTTGACATTAAATATAGTAGTTTTACACAATATAGATAATCACACAAGATATATAGTCTTACCTGATTTGTGCATCATGTTGAAGTGGATTCTTCTCAGAACTGTACAGGCTTGTGTTTCAGCCTATAGCTGTTGGCTGAAACGGCTCTTCAAGAAGTGTGACTGGCAGTGTTGACAGGTTTCGCTAGAGAAATAAGCGACTTGGTCTGAAAAAACAAGCCTAAAATATGCTACCCGGTCCGGGGGGAAAAAAAGCGACCTCTGGTTTTAGAGGGTGGGGTCTTCAGAATGCACCAAACACTATGCCTTCCATGGATGCACAGAAAAAGAGATAAACATTTTCTCTTGAGCGTTCAAAATTAAAGCAATCTTTGAAGAGATGTAGTGAATTTATGATTGTTTATACAGTGAAAAAAATTATTGGCTTCCTTGATATCATGACAATTTGTCATTGACAAAATAACTTTTTTAATTACTTGTTTAAAAATAACGATTTCACTTGAATGCTTGAAAGGGATTTTGGTTCAGTTTTCTATTGTGTTCTGCCAAAAAGTTTTTCGTTTTTATTCCTTGAACCCTGTCAAAAAGTCCTCCAACTCCTGCACGTTTCCAGGACCAAATGACCATCTCATCACACCATAAAATGCACTGAATTAAAAATTGGGATTTTACTGTCTTCAAAACTCATAAGACATAAACACTAGCCACTTTATTTTCCCTGGCTATCTAAATATTATTTACAAATATATGCGTGCATTGATGGCTATGAATTTTATTATTTACTATATCATCAAAAGCTGCTTGTAATGGTATAAAGATGCTGAATGTACTTCAGATGTCAAAATATTTTGTAAGACTTGTAAAAAAAAAAAAAAAGTTAAGTAATGCAGACAGCTCTGGCACGAATAACTGCACCATTTTGGTGGAAAGGGGGAGAGCACTTACTTGCCCCTGACACCTCAATCACAGCACTCATTCAAACTTAAAAATACTGGGCATGTCATTCCTAATTTTAGGACTCTTAGAAAAATTTTTTGCTCTAAGAGTATTTCTCAAAGCATTTTAGTGCTAAAACCAGCTCATAAATCTGTGAATAGAGGACACCTGTCACTAAGACTAAATCACAAACAATCCTAAAATGGCTGTTGCTGGCAATCCGCCTCAGCAATCCGCCCAAAGACACTATACACCATTGAGGCAATAGGCGATAGAGCCTTGGGTGCTGAGACTTTTCTTCATAAATGCAATAAATATTTTGATCTATAGATTTTAATCTGTGATGTACATTTATGTACAGGCAAAATGTATTGAATGATGGAGAATGCAACATTGCAGTCAAGTTGAAAATAATGTCCCATCGTCTGCGCCGATAGCCTTGTGGGCAGCTCGGGTGACCCGAGTTTGAGTGCCGGCTCATGGACCTTTCCCGATCCCGTCCCCCCCTTTCTCTATTCCACTCGCTTCCTGTCTACTCGCTGTCCTATCATAATAAAAAGGCAAAAATGGCAAAAATAAATCTTTAAATAAAATAGTTGTTTCAATGAGTTACAAATGATCGAATAAAGTAAAAAAGTAAAATAAGCGTATATACTTGTTTTAATTAGTGATACTTAGCCTACATGAAATGTTTTGTGAATACAGCCCCAGGTCTTCATTTCTGTGAAATAATATAGAAAGAGGAATGAAATTGGGGAGAGAGGATGCCTTCAAAATCAAATTATAAATCATACATATATATGTTCTCTAATGGCTCTGTCAACAATTATAAAGCTAGCTTTATAATTTGTTTGAATTCAAATATATTTAGACTAATTTGAGGCTGTTTTGTGAAACTTCCCTCACTCACCCCTCCCTCCCGCCGCTTCCTTTTTTTCCAGCACACATAAAAACTACAACTGCCGAAATGTGATTCAACATGATGTTTTTGTTAACCACTATCGCATGCTGATGACGTTTTATTCTTCTATAGAAACTTGCATCGTAGCCTACGAGTCAATAGGTGTCATCGTCAGACAGTCTACATGCATGTCGTACCCAAGTTTAGTAGATCCATGGTGTATCCCGGGCTTTACAACCAGCAGTCCATGTCCAAGAAATTTCATGGATTCCTGTATATGTCTGTGTACGCCAAGTATCAGTTTTTTCTGGAAATTTGCTGTGTAACTTGGCTCTGGTATTTTTCACATATATGCGGCAAACCTGAAATTACACGGCAGTTTTGTGGCCAGATTTGTGAAACTAGCCTGGTTAAAAATGTAGCGAGTTATCATGGCTCTCTGAAATACTTGATTCTGATTGGTCAATCGCGGCATTCACCGCTCGTTCAGGCAAACTAATCGACTCTACTTTTGTGTCTCTGTTATCACACCGCACTCGCTTTTTTGTTTCTTGTGTTTCAGTTATCAAATTATAGTGAAAATGACCTCAGATTACTTCAGTAATATTCTCTAAAATAATACAGTGTTCGTCTTGCTGCTGGACCGATTGTTTCGTAATGGGCTATTTTTTTTAGTACACCCAAAAATAAAATTTGTCACAATGTACTCATGTCATTCCAAACCCGTAAGACCTTCGTTCATCTTCAGAACACAAATTAAGATATTTTTGATGGAATCCAAGGTTTTTTTTTATCTCCCATAGAAAGCAATGAAATTAACACATTCAAGGTCCAGAGAAGTAGTAAAGACATAGTTAAAATAGTCAACGTGACTACAGTGGTTCAACCTTAATGTTATGAAGCGACTGTTATGCAGACTTCCATGTTAACGTCCGAACGCCAACTCAGTATTGGCCGATGCTGTACACGTGAGCAGCACGATGCATGCGTATGATGCTGATGCAGGAGCCGGCCAATAATGAGTCGGCGTTCGGACGTAGAACATGGAAGCCTGCGCTGCGTTCACTACGTCAACTGCGTATGACAGCAGTTCAAATTGTTGAGTAAAGTCTTAACTTTTGTTTTGTTTTTGCTCACAAAAAGTATTCTTGTTGCTTCTTAACATTAAGGTTAAACCACTGTAGTCACGTTGACTATTTTAACGATTTCTTTACTACTTCTCTGGACCTTGAATGTGGTAATAGAGTACATGAGAGATGACGTGTTTTTGTAGGCCAACCCGGAAGTTAGCGGCGCACAGGTTCCCTTGATCGAAAGCCTATGCATTTTTCCCATAGACTTTTTGGAAAATCGGAAAAAATAAGTTCTGTGTTTAACAAAGGGTTATGACACTTAGACGTTTTGTCTATCAAGATAATCTTTACAAGTTAACACAACATTTATACATTTTGAAGCCTAAATAAAGTCGTCAGATATAAAAAGCTAACAGTAGGCTATAAACGGACTACAGCACACCATGGTCGCAGATCAACGTCACCACCGAGCTTCCTCAAACTTTATTTAAAAAACAACTTTATTTAAAAAACAGACTCGCTGATTATGATCTGCGCTGTGTATGAGTACTTATCTACTTTTTCAAGAGAAATTCTGTCAATTTGTTTTGTCCAAAAATGTTAGAAAATAATTTCATGCATGCCTCTCTGAGAAATTTTTATCTTTTGTTAATAATGTTTTATTTATTTGTTTATTATTTTGTTAGTTTATATAAACCTTAATATTATTTTCTTTGTGTTTAAAAATTCTTATGCTTGATCATTGTGCCCCAAATAAACTTTAAAGATTATCTTTCACTGTATTATGTTTGATTGTATACTGTGTTTGCATACCATTTAACTACAATATGTTAAAAACTACAATTTGAAAAGACTAAATATTAACTGACAGGTAAAACTTCTAAGAACGTGAGACTGATGCTGCGTCCCAGGCAGGTTTTTGAGCCCGTAAGTCACGATTTCAAACCACGACTCACTACTTCGTAGCGTTCCAGGCAAGTCACACCAAACTGCCTGAGTGTAAACAAACAAGCATGGCGGACCGTACGGGGCTTATGCTCATTTACAATTATTTCTATCGCCAAAGGTGCTTAGCCTACTCCTTGCTTATTTGAGGGAAACAGAGGAGGAAAAACGCTGCATAAGGCAGGAGAAGCTGTTATACTTTTTATTTTACGTTATTTTATCGTGCACTTGCATAAACACCGCATCCGTAGGGGCTGCCATTGTTGTTTCATGGGCTATGTGACGTCAGAGCACGGAACTGGGAGTACATCGATCTAGTACGAGTTCACGGGTGGGAAGTCACAGGTTTGACTGCCGTTCCAGTGCATTTTCACGGGTAGAGACCAAGGTTGGAAAAACACGGGTTACGGGTTGCCTGGAACGCGGCATGAAACGCGGGCTAGTGAGCGTGATTTCCTGTTTGTCATGATGACGTCTAAAGTCCGTGCCAAAGGAATTAGTCCCTTTTACTTGTTAGCAACCTCCGTTTTTAAGACACAATAAAGGTTTAAAAAATCACAAGCGGGTTAGAACTGGTGTGTTTTATATCATAGATCAAAACGTGAAAATATTTAGAGGCTTTGTTAACCCATTCAAAAAACCCACAGACTTCGATGGAACCGGAAGTGCTAAAATGCTAACTCACTTTCGCGTTTTGGCCTACAGAGTGATGTCATACCTGCACCACTCTATTTCGTTGCTTTCTGTGGGAGATTAAAAAAAAATAAAAAAACTAGGATTTCATCAAAAATATCTTAATTTGTGTTTTTCTTGCGGGTTTGGAACGACAAGAGGATGAGTTAATTAATGACAGAAATTTCATTTTGGGGTGAATTAATCCTTTAAAACAATATACAGATTAAGAACCATGAATTAGCCTAGGCTATCAGAAATTAACGTAAACAAAGTTTAACGCTTCTAAATTTTAAACACTACGAAATTCACTGACTTCCACTGTAAGCACATTCATATTTCTTTCTTTAACCATCTAAGGGATGAATCCAAAGTGTTTTCTGAGGAAATCTGGTGTTGCTTGCCGTCGATTGATCGATACTTGAAACGGTCTTTTAGTCTTTTAAACAGTTTCTCCTCCTCTCTCTTTAAAATCACATTACCTCATACTAAATGAGCATCCACAGCAATCCACACCCCTTCCAAAAATCTCTTGGCAGGAGCTGAAGTGGCTGTTATCCTCTCAGTCTCTGGGCACCGGCCGGTGACACACTTCTTAATTCGCGAGCTCACCGCCGCGCAGTACTGGACTCGAGCTGTTGCTATGACGATGTCTTTTATTACCAGCAGGCCGGATTTTAGGGCAGAGAGGTGGGAGCAATTTATGATATTGTCTTTCAAACCTGATTAATGGCCTCGGTAACCCGTCAGAATTTATATCACACATAAATTGTGAAATGAATTATGCAGCTACTAGCAATTCAAACTAGGCAAAGTGAATATGCATGATATCGTTCACTTCAAAGACCCGATTCAGTATTATATTTCACTACTCCATCTGGTCCCTGTGGGAAAATATCTACTGAACGTTTGGCGTCCCCACATGCATTAAAATGAGCTAACAGCACAGTATGACTTCATCTTTAGCTCCCAGGTTGCCTGTGATGACTTCACACACACTACTTTGCAGTCACTCATTCAGAGCGGCTCTCAGTCAGTAAGCAGATGAGAATCCGTCCCTATAGCAACGCAGCAGCACAGCTGAGGGCAAAGCATGAGTCATCATTTTTGTTTTGCATCACACTCGCACCACAGATTGAATTTCAAAAACTCAATTAGGTCTGAGAGAACAAATCATGCCAGGTATAAACCAGTGGTGACATATACTGCCTTTCATTCATAAAACATAACACCACACACAAATACACTTTACAGCAATTTTATTAAGTAATACAATTCTCTAAAATTAAATATACTTAAACTTTACAGAGTAAACACAACAGCAGATTGCAAACAGCTGAACATTCTCGAAAAAGTCTATTGCAGCTCATTCGGCACACATTTATTCATTCCCAAACAATACTTTTTGCATTTCATGTAATAAAAATACAACAATTTTCATTTAAATCTCAAAATAAATCATATGATCAAACATCTAAAAAAAAAAAAAATCATAAAATAATTATACACAAATCAAAGAACAGTGGTAAAATTAAACTTACTCAACTGGATCTGATTAAATATTCATATTTCTTGTGGTCTTATTGGTCTATATGCTCCTTTGGATATTTATTCGAGTTGCATTATTCTGTGCAATGTAATTACATTGGTGTGGGGTGACAAAAAAAGATGCACCGACAATTACTATTGTCTGTAATGTCTCTGTCTCTCTGCCCCTGAATCTGGGATCATAATTACTATCCGACTCCACCAGAGCGCAGAAGTACAACGGAAGAACTAATTACTGGTTCCAGAGCTGTATTTGCTGACAGATTAAACTATCAGCTGAATCTCAGCCAAAGTTGCTCTATATTGTTCAGGCAGAAGTGCAGATAGCACAATATTAGCAGCTTCCAAGTAGATAACTAGGACCATATCAATCTTAACATCAATCTTGCAAAGCTGATCAAAAATGTTTCCAAGACATCTACTCATTGTTGAATCCAAAGTTGGATGAAGGCTCTGCTACAGATGGAGACGATGGCCCGGCACTGGATACAGTACTGGAAGGGCCGCTGGTGTCTGCAAACAAGAACACACACAGAGTTAGAGGTCCATTGCCTGGTTGCATGAAAGGAATTTCTTTAAGAGCGTTGCAACATACACCTTAAAGGGTTAGTTCACCCAAAAATGAAAATTCTGTCATTAATTACTCACCCTCATGTCGTTCCACACCTGTAAGACCTTCGTTCATCTTCGGAACACAAATTAAGATATTTTAGATGAAATCCGGTGGCTCAGAGAGGCCTGCATTGACAGCAATGCCATTCAAACTCTCAAGATCCATAAAGGTACTAAAGACGTCGTTAAACAGTCGATGTGACTACAGTGGTTCTACAATAATTTTATGAAGCGACGAGAATACTTTTTGTGCGCAAAAAATATATAAATAATGACTTTGTTCAACAAGTTCTTCTCTTCCATCTTGGGCCTCTGACGAGAGCTCACGAAAGCACCATGACGCATGTGTGGGAAGATGACGTAAAAGCCTTTCTGAATATTCTGGTTCTAATAAGTACAGTTCAGCAAAAAAATGCAACTCATCCTCTTTGTCGAAATCCGCTGACATACGAAGACTGTTTTATGTACAGAGCGCGTCTTCCTCTGCCTGCAAACACAGTTTCATGTCAAAACGCCGGCTTTTACGTCATCTTCCCGCGCATGCATCGTGGTGCTTTCATGAGCTCTCGTCAGAGGCCCAAGATGGAAGAGAAGAACTTGTTGAACAAAGTCGTTATTTATTTATTTATTTTTTTTTGCGCACAAAAAGTACTCGTCGCCTCATAAAATTATTGTAGAACCACTGTAGCCAAGTCGACTGTTTTAACAATGTCTTTAGTACCTTTCTGGATCTTGAGAGTTTGAATGGCATTGCTGTCAATGAAGGCCTCTATGAGCCACCGGATTTCATCTAAAATATCTTAATTTGTGTTCCGAAGATGAACGAAGGTCTTACGGGTGTGGAACGACATGAGGGTGAGTAAAAAATTACAGAATTTTCATTTTTGGGTGAACTAACCCTTTAATCGTCACCCTTACCTAAGTGTTTACACTAAGCATTGCTATATCTATGAAATCTCCCACAAGAAATAGAACATATCAAAGAAACAGAACTTTAACATTTACAAAATATACAGCTGTACCACAATATTTGAGTTATGGAAATTATTAAAGGAGGTCTGACGGACGACATAGAGCATCCTAAAATTCGAGCACATCATTTCTATGATTGTGCACACACTGATGGCGTTCAGCTATGACATCTCGCCACTCACATAGTTTTATATTTTTTGTTTATGTTTGCTAATCAATGTTTATATTAGGGCTGCACGATTAATCGAAAATAAATTGCACACCATTTGGCAATTGGCTGTGATTTTTTAATGCGCATCTTGTCAGTGAAGTACAGCTAAATGCTGCTCCATCTGAAAGCCAGAGGGCACTCTCACGCAGAAACTCCAAATATGCTCCACAGAAGAAAGACAACACACATCTGTCCAGGAAATCCCAATGGGCAACACACTATTGCTGTAGCTGAAAATACAGAATATTGAAATGCTTTGATTGATTAAACATGACTAATAAACACACGACTACAACAATATATGGTTCTTCAAGCCTTCTCAGGTATTTTCATGATAATAAAGTATATTTATACTTCAATGCTAACTGAAATACCCTTTATCATTGTATAGAATACTATGAAATAATATGTTGTGTGCCTTATTCTGTGTAAAAAGCCACATTATCTCACAGAAGGATGTTATTTCAAACACTCGACTGACGTTATGAAGTGAATTTGGAGTAAAAACGTTATTAAATGTCTTTTGTTGGACAAGAGGTTCATAAATGCTTCTTATGTTTGGAAAGATGTTTGATGCGTTGCCTTTCAAATGCACGTTATAAGCGACTCAAACTTGCAGTACTTTTAGATGGAGCAGCATTTACTACTGATCACAGAGCTGTGCTTCACAGACAAGCTGCGCATAAAGAAAAAAAAAAAAATAATAATTGCAGCCTTTGCGATTTCATAACCGCACTAAGCCAAACGGTTTAAGCGCGATTTCATGGTTAATTGTGATTAATTGCATGCAGCCCTTGTTTATATGTGTATAAAAGCCTAAATTCAATCTGTTCATCATACAAAGCAACCAAGTCTCTTTAGAAAATTTGGACTTCTTTATGAACTTTTTGAAGCGTGGTAGTTGCTTAGATTGTCAATGGAGGGACAGAAATATCTTAATTTGTGTTCCGAAGATGAACAAAAGTCATACAGGTTTGGAACGACATGATGGTGAGTAATTAATGAGAAGAATTTTCATTTTTGGGTGAATTAAACCTTTAAGCACTAAAGTACAGAATGTGGCTAGTCCTGTGTTCTAAACCAAACTGGTCTAAGGACAAAAAAGCTATTCTTTTAGAAGACAGGGTAAAACACCCAAGCCTGCCGCTATAAACAGTTGCTTTACCATAAATCACAGGCTTCAGCTTCCAAGGCTTTTAAAGCATTTGTAAACACACAATTAATAATAATAATGTCATCAGTTTTACCATACCAGTTCGAACCCGAGTCGGATTCTGAAAATGTGGATAATCAAGCCAATCGATCAGAACCAACTTTGCAAGCACGACTTGAGCAGAACGTTCGACAGTGATAAGTAGTCTTTGTATATAGCCTCTGTTGTACTCTCCCAGGTTCAGGAAGCTGTGCTCTGTAAAAAGCGCTGTGCACAAGCAAACTTTTTGGTTGTACTGCTCAGGAATAGCTTTAGAAATAAATTTTAACCTCCGAAAGCGGTTTTGCTTTCGCATCCAAACACACAGCGTCTCCGCGACATTACGACAACACACTTCAATTCACTGAAGCCTCGTCTTCTCTCTTTGCATTTGCTTTTGGGTGGCATTATGCTAATATTTCACATTGTAACATGGACGTTTGAGGAGGGAATATCTGGACTTGGATCAAGGCATTTTAGGCAGGTCTGGATCATTGTTCTCTGTTAGTAAATCGCTTTGTGGGAGATTATGAGCTTTGTAACTTTGCAGATTGTATACATGCACAAAAAGATACATTACACACTAAAGGAAAAGGAAAACATTAAAAAAAAGCATCATATGACCCCTTTAAAGCACACTCAAAATAAAAGTCAGCCAAACCAGAACCTGTTGGTATTTGTTTCATCAATCATCTTTCACATGACCGCATATATATATAACCGATATCCTGCTGTATTGTCCTACATAAAGAGCCTCATGGAACTAATGTTATGTAACCAAAAACAGAACAATTACACCATTAATCTGAGAGATACATATGTCTTCCAGCATGTTCCTGGCCCTGCTTTCACAAACAATGATATTATAGTAAATGGGTTACAAAGAGGGAGACATAGCAGTGACTAACGTAACCTAGATTTTTACTGAAAGCTGCTGCTAAAGCCCAGACTGAACATAAATCACTAAACTCTCAGGGGAAACTATGCGGCATTAAAAGCCAACAGTAATCACCTAAATGGCAAAGCTAAAAACTAGAATAAACTCAATGACTTAACTACATTTTGCACCAAATATGGGGTTTCACATCTCGTCTCATAAGAGTGAGCATTTAAATTGCCCTCAAAGTTCCTTACCATACTAAAAAACTATACTCACACCAGAGAGGCTGTGCAGCCGGTTGGTTCAGCTGGACCGGGATGGACACTGGGGTCTCCTGACTATCAACATCTATGGATGGCTGGGAGTGTGACTCAAACATGGCAGACAGAGCTAAAGAGAAAAGCAAGTGTGATTTGTACACCACTGATCAAGAAACATTTCTTGTTATTATTCTTATGATGTAACATATACTATCACTTTTGATCAATTTAATGCATCTTCGTCAGGGGTGCTGATGATGCAACCCTATGATGGGCATAAGAGACTTCTTTCAAAAACATTAACAAAATCTTAATCATTCCAGACATTTTACTGGTAGTGTACACCGATCAGGCATAGCATTATGACCACCTTCCTAATATTGTGTTGGTCCCCATTTGCTCCCAGAACAGCCCTGACCCGTTGAGGCATGGACTCCACTAGACCCCTGAAGGTGTGCTGTGGTATCTGGCATCAAGATGTTAGCAGCAGATCTTTTAAGTCCTGTAAATTGTGAGGTGGGGCCTCCATGGATCGGACTTGTTTTTTCAGCACATCCCACAGATGCTTGACTGGATTGAGATCTGGGGAATTTGGAGGCCAATCAACACCTCAAACTCGTTGTTGTGCTCCTCAAACTATTCCTGAACCATTTTTGCTTTGTGGCAGTGTGCATTATCCTGCTGAAAGAGGCCACAGCCACCAGGGAATACTGTTTCCATGAAAGGGTGTACATGGTCTGCAACAATGCTTAGGTAGGTGTTACGTGTCAAAGTAACATCCACATGGATGGTAGGACCCAAGGTTTCCCAGCAGAACATTGCCCAAAGCATCACACTGCCTCTGCCGGCTTGCCTTCTTCCCATAGTGCATCCTGGTGCCTGGTGCCACCCCAGGTAAGCGACACACACGCAACCGGCCGTCCACGTGATGTAAAAGAAAACGTGATTGATCAGACCAGGCCACCTTCTTCCATTGCTCCGTGGTCCAGTTCTGATGCTCACGTGCCCACTGTTGGTGCTTTCGGTGGTGGACAGGGGTCAGCATGGGCACCCTGACTGATCTGCGGCTATGCAGCCCCATACGTAACAAACTGCGATGCAATGTGTATTCTGACACCTTTCTATCAGAACCAGCATTAACTTCTTGAGCAGTTTGAGTTACAGTAGCTCGTCTGTTGGATCGGACCACACGGGCCAGCCTTCGTTCCCCACGTGCATTAATGAGCCATGGCCGCCCATGACCCCGTCGCCGGTTCACCTCTGTTCCTTCCTTGGACCACTTTTGATAGATACTGACCACTGCAGACCGGGAACACCCCACAAGAGCTGCAGTTTTGGAGATGCTCTGACCCAGTCGTCTGGCCGTCACAATTTGGCCCTTGTCAAACTCTCTCAAATCCTTACCCTTGCCCATTTTTCCTGCTTCTAACATATCAACTTTGAGGACAAAATGTTCACTTGCTGCCTAATATATCCCACCCACTAACAGGTGCCGTGATGAAGAGATAATCAGTGTTATTCACTTCACTTGTCAGTGGTCATAATGTTATGCTTAATCGGTGTATATAGCTAAATGCAAAGGCCCATTTTACATGTAGTTTTCAATGCGTTTGGTGTCCATTTAGTGTAAGTTAATTATAGTTTTGATGCAAAAGTGATCAACATCCTCATTTAAATTAGATTTCATGATGACCAAGTGTAATAATAAACGTTAATGTATTTGTCCACTTACATTTGAGCCTCTTGAATTGTGCCTCGCTCCCGTTCTTACACAGCGCCGTGAGGAACTCGTCCACCTGCTTGAGGGACAGTGAGTTGTGCAGCGTCTCCAGCGGATAGATGGAGGGCACCAGGGAGCAACCTTCAAACCCTGCAGCAGATTCAAATCACAAACTCTTTCAGTCACAGCCATCATTATAGATATCCCACAAACACTCTTTGAGCTCTTATACACGAGACACATGACAAGCCAACCTCATGTGACCTACAAGCACTGTATGGCCATAAAAACTCCACCCAATACCATTTAGTCATTGGGTATCCAGAACTGTTTTTAGGGGACAATTGCAGCCCAAAAAAATCCCAAAGATGGAACAACAACACCATGATGGAACTGAAAATGCATTGTACCATGATGGCTTGTGACACAGAATCTTCACAATTAATTTGACGCAAATGAAAACAAGTCCTAGAACGTTGGTCTACTAACAAAGTTTTTGGCTTCTCGTATGCAAGGTATTATCAGTTTAATGCCTAAAGAATTAGGACAGACTGCTGGAGACTAATAAGCCAGTGCAATGCTAGAGAAACACACTTTAATGACCCTAGATTGAAATGGGTTTAATTACTTCTTTGCTTGCTAATGTGTTTAGGTTAGCAGAAATGGAACTAGATGATGATAGATTTTAAAATTGAAGTGGTACGCCTTCTCAGTTTAATTATGACAAAAAAGAACATATTCAACTTAGAGGCAGTTTAATTCAGCACTTCATATAATAAGTAAGATTTGCATATTGTTTAAAAAAAAAAAAGCTTTATCTCTTAAGCTGGGTGCAATGTAATTCTTGTCCTTTACAATTGTTGGTTATCAGACTGAATGGTGTCACCTCCAGTGAACTGTTAACTTGAGTGCTTCAGAAAGAAGATCATTCAGTCAGTGAGTTGAATTCGTGAATGAATCAGTCCCGATTAATGAGCGAACCATTTTGTTTCAAGGAAGCATTCAAGTGTGTCAGGCAAATCAAGTCATGCTGTTTGTACACAGCATATGGCAACATCTACAAGCAATAAAAACAGTTAGACTACTCTGGCTGCTTTTAAATCCAGACAAACCAGAACACTATGAATCACCAAATTAAAAAAACCTTAGTATGATTTATGCGCAAAATGGCTTTTTCTTTGTCAATTTTTGTCAATTACTCTAAAAATGTGTAAAAAGATGCAAGATGGCTTCTTAAAAGCATACTTACTCTATGCAGACATCAACATAAGCAAGTGGTCTTCACATTCATCGAGCCATATGAACATGCATGCGGTAAGAAAAGAGGAACAGAGGTTATGAGGTGTTATACTGCAGAAAGAAAGGCCACAGAGTGAAGAAAAGCAAGAAGTCAGATAAAAGAGCAGACCAGACACCGTAACGGTTTGGTATAAGCTGAAGCATCACACATTTTGTTGCATGTTTGCGTAAAAAATGGGTTAATAAGACCAGAAGCAGAGGAATGACTGAGCGAATGACAAGAAGGCTGACCAGAGAGGCATTCTGGGGGTTTCTGGCCAGCACAGAGCAGGTGGGAGGAGCAGCGGTGTAGGTGGTCAGCAGAAAGCCCAGCTAACATCTTTACTGAAAGGATGCAAGAGGTGAATGTTAACAGAAAAGGACAACAAATGTCTGCAGAGAGGAATTTTGGGAAGGTAGCAGAGAATTGGGAAGGTAATGAATAGTATTAGTTTTTAATAGTACTTTAAATTTGTCCTTTGTATTTATGAAGAAAAAAAATTATGAATTAGTAATATATAATTTGATAGTTTTATAAATAAATTAAATTTAAAGTTTCAATTTGAAAAAAAACTTTAATTTTTAATTTTGACATTTTTTTAATTTGTTAATTTTATCATTAGTTATTGAGGAAGGAGAGTCAGATTCATAAGCAGAAAATTTTTTAAATCCATTAAGTAACAGGAGGAAAATTCTGAGTAACAGCAGGACGAGGAGGGAGAGTAGGAGGATAGGAGGGAGAGGGATGAGGTAAGCAAAGATGTGGCAGAGATGGAGGAGGGATAGTGTGGGCCGTAGGGAAGCGAAGGTTTCGGGGATTCAGGAGGGAACCAAACACAGCAGGTTGAGGGGGAACAAAAGGATGACAGAGATGAAGGAGGAAGAGAGAGGAAGGAGAGGCCACTGCAGCACACAGCAAAGAGCCTCAACCCCTGCTGAGATGTTTTTACAGGAATGACTCAGCAACATATAATCGATGACCTGAAATTAATGTTTTTTTGATTTGTCAGGACCTACAACTATTTTCAGAGGCAATCAGATTGCAATTAAAGTCCATGTAAGAAGCAAAGCCTCTGAACACAGCCTAAAGATTGAGCAAAGCTCTTCGCATTATCCTATGCTATTTGTATGTGAATGAAACATCTGAAAAGTTTAGGTTTCACAGAACATGCAAACACTCCTGAAAGGGTTAGTTTACCCAAAAATAAAAATTCTGTCATTAATTACTCACCCTCAGGTCGTTCCACACCCATAAGACCTTTGTTCATCTTTGGAACACAAATTAAGATATTTTTCATAAAATCCGATGGCTCAGTGAGGCCTGCATTGCCATCAAGATAATTAACACTTTCAGTGCCCAGAAAGCTACTAAAGACATATTTAAAACACTTCATGTGACCACAGTGGTTCAACCTTAATGTTATGAAGCGACGAGCGACGTGTGTCAAAAAACAAAATAATGACTTTATTCAACAATATCTATTGATGGGCAATTTCAAAACACTGCTTCATGAAGCTTCACAAATCTTCTGTTTCGAATCAATGGTTCAGAGCGAGTATCAAACTGCCAAAGTCACATGATTTCAGTAAACGAGGCTTTGTTACGTCAAAAGTGTTTCGAAATTTCAATGGTTCACGTGACTTTGGCAGTTTGATACACGCTCCGAACCACTGATTCGAAACAAAAGATTTGTAAAGCTTCGAAGCTTCATGAAGCAGTGTTTTGAAATCGCCCATCAATAGATATTGTTGAATAAAGTCGTTGTTTTTTTGGCGCACAAAAAGTATTCTCGTCGCTTCATAACATTAAGGTTGAACCACTGTAGTCACATGAACTGTTTTAAATATGTATTTAGTAGCTTTCTGGGCATCTGAAAGTGTTAATTATCTTGCTGGCAATGGAGGCCTCACTGAGCCATCGGATTTCATCAAAAATATCTTAATTTGTGTTCTGAAGATGAACGAAGGTCTTACAGGTGTGGAACGACACGAGGGTGAGTAATTAATGACAGAGTTTTCATTTTTGGATGAATTAACCCTTGAAGTTTCATAACACTGCAAATCGTTCTTACAAAGTCAGCTGTAACAAGCAGCAATAATCTTGACCTGAAGCAATTTTCCAAGCACTTCTGTTCTATGCAAGTACTAAGCATCCAACTGATTTCACAGAGCATGCATAAAATACAAACCTTTGCCTCTGTATTATCTGATATACTTATCTGTTTTTAGACTGAAGAAACAGCCCAAATAAATTTATATTACCAATTAAAAATAATTAATATTACATAAATAATAATGAAATAAAGTTACAATAATTTGTAATAAAAACTGGCATTAAAAGTGTAAAATGCTATTGATGTCTAATTACAACAATTACTAATAATTTTATAAATAGTAATTTAATAAATTGCAAAATTAACTGAGCAAAATGGTACTGATATCAAATTACAATTTATTACATAAATAATAATAAAATTAAAAAACACAAAATTAATAATAAATAAAACTGACATTAATGCAAAATGCCATTGATGTCAAATCAAATTATAATAATTAATAATCATATAAATAGTAATTCAATAAATTATTAAATTTATAATAAATAAAATGACTGACATCAATAAAATTATAATAATTAGTAATTATATAAAAAGTAATTCCAAAAAATTCCAAAAATTATAATAAATAAAATGTCAAAAGGTCAGAATCTCGCATTGAAGTCACAGAAATTCAAATCCTGGATGATTGTGCTTTATTTCTCAGTAAGGTTAGCAGGCGGCATCTGATTGTGTTTAATGATTTTACTGACTTGAGTAAGTTGGTCTGCATTGGCAATTCATATTTTGTAAATAAAGTGGTAAATTATATTTTTGTGCAAACAAAACACTTGCGTCGCTTCCTAAAATTGATGTTAAACCACTGGAGTCACACGGAGTACTTTAATGATGTCTTTACTACCTTTCTGGGGCTTGAAAGTGGTAGTTGCGTAGATTGTCAATGGAGGGTCAGAAAACTCTCAGATTTCATCAAAAAGATCTTCATTTGTGTTCTGAAGATGAATGAATGTCTTAAGGTTTTGGAACGACATGAGGGTGAGTGATAAATGACAGAATTTTCATTTTTGAGTGAACTAACCCTTTAAATGCGTCACCCCAACATTTTTCTCACTTTAAATTGGATTTTTCTCAACAGTAGGCGAACAAGTTCAAATGCATCATCCATTACAGCCTGCAATTTTCACTATAAATCACAATGCAAAACCTAGTCCTGATGCACTACTAACACTATATCAGTGGAAAAACTGGATTTTTCATTTGTGCTGACAGCACGTCAATAGACAATCTTCTTCAATCTTGTCAAATATGCTAAAAGACCGGAAAAACTACTGACACATGTTGATAGGGAACACATGGATGGCCTGTCTGGGTTTTTAGATTTGTGGCAAATAACGAGTTTCCCTCAAGCAGTGTTAAACTGTCAAATGAAATAAGCAGTGTTTGATCATTTCAACTCTTCCCTGGGCTGTACTGAGTTGAGAAAAACACTTCAACCTCACCAAAACCCAACTGAACTAGATTCCCTACAGAGACACGAACATTAAAAAAAGACAGAGGAAATGGATGGAAAAAATCCTAGTGCTAAACATTTGTTTCATTTCACAAGGGTTCAGTCCATCAGCAACAGACTTTTTTTCATGAGCAAACTTGGAATGAGTATAATGATCATCTTAAACATTTTGTATCTCAAAAGTCAAAACTAAGCAAAAGTCAAATGCTTGGTAAACATTAACTGAAACACATAATTGCCAGCTTCTTATTGACAAGATGTACAAGATAAGAAACAATCAATAAGAGCATGCAAATATAATGCCCACATACAACATTCAGGTTTGTTAAAAAAAACATCATTTTCATATATTTTATTGCAATCAAGATAATGAATCAAGTAAAAAAAAAAAAAAAAAATGATGTTAACCCTCACCCCATTAGCAACTATGATCATCATGCAAAGTTATTTGAGCACTGTATCCTAACTAAACTACAATAAAAAACAGTTATCATACAGTTTAATTATCATTAATATCATACTATTTTATCTGAAAAACATTTTTTAAGAATGTTTTAATATTTAAAAGAGGACCTATTATGCCCTTTTTCAAAGTCTTAATTTTGCCAAAATCCAGAATGCCGTGTGACAAGTTGATCCACCTGACAAACAAAGTGCAGAATACAAAGAGACGAATAATCTCTCTCTTCACAACCATTTAAAATCACCAGTTTTAATGTACTTAGTATTAATTGCTTGAAGACTCCATATTGTATTGTTTTGAAAAATTTTTCGCATCAGACTTTTACCACGAAGGACCACGAAGGACCTTTACCATAACCATACCTTGGGCGGGAATTACTTAAATGAGGAATATTGTGACTTGTTTGATCCTGGAATAAAACAAATCGAGATGTTTCAGGAAGTTCAGAAACAGTGCTTACTGATATAAACAATAACTCCCTTTGGAGTGACTTCGCAGACCTTTTTTTAATACACAAACATCAACATTACTCACAAAAGAAAGTTAGCATAATAAGTCCTCTTTAATTTTAAGAAAATAATTTTATTTTATTTTTTGCAATTAAGATGCCTATTTTTGCATTTAAAGTAATGCATAAGTTATGTGATCAGTAAAGCAGTAATGGTGGTGGAAGGGTTAACCATTTCTAAATAAAGTGGATCAACATGAAAGGTGGTCACACGAACAACAATATATCGAGAGATATATTCGGTACACAACCCATGCATCTAGCCAATCAGAAGGAGGAATGAATTAAGATGGGTGTGTCTTGTGAATTCAAAAGGAAAAAGATTAAGGAAAGCTTCCCTAATTTATGAAGAGAATTAAACAAAAATCACAAACTGTGCTAAATTACGAATGCTATGTTGAAGCAACGGCAGAGGACATGCAGGAGGGTGTCAACAAAAAAAAAAAAAAAAAAAAAAACATGGACTCCAAACATACCATTAGTCGGATGCCTGGCATACGACACAGAAAATCTCTTTACTGCCGGCATAGAGAGCAGCTCTGAGGAAATAAAAGAGGCATTCGGCATTACTCGTGTCACTGGGCTCCTCATGAGCTTTTGGTCTTACTCAAAACTACCAGCTTTTTTAATCTTCCCACCATCAAGCTTTTCTGTCCCTCATAAAATCTTCTATAACAAGAAGGTAAAAGTATCAGTTGGGCCAGATGTTACCCTTGAATGTGGGGATTGAGAAAATATAAAAACGACAGATGGTCACAACAAACTATCCAGCATTCCCTGTGCTACATCGTCCTTTTGGATGCAGCATGACATGGCAGTATTTTGAGTGGTATTTCAAATGTCTTAGACGAGGTAAATTTCAGAGACACAGCAACACCCTGTGGACAAAAATGTTAATGCTGCTACCAAGGAGTGAGGGGTGAAAATTCATTTCAAATATAAATAAATAATAAAATCTATTAATAATAATACAATAGAATTATAATAAAAAATATGAAAAAGCATTCTTTTCCACTGTATGCAAGGACTGAATATTAATTTCAATAAATAAATAATTAAATAATAAATCTAATACCATTAAATAATTCATTTCAAATAATGTATTTCATACTGATGAAAATAATGAAAATGAATTGGAGTGCAATTTCCAATAAATGTTTCGAAAATAATCATAGTATCCAGAGTTATTTAATTAATGTTTAGAGATTGGCATTTGTGTTGCCATGGATATTATCCATCGCAATCCATCAAAACACATTCCCAGAAGTGTCAGAGGATACTAAAATGTTTCCCTTTTTCATACAATTTAGCAAATTATTGAGCAAATGTTTGTTTACATGCAGCATGCAAATAATCGGTTTGGAGTTAGCCAAGGTGATAAACGATTAGTAACAAAATTATTCAGCTACTGTGGAGACCTAATTTCCCCATGCGAGACCTTGATAAACAGCAAGACGCAAATGGTCAAGGAACAGCTCCCGCTGTGTGTAATGACTTGATTTGGGATGTTTTTAAAGGCTAGAATAACATTTCAAATACATTTTAAGTGAAGTATGCTGAAAAACAGTCACTAGGATAGATACAGTGTACAAGAAATGGAATGTGCAAAGCTAATCAACAGTTTTTGTTGCATTAAATGAGAGTGAATGGGAATATTTGAAAGTTATTCAGAAGAATTGTTTGCTGGGACATTTGTGATGATTGGAATCTTCATGTCTTCTGGTCACAGGTGGGTGACGTACATTATAACCCTGTATGTGCATGTGTTTGGGACATACCGGCTTGAGAAGACAGACTCCTGAGCGAGGAGGGCTTTTTGCGGGGAGCTCGTGTTAGGTCTCTCAGGTTGGGGAAGGAGGCACTGAAGAGGCCCGCACACTGAGCGCCTGCGAGTGGGAGGGAGGCCGTGGGGTGGAGCGGGTGGGAATGGGATAGGAAGGTGGTTAGTAGTGGTTAGTTTTCACAAGTGAACATGCAGCTTCTCATTTAAAGAAGTTAAAGGGATAGTTCACCCCAAAAATGAAATGATCTGTTCTATAGTTACAGTATTTCTGCATTAAAATTCAATTTAATATATTTTAGGGCATAAAAACAACTACAACTATCATAACAAAGACTTAAAATTATTGTAGTTTAGCATTATAAGTAATTTGAACCATCCTTTAAGCTTATTTCCAGGTGCACAGACGACCTTAGCAAACAAAACCCAGTTAAACTGCTGGTCTTCTGCTGGGAAAATAAATATATTGTCAGTGCAGGAGGGTGAAACACTGACAAATGTAATTCAAGTAGGCATGTGGCTCTAAAAGATCAAAAGGACATCTCTACCTTCGGCCACTAGAGGGCAGTACTGATAAAACAGCATTTTGTTTACAAGCTTACATGAAAGACATGCAAGATGCAGCATGCACTTAGTTATAAAATAGTGATCTGCAAATCATGCTATAAGTCTGTAGTAATGTGCAACCAAACCCGGGAAACAGTGTGCATTGTTGCCTTGTGAAATTTCTTTGGAGATAGAAATAGTATAGACAAGAATAGCAGAGAGAGTCCTGCCAGCAGCCATATTTAGACCACTATTGGCAGCATGGACACATTTCCGACGCAGTGGGCATGGCAGGGTCCTTGAACGGTGTCATTGGTGATAAACAGAAACAAGCGCGTTTAACGGTCAACCACACCATGTCACTTAAGAAAAATTGAAATGTTTCTCTAATTAAACTGATGACAAGAGAGATTTGCTATATGAAAACAACACAAATCAAGTGTAATTCCCACCTAGCCCGCTGGGTTTGATCTCAGGTGACTGACGAGAAGTCGACGGGAAGATACGATACGCCAGTCCACGAGAAGAAGTGTTGCTCTCTGAAAGAGCCTGCAAAGAGAGGAAACAAAGGCATATGGACAATAGGGCTGGGACAATAAATCAATTCGTGGATCGCTTCTGAGATTTTCCGAATGCATCGCGATTCCCTCTTGAATCGATTCTCAGCTTAATTTTAACAGCAGATGGCGCTCTAGGCTAGTTTTTAACCGCACGCTCAAATGCTCATGAAGAAGAACGCTCATGCGTTCGGCTGAATGTACTTGCACCTTTTATGCTTTTATGACGCAAGATTAATGTAAACAGCCCACTGCAAACACCTTTGTAATTCGCTTCAACCTTTTTGAACGATTATTTTATGCTTCAAGTAAGGCTGCAGTACCATCTGCTGTTAAAAACTAAACTCAGAATTGATTTGCAAGAGAATCGTGATGCATTCAGAAAATCTCAGAATCGATCCAGAATTATTTCTCAATTCGCGATCCAACGATTTATTGATTTATAAAAAAAAAGCACAAACAAATCTTCTTTCTATGAAAATTCAGCTTATTATACAGTTTAAATTTATTATTATTTTTTTTTAAGTTATATTTATGGGCTTTTTGTGCCTTTATTTGGAGAGGATTGGAGGAGAGAGGGGGGCAGGATCGGCAAAGGACCTAGAGACGGGAATCGAACTCGGATCGCCGTGAATGCGTTTACGCCATATGTCGGCACACTAACCACTAGGCTACTGGCACCAACTAAATTTTTACTCCCACATAATCAGACCACAGTTACTTTTTTTATTGATTACATGATTACACGTTATTCTTACAATGGTAGTAAATTATTGATAATTCATTGATTCTCCCCACTACTTCTTTTTAGTCTTTTAAATTTTCCTTTCTAAAAAAAGTCTACATACGTTCAGAATGTCTTCCAGGCTCATGAAATGTGTCTCTCTCTTTCTATATATATTTTTTGTGGAAACAGTTAAACATTTTTTTTTTTTAGAATTCTTTAAATAAAAATCTTTAAAAATATCTTACTGACCTCAAAATTCTGAAAAAAATAACAGTTATATGTGAATTTTTTTTTTTAATCATTAAAAACAAATAATTGTTTCCAAAATTAAATAATTGCATTTTATACAGTCATTACTATTATTAAAATATTATTTAAAACATTTAATCAATATCTCAAGTTCACGTGTTAACTTTTAAAGCCTTAAAAAA
This sequence comes from Hypophthalmichthys nobilis, assembly GCA_037950665.1. Taxonomy (NCBI): domain Eukaryota; kingdom Metazoa; phylum Chordata; class Actinopteri; order Cypriniformes; family Xenocyprididae; genus Hypophthalmichthys; species Hypophthalmichthys nobilis. The sequence goes on from CM075486.1 coordinate 14,149,104, forward strand.
AAGCCACCCCCTAAAATGGACCCAAATTTTATTCAAAGTATTATTTATCATGTCAGCAGTTATTTATCAAATAAAGAAAAGTAAAGCTTAGTAGCAGAGCTCACAGTACAGTACCATACCTCCATAGATCCAGCCTTGCGGTTGCGTATAAGTGGCGACTTCCTCTGAATGTTGATTGGCTCAGTCAGTGCGGCCCTGTCGGGCTCATCTTGGGAAAGATCTTCAAGACTGCCTGGGTTTGTTTGCTTCTCGTGATTCTATTACATATGAAATGGGAGTGTTGAAAGGAGTCCAGCATGTAATATTTCTTAGAAAGTTGTATATAAAATCCAAGGTTTAGCAGAGTAATGTGGTCCAAAATAAATATACATAACACTTGAGTCGAGCAAAACACACAGACCTCTGAAGAGGCAGGCCGGAAACCGAAACCCATTGGTGCATTATCCTCATCCTTGCACCCCTTTACCCCTGGGCTAAAGTGCAACTCCACGTGAAAACGTTCCTCTGAGGAAGGGTCCTACAGATACAAATGTCAGCAAATGAAACAAGAACAGAAATTGGGCACAAAGGGCTGAAGTGGGCACATCTCATACCTTGTTATTGTCCTCATACAGCATAATAACAATCTGTGTCATATAGTTGAGTTCGGTCACTGCGCTGAGGTAGTCCATAGCCTGCTTCCACTGTTCATCTTTTTGTTCCTAAACAGACAGAGATGAGATAAAACAGTAATAACCTGCATTAAACATAATGCCGGGCATAATGTGCATGTCTGATGATTGCTCACTCACGTCTAACAGGCCTCCATAGCGGAAGATGCTAAGCAGGGAGTGTACGTGGCTCTCGCTGGTGAAATAGAGCCGGGTCCGAACGTGCCGACCCGGAGACATCACTCCCCGCGAGTACCTGAACCACCAGGAGGGATGAAATACACAATCTGATCACTCACAGGTTCTGTAGGTCACGGCTGAGTCTTCAGAGCTTCTACAACAATGTGAAGTTGTACAATATACAGTAACTGAGAGCATCAAACGTACATACTGCACTTGTGATGGTAAAGTGGGACTTTTAAATAAACTTTTTAAGTCAGTACGTCAATATTAGGACTAGTGTAAGACTTGATTTTCCTGCTAAGACAAAACTGAGATCAAGTGCCCTGCAATAAAGCAATAAAACTCATCTGGAGAGAAGAACTCAAAGAAATAGCATAGGACAACACCTTGCCCTCACAACATCTACAGGATGCAACCCCCCCCCCCCACACACACACACCCTCCTTCCCTTCCCCCTAACTCAAGTCACTGAAAGTTCTTCAAGATGTATAATGTAACTTGTGTATCTATTGTTTTTCCCTTTTCATGTTTGGTATCATTTTAAATGTCTCAGTGCGATTGGTAAAATGGTCTCAGTTTCACAGCAGTCACTTATGTTATGAGGAAGTTTGAAAACTAAGGAGAATTCTGTCCTCCTTTTGTCTCTTGAAGAGATCTGATAACCCACTCCTCTTCCCCCAAAACAGGTGTTGGTGTAGTAAATATTTACAGTCCTTTTGTTCTGGTCTGGGTATATAAGGTAAAGTGCAAAGCAGTCATGTGGGATCTTCTGTCGCCAGAAACCCCCATGCAGAGATGGTTGAATGTCTGAAGACATTCACACATCACTGTGTGTATGTGCATTTCTTTGAGTAATTGATGTTATGCATTTATTATTTTTGAATTGGCTTCTAATTGTCCAACTATGTAATTGACATGATACATTTTACTTGACAAAATAAAATGTTATATTTGATTTACTCTGGATTCTTCTGAAATCATTATGACTAGTAGATTACTAAAGTCCGTCATTTCCGTAAATCTGCGTCAGGACAGGTCAAACTAGAGAGCCCCATGAAAGGAGCATAGGGGCACATCATGGGACTTTTTGAGTTTGTCTGTTATTGGCTTAGCAAGTTGCAGTATCGTGACTAAGAAAACTGTATTTTTGTATGAACAAGCATGTGGCGGTTCGACTCAAATGCATTAGTAAACTCTGCACCCTCTGACTAAGAATCATAAACTGGCGAATTTATGTTCGTGAGACCGCAGTCGGCCGATGTGAAAGTCTCTAAGCGATGGTGGGTCCGTAATGAACGAATAATTGAAAATATGGGATACCCAGAATAATCAAATATCTAAATTAATACATAACGAATGATTAATTTCTAACTGGAAACACAACCTAAGAGTAATAATCATTTGAAATTGGAGTCAGATTAAACGAGTGAAATTAAGTGAACTTCACAGAGGTGCTGAAAAGACATACACGCGTTAACCTTCGCCCAGGCCGTCGGATTCCGTTTTTGGGCCGATGGGGGGTTCCTTACACTAGCAATGTCAAAAGTCAACACTAACTGTACAACAATTGTATAAAAGTGCTCCATCTGAAAACCAGAGAGCGCTTTCAAGTAGAAACTCCAAATATGCCCCGCAGAAGTATGATATAATGCACGTCATTCCAGGAAATCCTTATGGGCATCATACTATCGCTGTAACTGAATAAACAGAAGATTGAAATGCTTTGATTGATTAAACATGACTACGACAATATATGCTTTATCTGAGTTCTTCAAGCTTTCTCGGGTATTTTCATGATAAGGTATATTTATACTTCAATGCTAATCGACATAGCTTTTATCAATGTATAGAATACTATGAAATAATATTTTGTGTGCCTTATTCTGTGTAAGAAGCCACATCATCTCACAGAAGGATGTTATTTCAAACACTCGACTGACGTTATGAAGTGAGTTTGGAGTAAAAACATGTTATTAAATGTTGTCTTTTGTTGGACAAGAGGTTCATAAATACTTCTCATGTTTGGAAAGATGTTTGACACATGTTGCTTTTTCAAATGCATGTTATAAGCGACTCAAACTCACAGTGCTTGCTTTCAGAAGGAGCAGCATTTACTACTGATCAAAGAGATGTGCTTCATTGACAAGCTGCACATAAAAAATTAAATAAATAAATCGCAGCCTTTGCGATTTCATAATTGCACTAAGCCAAACGGTTTAAGTGCAATTTCATGTTAATTGCAATTTATCGTGCAGCCCTAATTTTAATCAACAATCTCAACAGAACATAAATAAATAAATAAAAAGTAACATTTAATAAATATGGCATGACAAACATCAAAACATTAACTATGACTGAAACATACAAACAAACAAAAAAACTGTACAAGTGAACACTGTTTGGATCAGACAACTGTCGCAAACCAATCCTCTTACATAGCATTAGGAGTGGATAATATTAGCCCAGAAAGCATGCATGGATGCTTACTTTCAAAATCCACAGGAAATGATACACCAAAGTGAAATGTACTAATAGTAATTTGACACACTAAACAGGATGTATAGTGCGCAAAATGTGATTTAGCCTTCACACTGTCAAAAAGTTTGGCGTTGTACCCTAGTACAGAGACTCACAGTGGATGCAGCTTGTTGACGGCCTCATCCTCATGAGTCCTCTGAAGATCCAGCTGAATCTTCTTGACCAGAGGCAGGCAGTAGGCACTAGCGATGTCTAGCTTCTCCGCTTTAGTGATTCCATACTCCTGAAAGACAGCGTTAGGTAAACACGATGAAAGAAAAAAAAAAACGAACACTGTTAGCCACATTTATTGAACCCTCTACCTGGGGGATGATGATGTCCGCAAGTGCTCTGGACAGACGGAAAAGCTCAAGCGTGTCCTCCAGATTCAGAGAACTGTTGTGCTGGGTGTCATATTTCACACAGTCATAGATGTCCGGGATCTTACTAATGTCATAGCGGCCGTTCTTCATGCGGAAGTCACGCTCCAGTTTGGACCAGCGCTGCAACATGAGCTCCAGGGTCTCGCTGTGGTATAGCTGCAGGTCTGTGAATGTCACACATAATATTTATGTTTAATAATGCATAATATGTATAATATTTAAATTTTAATTAGAGTTATTGAGCAATAACAATACTGTAACACTTAGGACGCACTTCTAACATTCAAGACTTGTTCATATAAGAAGACAAAGAGCTCCAACCTGCAGATTTGGGGTCTTCCAGCCTTTTACAGATTTGGCAAGTAAGGCTTTTAATGAGAGTGTGAACTTGGTCACAAGTCCTGACTGGATTGACAATTACCCTCATGGAGTTTACCAAAGATGGGCTGCCTGTTGGAGCCAACTTAAAGAGACAGGACACATTTAGGGCTAGTTTAGTTATACTGAGATAATGAGCCATTTATAAATAAGCAGTTGCAACTTTCTTCACCTTGTTGTAGTCCTCCTCACTGAAGTCTTTGTTCTTCTGCATGATCTCATGTAATCGAGCTTTGACTCTCTGCTGACAGTCAGTGAGAGAGTCGCTGTCACTGTCCAGCAGTCCATTCATGTTGGCACTCTTCACCATCTGAACGAGGATTGGAGTCAACTCTCCTTCCAGTGCTAACAGACCCTAAACACAGACATACATAAAATTGTATTATAAATTAATATGTGAAATAACAAATAGGGGCCAAAAAGTCTGACATTACAACTCTATATTTAAACCTGGAAAGAATGAGAATATTTGAATATTCTGAAAAAAAAAAAAAAAAAAAAAAGGAAAATCCACCTAATAATACATAATTTATATACAAAATATAAAATTATAATACAGTAAAAAAACAAAAAAACAAAACAAAACAGTATTAAAGTAAAAAATAAAATAAAAGATTAAAAAAATAAAATACAAATTAAATAAATAAAAAACATAAAATAAATAAAACAAAAACAAACAAACAAAAAAGTATACAACACAAACACATATATAAAAAGCAAAACAGCAGAATTTTCCCTTGTGGCATTACACTTTTAAATCCCACTGTAAATCTACTGCAGTTTATATCAATTCCATCTAAAAGCATTATGTAATACCAACATATCCCTGCAGACAAAACCCAAACAAACCTTTGCGAATGCGGCTGCCGTCATCTGCACACGACCTTCATCAGAGGCGTAAATTTTGAGGTCATGGCGGTAAGTGCTGTGCAAACGGAGAAGGCCACAACCAGGGAAGCCGGCATAGTCACCTGCAAAAGCACAGAGAAGCAGACCTTGAAATAACAACGATCACAAGAACAAAACCCCAGATGTATGTGCATATCCTGGAAAAGAAAAGGATCTGAAGATACGCACACACAAATTCACAATACAGAACCACTGTTTAAAAACAGTGCTTATAAAGTGCTGTACAATCAACTGGCTGAAGAATTTCTTCACAAAATTCAAAATCTCAATTCATGCATTTCAATGCATCCACACTATTGAAAGCATCTGGTGATATGGGTTTAGGTGCTTCCCACTCAAGTAGCAAACAGATTTAAGATTCCAGAATGTCCATTTGCGAGAAGTGCTGTTCGGAGCGCCAAAGTCACGTGATTTCAGTAAACAAGGCTTCGTTATGTCATAACTGTTTTGAAATTTCAATGGTTCACGTGACTTTGGCAGTTTGATACCACTGATTCGAAACAAAAGATTCATAAAGCTTCATGAAGCAGTGTTTTGAAATCGTCCATCACTAGATATTACTGAATAAAGTCATTATTTTGTTTTTTTGGCGCACAAAAAGTATTCTCGTCGCTTCATAACATTAAGGTTGAACCACTGTACTCACATGAACTGTTTTAAATATGTCTTTAGTAGCTTTCTGGGCATTGAAAGTGTTAATTATCTTGCTGTCAATGGAGGCCTCACTGAGCCATCGGATTTCATCAAAAATATCTTAATTTGTGTTCCGAAAATGAACGAAGGTCTTATGGGTGTGGGACGACATGAAGGTGAATAATAAATGACAGAATTTTCATTTTTGGGTGAACTAAACCTTTAAGTAATAGATTGTTCAAATAATGGCACAGCAGCCTAAGAAAAGGTTGTACTGATATCACTAAAGAAATTATGGGGGGGAAAGTTACAATATGTGTCGATTTCTAAATATAAAGTGCTGACAAAACTAAATCTGAAAACAAACTGGCTAAACTTGCTTCTAAGCAAAAAAGCTCTCAAGAACTATGATGCTTTGTCTGTGTATGTCTGAGTACAACCAATGTCCATATCATGGAATCTTCCACACAATCTGTGGCAAAAGCAAAGCATGGAATGTTCCTATGCCGTCCCTCTGACTGGATTAGTTTAATGAGGTGGATGTCAAGGAATTAAAATGATGAATGCGTCAAATGATTTGCATTGACCCAATATCAAGACCACACACAATCCAAAAGCTCTTCTTACCACAGTCAATAGGGGACTCACAGCCAAGGGACCTGCAGCTGTCTAGTTATCAATTGAAGGTAAAGAACAGCACATTAATCAGTAGTGAAATATACTGCTGTCTCAGTGAAATTAGAAAAAATGGTTTGACTTTTTAAGTCTGTGAATTCTCACATTTAATGAGTTACATCCAATTAGGCGCAGTGTGTAAATATAGACGAATTTGAGGTTTGAGGGAATTAACTGAACTACACAGGAAAGAATCCACAGCATGACTAAGATATTTTGTGCTGGTGCACAAAGTTAAAGGTGTTATTTGAGGTGAAGAAAGCATTCATTCCTCCCCGAGTCCTGCCCTTACATGCTTTTGTATGCCAGGCCCACTGATCAAACAGGTGAAACAGGTTTCCTGCCCAAAGCAATAAGTTTTGCAAAACTGCATCATTGTCCCAATACCTAAAAACAGGCACAAAGTCTGTCACAATATCCTGTCATAGTATCCGATGCATCATGATCTCAAGCAAAGGGAGCAGAGCTTCCAAAACAACTGATGACTATCTTCTTTCAGATGAACACAATCAGAGATGTATTTAAAAATATCCCACATTTTGAAGCCAAAAAATGCATCCATCCATCATATATATAATCCATACGGCTCCAGGGGGTTAATAAAGGCCTTCTGAAGTGAAGCAATGTGTTTTTGTAAGAAAAATATCCATACTTAAAAAACTTTATAAATTCAAGTGACTTGCTTCCGGTGAATGACTGCATGCATACTGCACAAGTCGACTTGCACCAAATGAGTAACCCCTGACGCGATGTATGATGCAGGATGTAGGAGTATCGTAAGCTTAGACGCCTCTCGCGGTTCAAACAAATAAGGCTAAGGAACAAACTCAAGCTCCTCTTCTCTTATATCGAAATCCTCCGACATTTCTCTTTAAAATTATCGTTTTAGACTTCTAATTCATGACCGGTGTTTTGTTTTGCTCTATCCTCTGAGCTTCCGCTTTTGTCATTACGTTGTGCGCCGCGTCAGAGGTTACTCTTCTGCCACAAATCGACATGTACATCTGCTGAAAGCTAGGTTTTATAGTTAAATATTTAAAAATTTTATTTTTAAATATGTATATTTTTCTTAAAAAAAAAATTTTTGGTTTCAAAATCACACCCCCCATTCACTGCCATTTTAGAGCTTGGAGGAGCAAGGGTATTTTTAAATATATCTCTGATTGTGTTCGTCTGAAAGAAGATAGTCATATACAACTAGGATGGTATTTTTGGGTGTACTAACCCTTAAATAGTAGTTATATATAATATAATAGTTATATCAGAAGTTATATGATATACACTACCAGTCAAAAGTTTGGAATCTGTAAGATTTTTAAGAAGTTTCGTCTGCTCACCAAGGCTGCATTTATTTAATTAAAAATACAGTAAAAACAGTAATATTGTGAAATATTATTACTATTTAAAATAACTGTTTTCTGTTTGAATATATTTTATAAAGTAATTTATTCCTGTGATGGCAAAGCTGAATTTTCAGCATCATTACTCCAGTCTTCAGTGTCACATGATCCTTCAGAAATCATTCTAATATGCTGATCTGCTGCTCAAGAAACATTTATGATTATTATCAATGATGAAAACAGTTGTGTACTTTTTTTTTTTCCAGGATTCCTTGATGAATAGAAAGTTCAAAAGAACAGCATTTATCTGAAATACAAAGCTTTTGTAACATTATACACTACCGTTCAAAAGTTTGGGGTCAGTAAGAATTTTTATTTTTATTTTTTTGAAAAGAAATTAAAGAAATTAATACTTTTATTCAGCAAGGATGCATTAAATCGATCAAAAGTGACAGTAAAGACATTTATAATGTTACAAAAGATTATAATGCTGTTCTTTTGAACTTTCTATTCATCAAAGAATCCTGAAAAAAAAAAAATATTGTACACAAATATTTTGTACAATTGTACACAATAAATGTTTCTTGAGCAGCAGATCAGCATATTAGAATGATTTCTGAAGGATCATGTGACACTGAAGACTGGAGTAATGATGCTGAAAATTCAGCTTTGATCACAGGAATAAATTACTTTATAAAATATATTTAAACAGAAAACAGTTATTTTAAATTGTAAAAATTTTTCACAATATTACTGTTTTTACTGTATTTTTAATTAAATAAATGCAGCCTTGGTGAGCAGATGTTAATCTGCAAATGTTAATCATGTTTAACTCTAGTGGTTCAGACACTTAAGTCACACTTATGTCTGAATGTCACAATATTAGATATATCAAACCAAGTGGTTTTCTTACTGTTAAGTGTGACTTCATTTTCAAAATAGTATTTAGGTCTATTGTATTTTCATCCTGTTTATTAGTAAAGCTCTCTGGCTGATGCAGGCATAGCGTTATACCTTGTCCTCCAGGGTACATGCAGCGGAAGGCTCGTCCCAGCTCCTCAGCCTGAACTCTACCTGCTGGGGTCAGCTCACCACCCCACTTCAGCACCAGCAGTAGGGATGGGTCCTCCTTCAGAGCGTCTGCCATAGGTACAGAGAGGACAAAAGTTATACAACAGCAATGTAACATATTTAAATACATGTATTAAACACACATACCTTCCTCCTCACTGGATGCTTTGGGCTGCCCATTTGGCAGGTAAGTCAGCTGCACCTTCCTGTTGATTCCAGAGAAATGGCCATACCTGAAAGACAATACATGGGGCAGGGGACATAAACATACCAGCCCCTCTTAATAAGCATTCTCCCACTGAACAACACAGACAGCACACATCGAACATAGCACTGTGCTCAAACCGCTAGCAGGTGCTCTGTGGCCTCCATGTTTCTGGAAACATGTATCTGAGTGACCTTCCCAAGCTGGCAGGGGTTAATCTGTGCCATACCAGGGCTGTCTCTACAGGAATGACAGGCTTTGGGAGGAATAAAACGTGGCTTCTGCAACAGTGCCACGTTTTTAAAGTTACACAATACAGCAGAGAGTGGAGAATTCTGGATGGTTGGTCTCTACATTTTAATGACTTTTTTCTGATCTTTTATAAAAAAGCATTAATATGCAGCAAGATAAATATACACTACTGTTCAAAAGTTTGGGGATCGTAAGAAAGAAATTAATACTTTTATTCTGAAAGAATGCATTAAATTGATCAAAGGTGACAGTACAGATAATAATGTTACAAAAGATTTCACATAAATGCTGTTCTTTCAAGGATTAGTTCACTTCAGAATTAACATTTCCTGATAATTTACTCACCCACATGTCATCAAAGATGTTCATGTCTTTCTTTCTTCAGTCGAAAAGAAATTAAGGTTTTTGAGGAAAACATTCCAGGATTTTTCTCCATACAGTGGACTTCAACAGGGACCAACGGGTTGAAGGTCCAAATTGCAGTTTCAATGCAGCTTCAAAGAGCTCTACATGATCTCAGACGAGGAATAAGGGTCTTATCTAGCGAAACAATTGGTAATTTTCTAAAAAAAAATAAATAAAAATGATATACTTTTTAACCACAAATGCTCATATTGCACTGCTCTGCGATGCGCCACACATTACGTAATCACATTGGGAAGTCACACGTGACAAACAGCCTTTACAAAAAAAGATAAAAGTCAGACGATTTTGAAGTTGGAGAAGAAAATGAGATGGAGTTTTTCACCCTACCGCAGTACTTCCACCTACACCTTTCCAACATAATGCGTGGCACATCACAGAGCTAGTGCAAGATGAGCATTTGTGGTTAAAAAGTATATCATTTTTATTTTAGAAAATGACCGATTGTTTTGCTAGATAAGACCCTTATTCCTCGGCTGGGATCGTGTAGATCCCTTTGAAGCTGCATTGAAACTGCGATTTGGACCTTCAACCCGTTGGTCCCTGTTGAAGTCCACTATATGGAGGAAAATCCTGGATTCCTCAAAAAAAAAAAAAAAATCAATTTTTTCCTCAAAAACCTTATTTTCTTTTCGACTAAAGAAAGTAAGACATAAACATCTTGGATGACATGGGGGTGAGTAAATTGTCAGGAAATTTTTAATTCTGAAGTGAACTAATCCTTTTAAAATGTATCACCGTTTCCACAAAAATATTAAACAGCACAAATGTTTTCAACATTGATCATAATAATAAATGTTTCTTGAGCACCAAATCAGCATATTAGAATGATCTGATGATCATGTGACACTGAAGACTGGAGTAATGATGCTGAAAATTCAACTTTGCATCACTGGAATAAATTACATTTTAAAATATATTCAAAAAGAAAATTTCACAATATTACTGTTTTTACTGTATATTTAATCACATAAATGCAGCCTTGCTGAGCATAAGAGACTTTTCTTTCAAAAACATTTTTAAAAAAAATCTTGCCGACCCTAAAATTTTGAACAGTAGTGATAAATATTTAGGGAACAACAAATATTCAGAAAAGGAGGCAAAAATATTTTCACATCATTTCTTTTCAGTCACACCTTGAAGTTTTCAGGTTCAGACAAGGGATGCACAATAAATCAGTACCATACCAGTTGTCAGTTGATATTTTTAATTTATTGGTATCTGGTAAGTAAATGGTCATTATTGCATATTATTATTTATTTATTTATTATATTTATATTATTATTGACTTTGTTTAAAACAATTGTGAATAATAAAGTGTTTTTTTGTTGTTTGTTTTTTTTAAACAAAATAACAGAGAATTTTTATATCGGCCATTTATCAGTTATGGGTCATAATATCAAAATTATTATCAATTTATCAGTATCGGCCATAATTGTAATGTTAGTGCATCCCTAGTTTAGTCTTTTTCTAATTTGATACAACTTGGTCTGAAGGTGTTCTTTTTTTATCTCATTGACCAGAAGCCAACTCTGGAGTGAATTTGCCACCATTTGCTCTGCTGCATTACATCCCAAAGCAAAGCACTTCCCCTAGCACCTGTTTCCTAGTTAATATACGACCCCGAACAACCGATAATGTGTTGATTAGGTTTCCCCATTTGAGTTCGGTGAGAGGAGTAAAAGTGAGGGATCGTGAGGGATTAGAAACACTTTCAAAATGGCATGCAGATGCCACACAGAATTGCAAAAGGGATTCATCTCCAAGGTACGGTCAATTTTTGGAGCCCTCATTAAAGTGTCAGTAATTTGGACAAGATCTCAGGTTAATGAGGGTTAGAATCCACTTTGCCTGCTTTCTAAAGAGACAGGGGATATATGGGTGCGCACTGATTATCATTCAGACTGGATTCCCTTTGGAGAGACCGGCCAGGACACAAAGAGGGAAACAGAGAGGGGACAAGAGAGAAAAAAGGAATTAAGTTAAGAAACTCATCCATTTGAGGACAACTAAGGAAGCACATGAGTCAAGATCACACTACAGTCAGTTACATACAGTCAGCTGTTCATGAAATATCAAATGTTTTTCCTGACATTAGCATCCATGACGCTCAAGACTAGAAGACAGAATAGCAATGCAAGTTTAACAACAAAATCAAGTCTGACTAGGCTTGCACATAATCATATTCTATTCAAAGCATCTCCACAAAGCAAATTAATTTGAACTTCTTACCTACTACAGACATAATATGAAATACAGCATACTCTTGATCTAAATCGCTCACCTAAATCTCAATCTTACATCTAGGGATGCACAACATATGTCCCATATCATTTAGCAAATCTCAAAACAAATATTCATTCATATTGTACATTTTAATGTGGTGATAAACTTTTATTTTTAATATATTTAGGCAGAACAGTACAGAATTTTAATAGTTTCCATGAAAATAATTATCTGCTTCTCTGTATCAAGCAAAATTGAAATATCAATGCATCCCTAATTACAATTGAATGTATTGAGGTCAGCAACCATTAATATAAAATATATATTTATTATTTAATATATGTCACATTCATTACCAGCCCCTACTATATATATTTATTTTTACATTCTTCCTTTCATTCTTTTCTATTTTAGCTAAACTGATAAAACCATGTGTAGAAAATATGCCAACATTTGTGCAGATTCTGTGTGGGCCTACTGGTGACTAACTTCTATAGTGAAGCTAATCAAGAATACAATATATGTTTGGAAATTACTACATTTTTGGCCAGACCTTGTGCCCTAAGATGTGAAAAGAGAAGTGGGAATCTTCAGAGGAGTAAATGGAAGACAGAAGGAATCCAAAATATTTTAGAAATGGATCGAGACGATGGTGTGTGTATAGTAGCTTTCTATAAACTCACAAGGTTGGAAACGGAGGGTTGGGTATAACAGTATTATACTTATAAACTCACATCTCCAGAACCGTCTTCAGCTGTTCTAGTTTGGATTTCTTCTCCTCAATTTCACAATCATTATGTAGGACCAGCTCTGCCAACAGCTGACGAGCAATATCCAGCACTTCCTGTAAAACATCAAATAAAGTGTTCACGTTTTGATGTACATGTAATGATGTACAATCACAGCTGAAAATTGTCACAGATATTATTAATACATTTTATTTATATTGTGCTTTTCTCAAACCCAAAGCGCTACAACACAGAGTAATAAAAAAAAAACACGATTACAAAGAATACAAGCAAGCAAAAAAAGAAGAAAACACTCAAGACAATAAGCAGATTTAAAAAGACGAGTCTTCAAAGACTTCTTAAAACAGTCCAGTGTTGGGGATTTCTAATTTTTACATAAAACCCAACAGAAGATGCACATGACACCCCAATGAGTCTCATATCTGCAGCATTCCAGACATAACACTACATCTCTCTTAAAAAAAAAAAAAGACAGCTCAATCCTATTTGACCTTTGACCCTGTGGTGCAAATTCTAGGCCTTGTACAAAATAAATCATTAGGTTACAGGCAAGCCTGTTCTGAAACAAACATTGTGTACTTTCTTAAGTTGCAACTATAGAACAAGTAGCACTTGTCATAAAAATAAATTAAACACATAGATCACTTGAGTTTCAAAAACAGACCCACCTGGAGCTGTTTTGGTTTCTTCAGCTTGAGTTTTCCGCTCTTATAGCCACCATATTTCTCGAACAAATCAAAAAACCTAAGAGAAATGGAATTGGTCATTAACAGAAGATAAAATACTTCAATCATAGATATATTTCATTGTGGTACATACGTTCACGGTGCCGATGGCACATACCGAGTTTCATAATGATACACTAAAGCCTCATTTCCCGGAACAATTTGTCCCAGGAACTTTTTTCCCAAGAACTTTTTTTTCCCAAAGACCTGTTGCTGTCTGCGTTTCCATTGTGGTCTAAAGTACCGTAAAGATTAGTCCGGTGACGTAGGACTGTGCGCAACTTTTCATTTACTGCTGGATTTCGTCCTCCGCATATAAGCTTAATAAAGCCTGAACCTCATCGTCAGTCCATCGGTCGTATTTTTTTAAACATTGTTGATTCAAATAGCAAACAACTCTTATTGCACGCACCTCAACAGACTTTTAAAAATAGTTGTTGAAATAAAATGCTGCATGGAGTCAACCAATCAAAGTACTGCATGAACTTAACCAATCAGTATGTTCAGCGCCCAAGTCCCACCCCCAAAAGTTCCTGAACTTTGAAAAAGTACTACCTCATGAGCAGGGACTTTCTGAGGGGGAAATTTTTACCGGGAACTTCATTTAGACCCTGTCCTGCGATCAAAATACAGAGTACCACCCCAAAAGTTTTGTAGTTAGTGGCAATTTCATGTTTTGTTCAATTATAGCGCCACCAAGTGACACAATCCCGCCAAGAGTGCGCCCATACATAAGTCTGTCAAATTTGGTGAAAATATCTCATTTTGATATTCGGTGTTTGGCTCCTAATAAACAGAACGTTATTGTGCGTTGGTGTGGATGCTAATATAGTTATCATTATAATTATCTTTATAGTTATTGTTCTTGGTGTAAACTGGCCTTTAAGCACTCAGAACAAGAGTGACAACTGTATTTAGTTGTATTGTGAAAGCAGCCTATTAGAATCTGTCACTTACAGGGCGTTTCTGACCTCCATCTTCATCTTCTGTTTGGGCGTACGGTCGCCATGACGAATTACAGCAATAACACAACGAAGCTCCATCCTTCAGACAAGAGATGACACGTCCCGTTTCAAAAGCACAACACTCATAGTAAGCATATAATTCAAACTAATTTGTTTTAATAATCCAGACTCCACAATAAAAAGCTACGGGAAAGAGATTCTTAGGACAAGAGTGGTAACCCACATGGTTCCTGAGGTAGTCGGGACAATAGGGATGTCCTCTGCTTCCATGGGGATAGACCAGGGAATGTGGAACTGAGGAGCCAGCTCTCGCATTACCATGTTCCTGAGGGAAATGCATCAAATATGAGATAAAATAACCAAAAATCTTCTTATAAGATAGGAACGAGTACATCTCAGCTGAACATCGACACTATTGCCTTTTTTAGAGCTGCTTAAAGCTGAATTAACCTCATTTCATAATTTGATTAAACTATTGCACTATTATTGAATTAGACTGAATCCACAGTGAACTGATTTGAGCTGAATAATTACACTATTATCTTCTGTAGAGCTGCTTTATAGTTTAACTGATTTGCTACATAAATAATGAACTTTGTCACATTCACACTGTTATTGAAGTAAACTGAATCAACATTGAACCAAATTACGCTGAATAATGACACTATTGTCTTTTTAACAGCTGAAATGTGTTTGTTTCATAAATGAAGAACTTTGCAACATTAATACTGTTATTTTCTTGTTACTGTGAAGCTGCTTTGAAACAATCTGTATTGTATAAAGAGCTATTATAAAAAAAAAAAAAAAAAAAACCTTGCTATTTTGATGGTCTTAGCTGGTTTAAGCTGATCTTAAGTATTTAGCTGGTGGTCAGCTGAAAAGTGACCAAAACCACTCCAAATCCAGTCAACAGACAAGCTACACCATGCTGGGAGACCAGCAAACAAGTTTAGACAGGTTAAACATCTTTCTTCATCAGAGATGCATTTTAAATTCAAAGCTTAGTTCAGAAAAGAAAAGAAAGAGTGTTTGTTTGATGATCAAGTGCTGACTTTCAAACAAAGGGCAAAATTGTTTGATAATATGTGGTTATATAGTTGGAAAATGTAAAGACTGCATGACAATGAGATTTTCGAGTTACTAATGACAAGAAGACAGCAACAGGGCTTCACCTACCCCAGAACTTTGGCACAATCATCATAGTACTTCATGGAGTTCTTTACAAAGCTGAAGCCATTAACGTCACAAACAAAAGAGTGGCCATTTGCTCGGAGGAGGTCAAAACCGCAGACTGTTTGCTGGGTTGCAAAGACGTTATGAGACAAAAAACTCATTCATTATCATTCTTAACCTTTAGCTACTTAGTTTTTCTTTTACGAGGCTTACCTTAAAGGCAAGACACACTTTTCTGGCCACAAGCTTCTCCATTGCGGTTAGCATCACAGGATAGCGGATCTCCTTCCCCTCACTGTCTCTCTCTACTTTCCCATCCAGAGCAGGAGACTTACGGGCCTCGGCGTGAGCGTAATCAGGCCCTACTGTGTAAACCTACAACATCCATCAGGAATAAACAAAATATCCAGCCACCATATAGCGTCTAGACATGAGATACTTAGATACCTTAACATCTGTGCCATCTGTGGGCATGAACTCCTCGTAGATGTAAGATCCAGTCTTACGAACGGTACTTTCAGGAGAGTACACACTGCTCCGACTGCCAATCTACAAGACAGATGGTATGAGCTCCAGACCAAACAAATCTAAAGTTATTAAAAGTTATCAGTACTGTACCTTTCTAAAGAGACGCTGGCTGCCCCCACCAGCCGAGGTTGGGTAATAGATGTAGACATTGTGGTCCTCAGCGGAGACGGGCTTCTCCACAAAAGGTTTATGAAACACTTCCCCGTTCACTTCCACATGGTCCTCACTCTCCACCAGGTTACACTCTGATGTCACAAAGTCAAAATGTCACAATATTTCGCAATACAAAGAGTATTTATGTACACACTATGAGGAACTACAACTAACATTGTTAAATGAATAGTGCTGAACTTCACTCTGAAACACGCAGCATCGCACACACATATCTTCAAAATTATGACCAAGGTAATAATAACCTTTACCCTCTGGTCTGTCGGGGTCCCGGTTCAACACTGCATAGCGTGGAAGGTCAATGCCTTCTTCCTGTAGAATCCTGTACACTTCCCTCCTAAAGCCATGAGCATATAGTTATATGTCTTAGTCAGCTCTCATAACAGCGTTTGCTTGTCAAGATTATTTCAGAGGAAGATTTACCACACCTGTCTTGAATGAAATACTGCATGTTGAGGTCGTTGATAAGAAGGGGGTTTCTTAGTTTGGCATAACTCACTGCTTTGTCAAGGGGAAATCCTTCAAGATGAGAAAAAAAAAAAAAAAGTATCCATTCACATTATTAACATTAAAAGCTTGGTGTTGATGTTTTTGAAAGAAGCCTTTTATGCTCACCAAGGTTTTTTTTTTTTTTTTCCAAAAACATAGAGAAAACAGTAATATTATGGAATATTATTACAATTTAAAACTTGATTAAAAAGTTTGTAGGCTTAAAAAAGCCTAGCCAGGAAGGAGTTTTAACAGCTTTAGGTTTGAAGGTTTTAACCTTGATATAGTTTTAAGTTTTAGTTAAGTAGTTTTAAAAAGATAGATAGATAGATGGATGATACTTCAGAAATCATTCTAATATGTTGATTTGCTGCTTAAGAAATGTTTATTATTATCAATGTTAAAAACTTTGTGGAAAATGTCAGACATTTTTCACAGGAACAATCGAACAATAGCGTTTATTTGAAAAAAAAAAAAAAATTTTTATTCATTAAAAATGTGTTTACTGTCAACTTTTTTTTCCACAAGGATGCATTAAATTGATCAAAGTATTACATTTCTTTAAAAAAAAAAAAAAAGAGTTCGGGGTCAGTTAGATTTTTACTAAATTATACAGTTAACAGTTGCATCTTAATTTCACTTCCATCATTTGACACACAAACCAACTCTAAAAGCCGGGCCTCAAAGAGTTTCCAATTGGTAAAAATTACTTTATGATGCGCTCATCTTATAAAATAATTACTGTGACATGTTTTGAAGGCAGCATTAATAATACTGAGACAATATGGCACAACAAGACTTCAAGCTAGTGGAACTGCATGTGAAACTGTGTGATGTCAGATACCTTTGGAATGGAAGGAAATGAGGCAGTCACACAACGGCCACTTCTCCACCGGTTCATTGAGTATAACCTCCTCTGGAAAAATGACCACGGTGATGTACTCAAACTTACAGAGCCTCTCCATAATCTCAGTCATTGGTTTGGATTTTGATTTCTTCATCATGGAGCAGATCCCCACCACGATCTGACGCTCTGACTAATAGAAGAAGACATCACATGATCATCACTTATAAAATTTTCAACAATGCTTTGATCGCGGTTTCATTGATCCCTGAGCAATTCCGTACCTGATCCTCCTCCTCATCCTCCCCATAAGACCCTGAGATGTTCCTCATGTCTGCGTCGTCCAGTTCTCTGATTTCACCAACCTCACTTCCGATCAGGAACCGAGGGAGTCCGCTGTTGCACATCCCCTGTCCGCTTGACCCCGACATTTCTGTCGAGTCTCTGTCAAACAGTCAAATTCCCAGCACACCATCTCGTGTTGAAGCTCAGTGGTGGAAACATTCGATAGATGAGGTATGTAATTCAGTTGGATGAGGCTCCAGAAGTGACTTCAATGCTTGGGTTGTCTTAGAAAATGGTGTGTTTAATCCTTACAGATTTGGTGTCATCCTTCCAAAACCAGGAATATTTTGAATTTATGCAGATTAATTTCTCTCACAAATTCTCTTCCTGTTCTTACCTGCAATAAAGTAAGATACAACACACAATATAAGTTAATATATTTATGCACAACAGTTCAAATATTTAGAGTCAGTAAGATTGTTTTTGGAATAAATTAATACTTTTATTCAGACATTTATAATGTTATAAAAGATCTATAATGCTGTTCTTTTGAACTTTCTTTTCTAAAAAAAAAATGCTGAAAAAAGTATCAGTTTTCACAGAAACTGCTGTGGCTGAATAACAACCTCAGGTGTGCTTTATTTTTCTAGTAATTCAATGGCCTTTCATCAATTATTCCTTACTTATTTCATAACATCACTGTTTTTACTGTATTTTTGATCAAATAAATGCAGCCTTGATGAAGATAAGAGACTTCTTTCCAACCCCAAACTTTGGACAGCATTGAATATTACAGTATGCAGACAGTGTAAAAGTACTGTATTTGTATTGTATTTGTGGAGCATCATTAAATACTTTTGAAATTTTACATTAAATGTTAAATTCATTAAAGGGGACACATCACGAAAATCTGACTTTGTGCTTAAGTGCTATAATCGGGTCCCTGGTGCATCTACCAAACCAGAAAACGTGAAAAAGGACAACCCAGTAACGTTGTTTTAGTAAGCCTTTCTGTGAAAAAACGAGCCGCTCAGACGTTCCTTCCCTAGTGACGTAGGAAGGGGATCTTATTATAATATTACCGCCCCCTAAATCTGTATGTTTCCACCCACAGCACCACCATTTTGTTTTCGCAAACGACAACAATGTACTAGTGACACTGGTCCTGAAGTGCAGCTGTCCTGCACGGTTTAGCTACAACCCTGATCAAACACACTTGAACATCTTCAGGATTACTAAAGCTACGTGAAGAAAGGTGAGTTGGGTCAGAGCAAAACTCTGCAGCACAGCAGCACTCAAGAATGACCGTCCCTGAGCTTGTGATATGTCTCAGCTATGTAAACATTATCACTGATCTTAATGACTATAATAGTAAAAATATGAGTCTCCATAAACTCCGAGCATCTGAGCCACTAAGGATGCAGTTGTGAAATTTTATTTATGAAGGGAATGTGTCCAGATAAATTCATATACCAGTACATGCAAGTCATTTTACACCAGACTGCTTTGCACACGAGGGTCAGTAAAACACAGGATTTGCACAGAATTGAATTCTCAAAGATGAATCGATACCAACTGTTCATGATCCAATTCCATATAGGCCATATTTCGTCATGTTTGCATGCTATTGTACTGTTAAATGTGGCTAAAGTTACCATTGTTTCATACTGTATTCACAGAGACCAGAGCCATGTCGTTATTTTCATTTTAACCCAAAAATGCCTGCAGTCTGTATAATTCTCCATTCTTATTGAGTCTCTCCAACAGTGTGTAGCTTTAGCCACGTTAGCCGTGCAGCACGTTATCAAACTCATTCAGAATCATATCATCCACAAAATATATACCATACCTGCGTAGTCTGATATGCTGCATCACGAACAGTTTACAATGATCCATTTTAGGCTATAACCTTATTCTAAGTGTTACCACATTTTCTTGTATACGTGTTAATTTTGCAGATGTTTTATCTAAAATGACATTCAAAAGGGTAGTAAAACAATGGCCCGGTTTCACAGACAAGGCTTAGATTAAGCCAGGATTAAGCCTTAGTTCAATTAGGACATTTAAGTAGCTTTTATATTATTCTTGTCCATAGTGCATATGGGATAATAATGTTTGGCTTAGCAAGTACCGCTAATATAATCCTAATAAAAATTCTACAGTAGTTAAACAAGTCTTACATTTACACTTAGCCTACAATTTCCAAAGCGATGCGACGCCTCCAGTATGCTGACTGCAAAAGAAAGAATGCACTGTTGCATGCATATGCTGTTTCATATCATATTTCCATACCATGCTGATACATGCCATGTTAACTATCCCTCTAAACAAACAGTGCGCTGTAGTTCAATCCAAACTATCCTTGGGCTAGTTTTTACACAATGTATAACCTCCCATCAAGCCATCCAGATATGAAATTGATATGTTCCTCTGACATATTTTGCAGTTTGTACGAATACTACAAATACCATACAGTTGGCATGTGACTTAGGGCCCAATAATAGCCACAGGCCCCTGGCAGAGGTGAATCTGGGGGAGGGGTGAGACTTGGATCAAATGCAGAGGTCTACGGCTTCCAAAGATAACTCATCACGCTGTGGACGTGTTGACAAGGAACATTAAGTTGAGAGGAAGCCGTCTACAGCGACCCCGGGTCAGGCAAAACACACACAGAGATAAACAAACTCATAAATAAATGTTACTATCACTTACAGCTAAAGCAACAAAGGAACCAGAGTCCAATATCTTTACAAGATAATATGAAGATAAAAGCCTTTTGAAAGATTTTCAACACCTTAACTTACACAACGCTGATCAGAAACAAAGATGAGGTAATAAATGCTTGCAAAAATATCTTTTGACTCAGACAACACCCTTGGATAATGTAAAGTGTATTTGACATGCCTTCTTCAGTTGTGCAATCTAGATTTTGTGTTATGCAAACATGTCAAAGTAATTAGGTGTTTAAGTGCATGTTGAATACCACATACTATGTAAATGTTTTACTATGTTTCTTCATTTTTCATCCTTAAATGGACAGTTTTTGTGAAGTCATTTCTGGAATTGCAAAAAAATGCTTCTGAACACGCCCCTATCTGCTATTGGTCAGACAAATTAGATAGCTCCGCCCCAAACACATGATTGAGTTGATGTTGCTATGTCAGGCTGGTCTGGAATTTTGGTGGCATTTACTGACGCTCTCATTTTTCCAAACCTGCATGCATTAACGGTAGCAGTAACGGTAATACTAACTGTCAACATTTTTATTGCGGTTGCCGGTTTATCGACAAAGCAGTAACCATTGCATCCCTACTCAAATATTTGTGTTTGGATCCCACTGACTTTCATTGTATGGACAAAAACAGTTTCTTTTCCACAGAAGAAAAAGTCAAAAAGGTTTGTAATGACCATGACGACTAAATGGCGTCAGAATTTTCATTTTGGGGTGAACTATCCCTTCAAGGCGTCTGTTGTTCCCAAATCAGAGCAACTCGGTGCCAATTTCCATCTCACGTCATAGGAAACAAATCAGAGGCCAGAACGTATGAATATGCCAACATGATCTTATGATGATGAATCTAGCAGTCCAGTAGATACTTGCAGAGAGAGCCAATGACCTTTGAGATCATTATGACTGGGAGGATTGCCACTATTTAACTGGTTACTTCTGTCATAAATAATTTATCATTAAGATATAGAGAAAAACAGCAGCACTGCAACAACATTGCAATTGTGTACCAATGACTGAACGTGACTATATGATTTATTCACCTAATATAACCACAATATTTTCTTGGAGGGGTGTGTGTGTGTGTGTGTATGTATTATATATATATATATATATATATATATATATATATATTTTTTTTTTTTTTTTTTCAACATTTTGAAAAATAATTTCTTTTTTATTGAAAGTTATGAATGTTAAAGTTTGTTCTTGATGCAAATTAAGTGCAAGAATGTGCAGATATTAATGTGAATGCTTTACTCTAATTATTAATAGATTGCACAATAATTAATAATGTATTCAAATTGAGAAACAAGCAAATGTGCTTGCATTTGCAGAATATGAAGAGTGCTATCTTGCCTAACTGGTCCGAAATGTAATATAATTAACTAGCAAGTTAATCATTAAGGCCTGGTTTCACAGACAGGGTTTAGATTAATCCAGGATTAGGCCTTAGTTTATTTAGGACATTTAAGTAGCTTTTATTAACGTGGCTATATAAAACATTACTGGTGTTCATATTGAGACAAAACAATGGCACTGACATATTTTAAGATATGACGATGCAAGTTGCTTTCAGACAGCTCAAACATGCATTTTAGTCTGGGATTAGGTTTAAGCCTTGTCTATGAAACCAGGGGTCAGAGTCTATAGTAAGAATCCTTGCTAATACACTATTATACTACTAAATAAATAAATCTAAACATGCTGAGGGTAGGATCAAACTAGGAACATCTGGCAAAGCATACCAGCCCGTCTATCCAAAAATGAACATTTTTTTCATCATTTAGTCACCCTCATGTCATTCCAAACCCATCTGACTTTCTTCTGTGAATCACAAAATGGAGCAACTTTGACATTATGCTTAACATCCTATTATACTCCACAGAAGACAAAGTCATACAGGAAGCAACTCTCATTTTTGGATGAACTATCACTTTAAGTGTTTCTTTGGCCATTAACTGAGATTTGTTAGCATTTCCAGGGCACTTTTCAGTTTCACAGGCATGCAACTGGCACATACTGTACCAATCTCACAAATTAACCACAATGAACAAGCATGCCATGCAAGCACAGCATGACCAACAGAGTGTGGAGTGGAGACTCAGATGTGCAGCTGTCAGACTGATGGCTGCATTTTAACACTGCCTTAAAAGTAGTCACAAGAGGCCAGGGAACACAGAGCCTGAATGGCATGCTGATGGTAGATGCATCCATGATGGACCAATGAGAAAAAGTAGTCGCATCTCATAACTGACAGCTCTTATGCATCTGTTTCTATGCAATATAACATAATGACGAGCGAAAGGACAAGATATAAGACTAAAGTGAGTTATGGACACAAAATGAGTGATTATATTGAGCAAAACTAATTATGAAATACAACATCCTGCTCTCATCGCATCAGTCGAATGACAAGTCAAACAAGTGTTGCAGCGCTCCATCACTCAACCGACTTCATATAAACTCAAGCAGCAGACTATCTCTACAAACACAAACTTTATATAGTATTAAACAATAAACAGAAACGACGGCGACATTTCAGAGTCCATAATGAAGGATACTCACTTGTTTGAAAGAGGAACTCGGCCGCGGACAGTGTTTGACTTCCTCGTCTGCTGTCAGTCAATGTGAAACTAGAGCTCCGCCGAGTAAATTTACCTTCAGAAAACATTTGACAAGCGCTGTCTTTCGTGCTCTGGGACACCAAAACTTCACACACATGACTGCCACCTACAGGACGGGCGAAACAACGTCTTTCATTTAACCCTGTAAGGCCTTACATATGAAATAATACTAAAAAAGTATGAACTATCAATCAGAAGAGATAGACATGTGGTGAAAACATACTATAGTAATTTATAGTAAATACTATAGTGTTTTTGAACCATACCATAGTAAAGAACTTGTTGTGATAATTCTATAGTTGCTGTGGTTACATAACAACTATAGTAATATAAACAAATTACCCAATACTGTACTAAGTTTTCTACAATATACACTACAGTACTGTAGTAAAAACTGAAGTATACTACTTTATTTATTACAGTTTATCAGTTCACTATAGGTAATACTACAGTATGCTGATAGCATTCATTAAAGGTGCACTATGTAATATTTTCTGTCCGCTAGAGGTCGCTAGAGGCCTATTCAAAACAAAGGCGTAGCTTGATGACGGCAAGTTGGAGCACGGAATCTTGGGACATGTGGTCTTCACCTCAAAGACCGGTGGAAAAGAATTGGGATAGGACTCGGAAAGAAATCATGTTCATGGATGCGATTATTAATGTTACTGTAGTATGAAGCAGAGCAGGACCGAGTGTTGTTGGAGCTGAACGAGGCCGCTGGAGCAGCGGAACTTTTATTATGACACAGTCGCCGCTTCCGCTTTTCCAGTCATGAGTATGAGGTAACGCAGCTCTGTTTATCATATTAGATACATTTGAGTGTGGGAAAAATGTAATCACGTTACTCTGTGCGTTCGCTCGGCGGCTGCTGTGAGACACTTGTTTGTGACACACTGCAGTAAGATAGATTGATATTAGAATATCATATTAAATGCTGGATGGCTTGTGTTGATAAATGGCATGCAATTAATTTTAAAACGTATTGTATGATGGAGAAAATGCTTTATTACTGTTACTAAAAATAAAGCTGCATCTGATTTTGCTATGTTAGCTACTTCACAAAATAGTGTTTTTCTCTGAGGAATGCTAAAGCATGGTACTCGCAAAAAAAAATAAAGAAAATTAGATTAGATAGCTATATAACAATAATTAGTTTTCTGTCTATAAATATATCAAAACAGTTGTTCCCTTGCCTATTAAAACATGTAAATATTAAAGCGTCTTTGGTGTTTCCATGGTTTCTACAAAATAAAACCGGAATCCGAGGGTTAACGCGGGTATGACGCAATTGAGAGGCGACTCCTCACACGTCCCGGAGCCTTGGTTAAAAGAGCAATTTTCTCACGATTTACAAATAGTTGCAAACATTTGGGATATTGTAAGTACTCAAGTGAACAAAATATATAACAGTGGCCTAATGTTTTTTGGATATTTTATTGCAAAATTCTTACATATTGCACCTTTAACAAAGTGTTGTAAATACTATTATATACAGTATACTACAATTTACTATAGTATGGTTAAAAAAACACTATAGTATTTACTATAGTATTTTTTCACCTGTGTACAAAGGGTTTTTCAGCAAAATTTTGAACATGTTGATAATTTAGAGGCCTTATATATTGTTTTAAATCACACTGACAGTCCAGTCCCACCCTTAAAATTACCATAGTAACCGCGAAAATATCATGTTCTCCAAAATATGCTTACTACAGTAAAACGGCGCTACTAGTAGTCACCATGGTGCAATTAAAGTATCATATGTTACTTGTAACTATTATCATGCTCATATACCATGTTATCATATGCAGAAATGCATAGCAAAATAATACCTTTTCAGTTTGTAGTCATACTAGAAATACCTGAGGGAACCCATGGTGAATTGGCCTTAAACAAAAAGTAGGTTCATTCTATTCAGGTTGTATTTTGTATACCAATTTTTATATATCTGTTATAAATATACATATTCCAAAGCAGTTCGAGTTCAGTTCAAAGACAGCAATGTCTTATTCACATCACATACAACGTGTTCGGTCACTGTATATGCCGTTACATGACAGATTTTTATGTTCTGAAGTATTACAGCATATCAGTGTTCAGATTAATAGGAAAACACACCTACACACACACAGAGAGACAGTCATCCTGCTTGTGATTTTGTAATGATGCCCAGACTAAGAGAGCAGCTCTGGCTCCACTGAGGTGAACTGAAGTCTCTCCAGAGTCCACAGAATGTTTTCGATGCCATAGATATGTGTCTCTGATGGAAAAATATGAAACTAAATGGTCATTGAAATGTGGACAAGTATTTATAGTGCTTTTCACATTAGATATTGTTCCAAAAATATTTCAGATAAAATAGAGAAGAGATGGTTCAATTATTGTTTTTTTAAAGAATAAAACTAAATTACTATACAATCAAATAAATATAAAACCATTTAAAAGTAATACTATAATAAACAAACTATTACAATTTTTAATAAATAAATAATTAAATTGTGTAAACACTACAGTGCTACACTCTAAAAAATGCTGGGTTAAAAACAACCCAAGTTGGGTTGAAAATGGACAAATCCAGCAATTGGGTTGTTTTAACCCAGCGGTTGGGTTAAATGTTTGCCTAACCTGCTGGATAGTTTTATTTAATTCAAATATTGTTTAAAAATTACTGTATTCTTTGCTTAAAATGAACTCAAAGTATGTTGGAAATTAACATTTTTTAATATGTTTAATAAATGAACATTTATTAATAAGTTTAATGAATAATAATTAAACAATAAACATTTATTAAATTGCTTATTAATAAATGTTCACCTTTTGATTATTATTGTTGCCTCTACTAATTATGTGTCTGATTTTTAATTTCCAACCTATTTTGGGTTCATTTTAAGCCATACAGTAATTTTTAAACAATAGTTGGTCTAACATTTAACCCAACCGCTGGGTTAAAACAACCCAATCGTTGGGTTTGTCCATTTTCAACCCAACTTGTGTTGTTTTTAACCTAGCATTTTTTAGAGTGTACTAAATGTCCATATGTCAAATATTAACTTCATATTATTTATAATAATACAATTAAATTATTATAAAATTAAATTTAAAATTGTAAATAATAATAATAATGATAAATTAATAAAATTATTAAATAATGATTTAACTGTATAAACTAAATAACTAGCTTAGGTAATAATTTTACTTTAAAAAAAATACAATATTTAAATTGCATACTGTATTATGTAAAATGTAAATGTAATGTAAAAGTATATGACTCTACATCAATAATGATATATTTTAATGGTTTTGCCATGTAAGAATTAATATATGCAAATTACTTTAGTGTGCTACTGTAAAATAAATGTCCATAATAAGCCATATTAACTTTCTATATATTATTTCTAATAATTAAATTAAATTATAAGGAATTAAATAAATACGAAGTTAATAAAAAAAACAAAAATGAATCAATTGAATTGAGTAAATCCTAAGCAGTTCGCTTAGGAAATCATTTTAATTTGAAAGATTCTGACTTCATGCATAAATGTCACTGTAATTCATCTATATTAATACATAAGTTTAAAAAATAACCTCTCTGTAACCTGTCAGTTGACCACTGAATGCACATATACAGCAGTAGGGGTCCGTGGCTGTGACATCTCCATAATGCCTCCATTCATTTAAATGAAACCCAGTAAAAAGACTGCTTTCCCCCCTTAACGGACGCCGAAAAGCTGTGTCAATACCCTGTTGAGCAGGCGAAATGGGAAGTGAGTCAATGCGAGCTTGTTTAAATCCAGGCCCTGCATCAAATTGGGGTGAGTGATGAGAGTTTGGGTTCAAGACCTGAGCTGGGGTCAAAGAGGACAATCAGGTGTGTGTGACTCACTACAGCATGTGATCACAACCAATCACATGTCATTCAGTTCACCACAGTATTCAAAATATGAGGGGGGAAAAATGTTCCATTCCAATCAAAGCATAATAATGAATCATTTTAAATATGATCTTTTTTTAGCTTGAGATGTCAGAACACTGATGACTATGAATCAACCATTATATAGTCTCTAAACATTTCAAATATTTTCAGGACATTTTCAGGGCAGCCAAATTAAGACATGAAGTGTATTTTTGCACTATGAATTATCGGTTTCCATTATTCATTTGCCAGAAGCTAAATGCGAAGACAGGCCTATATTCAAAACATTGGCACTAGCATTGACCAAAGAACAAGAATTAATCATAAAGAGATTTACACAAATATTAGTTTCGGTGGTTTGCCGAGGTCTAACATTACCATTCGTGACATGATTTGAAACAGTGTATCTCTTCATTTTATGACCTCTAGGCTATTAGTGCACCTCACCTCTTACACTGTGTCCTTTATGCCAACATTTCTCAACATTTTTTGAGTACTGGACTCCCAACATATTTCAAACGATCTTCAAGGAACATCTAGGAGAAAATATGCTCATTATTGTAATTAATGTCGAGAGCAATCAAGTATGATTCACAAATTGACTTGAATTTTCATCAAAATCGTAAATTCTGTGGCAATTTCTTTTACGTAATTAATTATAAGACATATATTTATAAAATGTACGGTCCCTCTGCAATTACATCAGTTACAACTAGGAGGCCAAGGATCCCTCATTTTATGATTTAGTATATTACATCATTATAATTAAATGAGCTACATGTATCATGCTACTCAATTAGAGCAGATGTACACAGCAAAATCCCCAGAGTTAAATCAACTCTGCTCAGATTACATATGGTCCCTCTCTATATAGTGTTAAAGTAGCACTGAAGCAGAGTTAAAGTTAATGAGATAATTAAGTGATTAATCAAGTTATGATTGAGCATTAGTGATGAACACCTGCTGTTAACAGAATCAGAATCACTGAAGAGAAACACAATAACTACAAATGACTTCCAGCCAGTCTTAGATGAAATAAAAGACATTAAATCTCTCAAGATCTGATTAAACAACTCCACAAACAGCATATTATCTCATTAACTTTAAATCTGCTTCAGTGTTATTTTAACTCTATGTAGAAAGGCACCATATGTTCTCTGAGCAGAGATGATTTAACTTTGCTGTGTAGAGGTTCTAAGCCATATTTCAGTAATTTGTGAACATTAGCAACTAAAAATATTCCTATCCCATGATGACCCTCATCCCAAACAGAAAACTGAAGCATCAGCAGTTCTTTACAGGCCTGAAATTTGTCACCTCAAAGAAAACACTACTGTTTTCTATTCCTTCCACATGTTGGTCTACAGAATAAGCAATCCAGCATGTTCACTCTGATGAATATGTGTTTCTCGCTTTCATTTTAGAGAGACACTTGAGCAAACATGCCCATTTGCAAGCAGGGCTCCTGCTGTGAACAATAAAATACTGTGTCATGATGGTCTGAATGACATCTTTTAAAGCTTTTCAATAGCATTATGCAGCACAACTGTTTTCAACATTGATAATAAGAAGAAATGTTTCTTTAGCAGCAAATCAGCATATTAGAATGATTTCTGAAGGATCATGTGACACTGAAGACTGGAGTAATGATGCTGAAAACTCAGCTTTACTATCACAGAAATAAATTACATTGCAAAAATGAAAATAGAAAGCAGTTATTTTAAATTGCAGCAATAATTTATATTATATATAAGGTGTCAGAATACACAGTGCATTGCAGTTTGTTGCGTATGGGGCTGCATAGCTGCAGACCAGTCAGGGTGCCCATGCTGACCCCTGTCCACCACCGAAAGCGCCAACAGTGGGCACGTGAGCATCAGTACTGGCCAATGGACCAATGGAAGAAGGTGGCCTGGTCTGATGAATCATGTTTTCTTTTACATCACGTGGATGACCGGGTGCGTGTGCATCGCTTACCTGGGGAACACATGGCACCAGGATGCACTATGGGAAGAAGGCAAGCCGGTGGAGGCAGTGTAATGCTTTGGGCAATGTTCTGCTGGGAAACCTTGGGTCCTGCCATCCATGTGGATGTTACTTTGACATGTACCACCTACTTAAGCATTGTTGCAGACCATGTACACCCTTTCATGGAAACGGTATTCCCTGGTGGCTGTGGCCTCTTTCAGCAGGATAATGTGCCCTGCCACAAAGCAAAAATGGTTCAGGAATGGTTTGAGGAGCACAACGAGTTTGAGGTGTTGACTTGGCCTCCAAATTCCCCAGAT
This sequence comes from Hypophthalmichthys nobilis, assembly GCA_037950665.1. Classification (NCBI taxonomy): domain Eukaryota; kingdom Metazoa; phylum Chordata; class Actinopteri; order Cypriniformes; family Xenocyprididae; genus Hypophthalmichthys; species Hypophthalmichthys nobilis. The sequence goes on from CM075486.1 coordinate 14,178,434, forward strand.
CTCAATCCAATCGAGCATCTGTGGGATGTGCTGAACAAACAAGTCGGATCCATGAAGGCTCCACCTCACAACTTACAGGACTTAAAGGATCTGCTGCTAAGATCTTGGTGCCAGATACCACAGCACACCTTCAGGGGTCTAGTGGAGTCCATGCCTCGACGGGTCAGGGCTGTTTTGGCAGCAAAAGGGGGACCAACACAATATTAAGAAGGTGGTCATAATGTTATGCCTAATCGGTGTATATACGATGATGTTATATACTAATGATGTATACTAATGATGTTATATATACTAATGATGTTTACTACTCTATTTTTATATATATATAAAAGAATAAACAATACAATTTATACAATAATAAAAATAATCTAGTAATCCAACTACAAATGACAGTACACATTCAAGAGCATTTAAACCAGCAGTACAACACATATACTATTGATACTGCAATTTAGATGATGTCACCACTTTACCTGTTCATGACTGTTAACTCGCCTCCAGGGACGTGTAAAATCCTGTCCCTAATGAACTCACCCCTTCACTAAACTACAACAGTTATAAACTAAGCATGTTATAAGGGTCAACTTTTCACCCCTAAGCCCAGACAATACCACCAATTCACTGGCTTACAGAATATATTTTGAAATAAACCTGAATGGTCACTCGTGAGACCTCTAATTTAGATCCGTAAAGTAGCTACACAGAGCAACAATGTGCTAGTATGAGAATCAACAAAGCACAGCTTGTGTGACCAGACACAATATGTTTTCGTTTGTCCAGTCCAGGGTTTTAAGTTTCTATTTTACACACATGGTTTATAGTTCACACATGTGAATATATCGCAGGCTTTGTATATGATGCATGTGTAATGAGGTGTAATGAGGTGTACCAGCTCATTGGGGGTCCCTTTTTAGGACATTACTGATGTGGCTGTAAGTACCTGTGGCTAACGTTTCCTATTTTTTAAAAGACAAATAATTAAGTCTGAAGAAAACCATTAAAGTGTAACCAAGCAATTTTTGCATAACTTCTACTCTGCTCTGTTAAATGTCTGAAATGTTGGCCATGGTAGAGTTGCCTATTACATAATTACCCAGTCTTATCACACTTCCTGTGACAGGGTTCATGGGTTTAAAACAATATAATTTCCCATTTCCTGACCATATATAACATAAGTATGGGTGATGGATTCCACCATATTGTTTTACTGAATTTATGCACAATAGCGAGCAAGTTCAGCTGCAGTTGGCAAGATAATCAACTTGTTTGGGTATCTGAAGAATTTAAAATAACTATTGGGCAAAGAACGTTTCTTCCCACATAAGGATATGAGAGTTAAAGGTGTATCTCACACTTCAAAAACTTGCAGAAAAAGCAGCTTCTGTTGGTGAGTCAGCACTTTAAAGTTTGAACTGTGAAATTCCAGCACCATCAGATGCAGACTGATATTTGGTTGAGAGATTCTTGCAAGCTTTTCCAGTGTCCCTAAATATACCACACCAAAGGCCTGCAATAGAGCCTGTACTACACGGGAAACTGAAGCATTTATTTCCACAGTAGAGTCATCATATTCTCGCCCACCTGATGATAAAGACTCATAAACTATGTACATTTCATGATGTTTACTACTCTATTTGTACACAAATACAGGGAAGAAAGCAATGACCCCATGACCCTTTCTCAAATTAAAAGACCTAGAAAATATTATCTATACTGAAATACTGGAATGAAAATTGTATGATGGTTAGGGGGAAACTGGGGTTCATTGGAACAATTTCCATTCATTGTTGAATATGTCTGATGAAACGACCATTAAGATAACTAAACACTGGGTAATTAATGGGTTATTTATGCTGGGTTCAGCCTGTTGAGTCATTTTATTGGGTTATTTTTAATGTTTTTACCAGGTGCTGGGTAGTTTTTATGTAACTCAGTTGATGGGTCATTTTTACAGTCAATACAAATGATGAACCCCCTCACATATCTATCCAGCGCTGGGTTAATGTGACCCAATGTTGGGTAGTATGTGCCAAAACAGTTAAAACTGAATACATTTGTCAATGGTCATTTTGTATTCTGTACTGACAGAAAATTTCCTGAGGGGAAACTTCCTAAATGAAATTAAGGTTTGTATTACATCAAATTATTACAGTACAAATAGGAACACGTCTTACATGGGAGCACTAGCTGTGGTCACGCTATTCGTTTCACAGGTTGAAACTTGTCTGACAGACGAGATATCAAAAGGTAGAGCTGTTTTTGATATAGCTTCGCAAACATGAATATTAGCATAAGATTGAACTGGAACAGCATACCGATACCAGTTTTCTTCCCACAGATTCCCATTGGCTGCTCTTGCTCTTACTTTGAGTGTTCTACAGTAGATATATGAAGACTGATTTTATAGTGCATTTTTATTATTTAAATGAAAAAAACATTCAATATCAGGTTGATTGACCCAGCACTATGCCATAACCCAGCAAATGGGTTAATGTATAAACCCAACAAGCTGGGTCAAAATAACACAGCAAGTGTTCTGTCCAATATTTACCCAACACTGGGTTGCCAAATAACCCAGAAATGGATGTTTTTAACCCAGCATTTTTTGGTGCGAATGAGAATGAAATTAAATGAAACTGAAAAACCCAGACACATTTAATGTCACTAAATATTTCCTAAATTTTATATCTTATCTAAATATATAACTGTTATATTCTATCTTTGACAGATTTTGATTAAAAGTTATTTTTTTTAATAGAATTACTGATTGTAAAGAGGGAAAGCACATTGCATTTTTGTGAAAGCATCCTATTATGTCCCAGAATTGAAACCTGTGCCAATCAAACTTGCTAGCCTATCCACCCCAGTCTCCCCCAAAGTTTTGATTTGAAAATTCAAAATGCCACTCAGGGGCACTCAATAGTCCCCACTCCCACTTTTCTGCCTCCTTCTGCCCTTTTCTGTCTCTCTCTCCCACTCTCCTTGCTAAACTTCTGCCCAATTTGAATTAGATCCCTTTCTGCTCCTGACTCACACAGGGAACGCAAGCAGTCCAAAAACACGGGAATTTAGACATTTCCCAACCAACAGATTAATGCAAGACACAAGGACATTTCAAAGAACAACTAAGACAAACAAGAAGGGACAATACTAGTTTGGTAAGTTTTTTATATATAAATAAAAACTATTTATAGTTGTTAATATTAATTTAACTTGAAGTTTGAGTATGCATTTTTGATATATGTATGCACAGCACAATTTTTATTTATAGTATTAGGTTATACAGTTTCATTGATTACATGATTAGCAATTTCTCAAATTTTGTTGTTTTATTAATATTCAATGTTAAAGCATGTGAATTAGAATAATAAAACTCAATATTATGGCTATATTTATTATATATTCTTATTATATTAATATCTAACCAATACTAAATTAGTATGCTTGCCTTAATTACATTGAGGTCTGGGTTATTTGGTGTGCAAAGGCCTTTGTTTCTTTTTGCATACACTTTCAATGCAACAGGAATGTTGCGGTTTTAATTTGCATTTTAAACATTAGTTATTACTAATAACTTTTCATCTTGCATGTAAAATTCTCCTGATAAGGATGGACAAGGTGTGTCGTAGGTGAAGCTACCTTGCTAAATCGATTGCAAGTGTGCATAATAGTTGTGATCTATGTGACCAAATGCATACCAACAGATTATACTGTACGTAGTATGTTTGTGCATTACTATTAACATGACATACTTTCACTATACCGTATTACAGTACTAGACTTGCTTACCTGCCACTCTATGTGTTGAATGTGGACAGTGTTCTGGTTCTGTGGCACTCTTGGGGTTTTAGTGATTTAGGGCCTCCTGTGGAATACAGCAGAGTGTTTACATTGGCTTTAACGCAGGCCTGGGTCCATGAGCACAGACCACAGCAGGAACAGAACTCTGCTTATTGGCCGATGCCTGATGGGAAGAGAACATACCACACTGGCTGAATGGAGATACTGTGGAAGTCCTCTCTCCACCTCTGCTTGACAAGACCAGAATATAACTGTAGACACGAAGTGGCATTTTTTTAAAACAGCATTTGAAAGGCACATGTGACTGGTCATTTTAAAGAAGGCAGGACACAGTTGACTTTTTTTAAAGACTAGAGTTGGAGCTAGCCAGTAAGCAGATATACTTATAAAGAAATCATTGTAATAAAAAGCATTCATATTCATCATATTAAAAGTGTTCATTCATTCATTCACTGTGAGACGTTATTTATTCCTCTGGAATAGAATGTAAACTTGTCTTCATGACAGAGGAGATCTTCCATGACTCACCTCAGACAGCTGAGTTAACATATTTCCGTCTATCAAGAAGATGTTGAATGTGGCGCTTCTCACCTCACACAACCTATTTGTGTGTGTGTTGGCGCATGTGGTATGAAAAACATATTTTCAGTGCAGAATCTATTGAAAATAGGATTACATATAAAAAACAACCAAACTATACTGACTACACAGAGTTGTCTCCGAGTACTACATAAACCAATGAAAGCATGCTTGAGGTCTCATTCACTTGTATAGGAAGTGGTCTTTTGTTCTTATCCTACTGGCATAAAACAGTAAAACAGAAGTAAGGCATTCGAGGTGGGAGATAAAAAGCTGCTTCAGGGCTGTGCCAGGATGGAGGTCTCCTACAGTCACTCAGTGCATTTAAAACAGCTTGATTCAGAAAACCTGAGCAACAGCCAAGAGGGAAAAATTTAGGCAAAGTGGTGAATGATACACTGTGCTCATTATCAGATTGAACGGTAGCATTTATATATCATACAAGAAAATATTATGCTTTTTTTCCAGGTAGATTTCACAGTAACCATTGATTAAAATTCAACTTACCAAGCCCAGAACACTTCCTGTTGCACAAACAGTGAACTATTCTTCTTTAGAGAGAGACAGGGAGAAAGAGTGTACGTGTGAAAATTTAAATGGGAGAGTGGATTAATGACGTCGTGTTTCCAATCTATTCCAAATTTCCACCCAGAGTACAGTACAGCTCAGTCAGGCCCTGTAAAGCCTCAGAAATGGAGAAACTCCCTTTGGATCGACTTGAGTGATTTGCTCAGTTTATTGTGCCCTAGATACAGGCTCAGAAAAAAGTGTGCAAAACTTGTACCTTTAGGGGTACAACATCCTGTCACTGGGACTGTACCTTATTTACCTTTAAAGGGGTCATATTAGTTACCTTAAGGGTACATAGTACTAATGTACACTTTTTTTTGGGTTATAAGAAACAAAGATGTGCCTTTAAGGGTACTGCCCTAGTGACAAGATGTTGTACCCCTAAAGGTACTTTACAAGTTTTGCACAGTGTATCTTTGTTCTGGCTGTTGAGGCCTTCAATGCATCACTGTTGAATATTGGTCAAATGTGCATGGTGCCATATAAATTAATGTAAAACAAACACTTTTTTTTCTATATTTTTTTTTTAAGGTGAATCATGTCTTTGATTTGGCTTCTGCTGTATGCATGCATCCATGCCATTTATGGCATCATATTTTTCGGAGACATGGCTGGTAGGTGAATGTTTGTTGCTTTTTGGATGGCTAAGTTTTATTTCTTTTAAGTGAATGAGAATTTCAAAAAGTTGTGTTGTACAGATCAGGACAGCACCCTCAGTGTGAGCATCCCTGTGGAACAGACACTGCGCCCCCTACTTGGGGGGAGCATGGTCATACCCTGCTACTTTCAGGACAACACTGTCCAGGACCCTGGTGCCCCAACCATCGCCCCACTGTCCCACCGTATTAAGTGGAGCTACATCTACAAGGGCAGAATATCACTTATTCTGGTTGCCAGTGGTGGCTTGGTGCAGGTTGAGAGAGACTACTTGGACCGGGTTCATATGGTAAACTACCCCATGGTGCCAACTGATGCTACAATTGAGATCTCAGAACTCCGCTCCAGTGACTCTGGCTCCTACCGGTGTGAGGTCATGCAGGGGATTGAAGATAACTATGATTCAGTGGGAATGCAAGTTCAAGGTAATGCACTTTCAAACTTTTCAGGCAAAATAAAGGACATCAAATATATCAATAACAGAAAGTGAGAATTAAATAAATGGGTCAAATTTTTACAGGTATTGTGTTTCACTATCGAGCAATTTCTACCCGATATACATTGACATTTGAGATGGCAAAAGCAGCCTGCATCCAGAACAGTGCTGTTATTGCAACTCCCGCACAGTTGCAAGCTGCCTATGATGATGGATACCATCAATGTGATGCTGGCTGGCTTTCAGATCAAACTGTGAGGTAATGTGAAGAGGTCAATATCTAATAACTATATAAATAAAAACCACAAGCAGTCAATACATTATCAATACAATGGAAAAAAAAAAGTCTGTATTTTGCACTAAAAATTTTTATCTTCTAAAAAAAAAAAAAAAACGCTGAAATGACAAGCAATACTAAAATGATAACTATAATAACATTCTATGCAATTCTCCATAGGTATCCTATTCATGAGCCAAGGGAGCCTTGCTATGGAGACAAAGAAAATTTCCCAGGGGTACGAACATATGGAGTCCGAGACATCAATGAGACCTATGATGTGTACTGTTTTGCAGAAAAAATGTCAGGTACCTCAGGCAGTGTTTCCAAACTGAAATGTATCTAGTTGGTGAGTTTTTGCTATGTTTTCACTTTATTGATTCTCCTCGTCACCCAGGCAGAGTTTTCTACTCCATGTCTGTGGAGAAGTTCACCTTTGCAGAGGCTGAAGACCAGTGTGCAAAGTTGGGAGCCCAATTGGCCACAACGGGGCAACTGTACCTGGCATGGAAGACTGGCATGGATGTGTGCAATGCTGGCTGGCTAGCAGACAGGAGTGTGCGGTACCCCATTAACATAGCTCGACCCCAGTGTGGTGGGGGGCTTTTGGGAGTGCGAACGGTTTACCTGTTTCCAAATCAGACTGGGTATCCATACCCAGACTCCCGCTATGATGCAATCTGTTATGAAGGTAAGAACAGAGAATGTATTTCATATTTTTAGCTTATTGCATTTTTTGTTTGTTATAATCGATTAAAATCATTTACATATTCCAGATCAATTATATCATAAAATCAATAAAGGAATAGAAACTCAAAAAAAAAAAAAAAAACCTTTATTCCAAAGCTTGTACCTATTTTTATATGCAGTTGCAAAGAAGAGGCAAAGATAGAGCATCCAAGCAGATCCTTGTCCTGATATGACTGGCAATTCTCACAAACATTGTAAATTATTTTTCAGAAGAAGAAGAAAAGGTTTTAACAAACACCTCATCATTTCCTGAAATATACACTACCGCCGATTCCATGTTCAGTGTGGCTACAGTCACCTCAAGCCCATCAGACTATACTGAAGACATGACCACAAAAGGGGAGGTCCGTGGCCAACTGGTTACAGATGAGCCTCTTAACATCACAAGCATAGAGGTTACAGATGAGCCTCTTAACGTCACAAGCATAGAGGTTACAGATGAGGCTCTTAACGTCACAAGCATAGAGGTTACAGATGAGCCTCTTAACGTCACAAGCATAGAGGTTACAGATGAGGCTCTTAACGTCACAAGCATAGAGGATACAGATGAGCCTCTTAACGTCACAAGCATAGAGGATACAGATGAGGCTCTTAACGTCACAAGCATAGAAAGTCTCCTAACACTACCTTACAGCATAACTGGGGTTGAGGAGGAAGTCGTCAAAGTGGCCGTGGCTCTGCCTAATCTAGGATACGAGATTCCCAAGGACAATGTCACTGCTGGTAAGTAAACTAAACTGGATCCAATCTGTGAGATAGCCACATAATGTTAGCACTGTAAATGCCAATGCATCCCACACACCACTTAAGGAACTTATACTGACATAATAATTATGCCAAATGTAATAATTGAGCCAAAACAAGGATTTGCAAAGAGTTGCAGGCACAAAATTGCAGGTGCCTCGACTGATTTCCAAAGCATATGCCAATACCATAAACAGCAGAGTTTTGCAACTCTTTGAATGGTTCTCTATCAAATATGGCCAAATCTTTCCTCACCCTAGAAACAAAGGGAGTAGTATTCCACTATCGTGCTGCCTTGAGGCGCTATGCTTACACCTTTGAGGAAGCACAAGTGGCGTGTCAGAAGCTGGGAGCAGTCATAGCCACCCCTGAGCTCCTTCAGGCTGCTTATGAAGCTGGCCTTCATCAATGCAGTGCAGGTTGGCTAGAGGACCAAACTGTCAGGTGATCATATTTTTTACAAAGTGCTGCTCTATGTTCCTCACTGCATTTGTTTCTGTGAATTAACTGGAATCTTGGGTCACATATTTGCATGTTGACACCTTATATAGTATTTTACATTGTGTTTAGGTATCCAATCGTGCATCCTCGAAAGAACTGCTCTGGAGATCAGGAGGACACCCCTGGTGTGCGCTCCTACAATGTTAGGCCTGCATATGAGCGGTATGATGTGTACTGTTACATGGACCAAATAAAGGGTGAGTAAGTTCATTCATGACAATACAATGGACATATATTGTATATTTAATTGTCTATAATCTCACTGTTTGGTCTTTGTCCCTTAGGGGAGATCTTCCACGTGAGTTCACTAGCAGGCTTCACCTACTATGAAGCTGTAGCCCATTGCAGAAAACTGGGTTCTACTCTAGCCTCAACTGGAGAACTCTATGCTGCATGGAATCAGGGTTTCCACAAGTGTAGTCCTGGCTGGCTGGCTGATCGCAGTGTCCGCTATCCTGTCCGCAACCCAGGCTTCGGTTGTGGTGGAAAGACTGCAGTCCACACTATTTATGCTCAACCAAACCAAACAGGCTTCCCAAACCCATACTCCAGATATGATGCATATTGCTTCAAAGGTATAACAGCTTTTAAGCCTGCATGTACGAGTTTCCACTGAAAGACAAGACTGGGTGTTGATCTTGGAGATTCTCATTTATTTTTCAGCAAATCTGTCTATACTCCTTGATAAGGATACGATGAATGCTACAAGGACGGAGAAGGATCTTAACATGACGGACATAACAGAGCTGCTGAGACCTGGTATCAAATATATTTGATTTCTCCGCTTGCTACTGCTAATCTATTCTGCATTATTGTCATATTTAGGCATGCTTACTTTCAGTAATGTGTGTTGCAGTTCGTCCAATTGTCCCTCCCTTGACTGTGGACCTGTCTGGTTCTGGATCAGGCTCAGCATCAGGGGATCCTGATTCCATTTCTGGATACATGTCAGGGAGTGGCATACCCAGTGGGAGCATATCAGGTTCTGGCCAAAGTGGTGATGGATCAGGTCATCTTGTGAGACTCCAAGAAGGTGCTGATACACTGATGTGGCAGACTTCTGCCTCAGGCAGCACTTTGGAGGCTAAAGAAGGTAGTGGCAGTGGTAGTGGTGTTATCATAACTTCAGGAATAGGATCAGGGGACCAAGGATCTGGAGAGGAGTCTGGACTCTTCCAAGAACAAAGTGGAGCTAGTGGCCTTCCATCGGGACTTGGCAGTGGAATTAGCGGTTCAGGAACAAGTGGATTCTTCAGTGGTGGGGAATCGAGTGGGTCAGGCTTCTTCGATGTGTCATTTATAGACTCAGAAATGATTGATCTGACTGCAAGACCTTCTGGAGAACAGGAATTGTCTGGTATTACCCCATTTGGCTTGACTGATGTTAGTGGTTCTGGCTCTGCTATTGACTTTGGATCTGCCTCTGGATTTGGATCTGCCTCTGACTTTGGATCTGCCTCTGACTCTGGATCTGCCTCTGACTCTGGATCTGCCTCTGACTCTGACTCTGGATCTGCCTCTGACTCTGGATCTGCCTCTGACTCTGGATCTGGATCTGCCTCTGCCTCTGACTCTGGATCTGCCTCTGACTTTGGATCTGCCTCTGACTCTGGATCTGCCTCTGACTTTGGATCTGCCTCTGACTCTGGATCTGCCTCTGACTCTGGATCTGCCTCTGACTTTGGATCTGCCTCTGGCTTTGGATCTGGATCTGGCTCTGCCTCTGGCTTTGGATCTGGCTCTGGATCTGGCTCTGCCTCTGAAACCTCAAGTTTCATCTCTTCAGGTCATCCCTCAGGAGAGGTGTCTGTTCACAGTCAGAAACACGATGAAGAGATTGTAATTCTAACAGACAATGAGGTCATTGAGTTGACATTTAGGTCTACCTTTGGACCAGAACAGGGTCGTGGATCAGTGGAAATCAGTGGAGAGGGCAGTAGTCAAGAACATTATGCTGAGGACATATCTCTTTCCAGTAGTACTTTATATGAAGATTACTTGAATGCCAATGAAACAGATGATCCCCTACCAGAAAGAGATGAGCAAATTAATGTCACCACACAAGTGTTTGATGTGTCTGATCAGTCACCTCTGAACACCACACCACCCACCACTTCTGTACTCACCACTTCACCTTCAGCTTTACTACAAGTGCCAAAAGCTATAGAGGAACCATCTGTTATTGATGGTAATAACTGAACAAAACTATCATTTTGTTGTTATTCATCTAGTGTACAACAACCTTCATATTAACATTTGGAAATTAAGGTGAATATATCTATCTTTGGCAGCTTCTGCTAACCCCTGTGATCCAAACCCCTGTGGTCAAGGTTTATGCTCTCTACAAGATGGCTTTGCAGTATGTCAGTGTCATTCAGGATTTAGTGGGGAAAACTGCTCAACACGTAAGTGTAAAGTCATAGAGCATATTAAAAATAACTGACCACAAACATACCATCATGCTGTACTTTATCTATTGTGACCAAAGCAAAGTTTTAACCACCTTTGTCTTGCTGACTTTTTACTTCCTACGCATACACTTCCTACTTCATACACAACATGAAATTCTAAATCATAAGGGGTGTATGTTAATGATGAATTACTAGGGTATTTGAAAGGAACACATTTTGCCTAGTGGAGTACACAGATATAACCCTGCTCAGTGTATAGGGAGCAGTGAAAACTGCACAGGGACCCTGTGAATTGAAGCGCAGCCTGTCAGTCTGGCGTAACTAGCCACCCCTTAAAGAACACATAATAAAAACTATATCAAATTCATTGCCTCTTTTGTGTTGTCAGCGATACAGGGATGTGCCGAGGGGTGGACAGAGTTTATGGGCAGCTGTTACATTCATTTTGATGTGCGAGAGACCTGGACCAAAGCTGAGCAGCACTGTCAAGAGCTAAACTCTCACCTGGTTAGCATATCCTCCCGACAAGAACAAGAGTTTGTGAGAAGTGAGTTGAATTTGATTTCTTATAAAAGATATGTACCTTTTTGATCTAAATGAAAGCACTTATACATTTCTAAATCACCTAGATCAAGCTCATGACTATCAATGGATTGGACTAAATGACAGGAATGTGCAAAATCAGTTTCACTGGACAGATGGAAGTCCTTTGGTGAGATTTTTTTCAGAACTGAGTGACATCCATGATCTGAGGCATCTGCAATATGTCACTGTTTAAACCAGTGCTACTTTCTCTGCAGGAATATGAAAACTGGAGACCCAACCAGCCAGATAATTACTTCAACACAGGAGAAGACTGTGTTGTAATGATATGGCATGAGGATGGCCAGTGGAATGATGTACCCTGCAACTATCATCTTCCTTTTACTTGCAAGAGCGGACCTGGTAAGAAGAGGTGATAGACATTAACTTCAGCACCAAGTCAGTCCCACCTAATTAGCTATGAGAGCTCATTAAATAGCTACATCACAATAGCTATTTAATGACATTACAGTCATTATGTTAATTACCAATGGATACTGTAAATGCAAATGAACTACTATTCCTTGATTTAATACGAAGAGAATAGTATTTTGCTATTTTATTTTACTCTTTCTGTAGTCACATGCTCATCACCTCCTGAGGTGAAGAATGCCAGGATGTTAGGCAACAGCAAAGATCGCTACCCTGTTAACTCCATCGTTCGATACCAGTGTGACAGTGGATTCATACAGCGCCACCTTTCTGTAGTACGCTGCTTACCTAATGGTCAGTGGGCGGAGCCTCAAGTGGAATGCATAGGAGGTAAGTATATGTCCCACACACTTGAGGACAAAGTTAAGGTTAGTATGTTATGTTTTGTGGAGTAAAGTTCCAACTCAAAAATCAACAAACATATTTGTGTCCATGTTATTACCTATCTCAACAGGCAAAATAATCAACAGGCTACGGAAAAGATCCCTCAAGACACATCCCAAGGCAGTCAATAGTCGGACATGGAGGAAGGTCCTCTAAACAGGACAAAAAACGCACACTTTAAAACATCCAGAGGACTGTTATTAATAAAGATCATCTGTACAGAAGCCTTATTTACTCAAAAGAAAATCTAAATGACAAGGGAACAACCTTATGTAGTGACAAACTTTATTTAGCCTGTCTGGCTGATTGGTTTACAAGTTCTATTTAGAGCTCTGTTTTGGAGAGAAGAAAGAAAGATATCTGGGTTTATTTAAATTTATTTGGCATTTCCGGATTGTATTTCTCCTATATTTTACCCTAACCCATAAATACTGGGTGACAAGAGATAATCTAATCTATAAAGAATAGATTAAATTGCACAGAGTGCCATTTAGATAACCTAAAAAAAGCACAAAAAAATAGCGAAGAACAGAAGTTTACTTTAGTTAGTAGGTGCATTTTCCTCCAGGCCACAAGGTGACACTAATGCTTACTTGTGTGAACATTTTCCCGCTAAGATCTGTGGCTATGTTCAGAATGAAATAGTGGCTGCATCCGATATCGCATACTTCCCTACTATATTGTAGGTGAAAAACAATATGTGACAAAAGAAGTATGTCTGAATTCACAGTACTCATAAAAGAGTAGGCAAAAAGTACCCGGATGACCTGCTACTTCTGGCTAGATTCTAAAGTGTGCATACGATGGACACTTTACCATCCCATGAGGCCACGGGAGAGGATTTGTGAATGGCAGTGAAGTGACATAACTGACAATTTCTGACGCAGCCACTAGCTTACTACTTTCTGAATATGGCACAGTATACTGTAAACTGCCTACAATTAAAAAATAAAAATGAAATAGTAGGCATTGCATCGTCACATTACCTATTACTTTGCATACGAGTAGCATCAATAAAATGTGCATACTGTTTACAGTATACATGCTAAATATACATACTAAATACTGCACCAATAGTACAAGTAGTATAGCAGTATGCAGTTCCACACACAGCCTCTAGAACTGTCAAATGCCGCCCCCCAATTTGCATACTCCTAGTATATATTTCACCAATGCACATTTTGAATATGTAGAAAAACAATAACAGTATTGGGATATATTTTTTTTTTATTGTATTGTTGCATCCTGTTTGCATTTGAATGTAAGTATTAGGATGAAGCTACACAATACCTTAGCTTAACTTTTAGGTTCATACATTTCCATGTGGCAACATTGGCCTTGCATTCCTTGTTAGTTTTAAAAAGAGGACACAAGGGGTTGTGAGCAATATTAGCCCAAAAAGAATGCACAGATGCACTTCAGAAATCTGCCAGAAATAGGGTACCATCCAGGCACCTTTGGCATACTATTTTCAACATACTATGATTTGATGCAAAAAAAATCTTATCTGGCTTACTACTTAGGGTAGATAGTGTGCAGATTGGGACAAAGTCCAAAAACATCAGTGTATTAAGTAGCACAAAGGTAATATTGTCTGGATAATACTTAAGTTCAGAACAAGAAAAAAGGCTTGAATGACCACAGCTGGAAACAATTACATTTAAGTACATTAGTATTTCAAATTCTTTAAATAAGATGTGTCTTTTTTATTTGATTTGTTGTTTGTTGTAGTTTAAATGTCTAGTTGTATCTCTGTGAAACTGTGAAAGATAAATTCCCCAGCTTGATTCTAGGTCAGCTTGCATAGTATACAAATGTTTACTCAGACTAGAAATATATAATATCCTGTCTACATTAGCTGTAATGATAAAATTATATTAGTGACTTTTGTGTCACAGGAAGTGAATGGTTGCTTATGGCACTTATTCCTTGTTGTGCAATGCATTCACTCTTCCTTAATTTATTAATTCACAAATTCGTCTTGGCCTTCATAATATACTTGAGCTCTTATAAATGAAATTTTGTAGATATCAAACAATCTAACGTATGAGACAAGCATTAATATTCAAATGAGTACAATATGGCATCAGAAAACAAGACAAGAATTTTGAAATGGCCTAAACGTTAAAGTTTATATTATTAATCCAACACACAAAATGCCCCACTATGTTTGATTGACAGAGTCAATCGTTTCCAATACAGTGAGTGAAGACACTGGAATTACTCTCTGTTCCCAGCAATATCCATCTCTCATTTTGCACTCTGTCACTGTCATCTCAATGCTGAGCTCATATCTGTCCTAGTACCCCTGAAATAAACTGACTAAATGTGTGTGAAAAAGGTGTTTTTCTTTTAATATCAGAGAATGATTAAAACCAACCATTGCATCACAAAAAATAAATTGCAAAAATAATGTCTGTTTTCAAACAGCTTTTTCGAACACTCCATCCGTCTGCCATTGGTCAGACAAACAGATAATCCTACCCCAAATTCCTGCCATTGGTTTAGCCAATGTTGTTGTCGTCTGGCTCATAGACATATATATTTATGTCTATGGTTGGGCTGGTCAAGATGTTCAAACAAACAGAGCCAGACTGTGTTTTCTGGGAAATAAACCTACCAATGGTTTACTTATAGTTTTTTTTCCCTGCATATTAAACTGGGATGTAAAGTATTTTAACATAAAAACCTACTAACATTTAAGTGGTTGTATGGTGAGTTTGTGTGAGAGAAAGAGAAATGTTGAGAAAAACTTGTGCTGGGTTCTGACTGATTTCACTAGTTAGAACTTGGCCTCTATTTATTCAATATAAAGTCATTTTACCCCAAATTACCATAGAGATTTTTCTAACGTCTAATCTTTACTCTATACAGGATTCCTACACCCTGAAAAATGCATTTCCATAACTTTTCAATGACAACTGCAATCATTCATGATTACTAAATAATGATTCTTTAGAGACTGAAGAAACAGAGTCAATATTAATACAAATATCTGATTATTTAAAAATATACATTTTTTACATTTTCATTCTTTTTGTTTTGTTTTGTTTTTTTTTTGTTTCCAGGCCTGATTTTTTTTTTTTTTTTGACATTTTGTTATATTTTCAGATTAGCTGTGGAAACCCTGAATTCTGTACATAGTGGCAACAAATAGCATTTGGACAAATATAAAAAAATAATAATAAAAAAGGGTAGAAAAGAAAGTGCCCAAATACTTTATACTTTGTCAATCTTTTGACGAACTTCTTTTGTGATATGTTTAAGTATTTATGGTATTTCTTACTTTAAAATAAAACTATTGTTGAGAGACAGGTGTATATATATACATATATATACATGTTGTAGGTTTATATATATATATATATATATATATATATATATATATATATATATATATATATATATATATATATATATATATATATAAACCTACAACAGTTCATGTGGACATACCCAGCTTACCCAACATCCAGGGCCTCATTTATCCGGCAAACAACACTGTGCCTACTTCATGACATTTTCTCAAGGGAAAAGAAAATCCTAAAAGCTGATGAATATACCTCTCTTACCTAACACTGTGCATCTTTATGTGCTGTTAGCAGAGTGAAAAAGCGAGACTGAGGAACACTGTTGGCTTTTCATGTGCTCCACTCCACTCCTCCCCCGCCTTCCGTCCATGTTTGGGAAGCAGGTGTAAATAGGGCACATCTTTGACGCCAAAGGATCATGAAATCCTGTGGAAAGGGTGGGATAGTCATACCCCCTCCCATATTTGGCTTAATGTTAAACAGGTACACCGTTATGAAGGATGTCGACTGAGGTTGTTGTTGTTTTAGTTCTCTGACGCGGGATCCCGCTGACTTACATTCGCGCGCCCTCTGCTGGTCAGGATAAGAAACTACCCAAATCAAATGTCATACAGAGGACGAGGACAAGGCTGACTTATTCCAAAACAGAAACAGTCTGTCTACGTGATTTATTGGGTGGTGCGGACATTTGAAACAGCTGTAAGTAAACACATACAGAATAGTTGTTGGGGAAAACTGTTTATTGACAAGACAACTGGCTTCTCGGATGACGACGTCTTATATAATAGTAAGAAGTCATGCATACAAATGTAATACCAGCAGATGGCACAGACTAACTGATTTTTTTTTTTTTTTTGCATTAAAATGCTTCATATCTCAAGCAATCAGATAATAAAAGTGTTTAAAGAATGACCCACCACCAAATTCAGGCTTTAACCCTAAAAAAACATTGTAGAACTATACATGCTGTATAAAATTTAATAACCACAGAAATTGAGTTAGTTTTAACCTTCATTTTTTAAATTGTAAATACCCAAATCAGCACTGGGAATGTAATTTTACCACACAGTATAATATTTTAGCGGAATTCCAGGACATTTTAAATCAAATCAAGACACAATACAAACACGTTATTATGATTTGAATATCAGTAGTGTAGAAAAAGAAGTACTAAATTGTTCGTTGTGGTTTTCACAGAAGTGTTTATACATTTAAAATGAATTGTACTGTTTACCAGCGGACTTTGTAGCAATACACGCCATGTTTTAAATGCTTCGGAGGGAAGCCAAAGCTGCGGACTCCTGGTTCTGGTGTACCACAGTTCTCCCTTGGTTGGACGATTGGGTACCGTACACTACCGTCAGCCAACCAGCCTGCATCACACTGGTCCAATCCCACAAACCTCCAGGCTGCGTATAACTGGCCAACTTTAGCAATATGACCTCCATCGTCCTGACAGGCTTTCACTGCCTCAGTGAAATTTAGTTTGATGGGATGTTGCAAGAAGTAGACCTCTCCTGAAGTTGAAGAAAGACATGAGGTAATTTGTCACATCATATTTAAAGGGATACTTAAAGGTATAGTCCACCCAAAAATGAAAATTACTCCCTGATTTACTCACCCTCAAGCCATCCTAGGTGTATCTTTCAGATGAACACAATCGGAGATATTTAAAAATATCCTTTATTAACCCCCTGGAGCCGTCCGAATCATATTTATGATGGATGGATGCACTTTTTTTGGCCTTCAAAACGCCCCCCATTCACTACTATTATGAAGCTTGGTAGAGCCAGGATATTTTAAAATAAATCTCCAATTGTGTTCTTCTGAAAGAAGACCTACACCTAAGATGGCTTAAGGGTGAGTAATCATGGGATAATTTTCATTTTGGGGTGAGTTATGCCTTTAAATACAAATATGACCTCACTTCAGAATTGAATGCCAATAATTGACCCAAGATAGACTGCAGAAGCAAAAAACAACTGGCATATCAAGGCAAACAGCTTTAAAATATATGCATGACTGATTAAAACAGGGAAGAATGCCATTTTATAATTAATCCTTGTTGGCAAGTTGACCCAACTTGTCAACCTGAACTTATAATTATAAAATAGGAACATTTTCCAGAATGAGCAATGCAGTCACATGTACAATATCATGAGGTGAATTTACTATTAATTAATCTCTGACTCTGATTTAAAAATATAAAACACCTGTTGAGAGCACAGCTATGGAAAATTTTAAACATTTATCATTAAAGATTCCATGGAAACACACAAGTGTGAGCCAAGACTGGATGAAGTTATACAATGTTATATGAAGTTATATATAGACTCCACTTGTCAGTATAAATATATACAAATATTATTACCGCTAATGGATGAGGTGAAGCAGAAGGCATCAAACCGGTCCAGACTTTTGTCTCGAACGCCGTAGCTCCGTACACCAGGTGCCAGGTGGGTGCCGCCACAAGCCTCTCGTGGCACTGAGACAGGATATTGTGCCGTCCCATCAACGAGCCACCCAGCATTACACCAGTCCAGCCCTTCCTGCCAAGCAGCGAAGAGCTGCTCAAAGGTAGCCAGGTGTGCATCTTGCTTCTCACATGCCTCCTTAGCCTCATAAAAGTTCATCAGATAACGCCCCCTAAGGGAGTAATAGGGGAACACCACACCTGTGGAGCACAAGAGTACAATGCATCACTGAATAACCTGTACTGATATAAGACAAATATAACATAATTAAAGGGTTAGTTCAACCAAAAATGAAAATTCTGTCACCCGTAAGACCTTCGTTCATCTTCGTAACACAAATTAAGATATTTTTGATCAAATCCGATGGCTCAGTGAGGCCTCCATTCACAGCAAGTTAATTTAGACTTTCAAACGCTCAGAAAGGTATGAAGCTGAATCCAGTTACTTATTCATTTGTTACTTATTGACACGTGAACCTCCCATTTAAATAACGTGACGCTTCCTTATGCACGCTACGTGCATGGCACTGTTCACAATGAGCACTGTTGGAAATGAACTGAGAAATTCAGCATTTCTCCGCCACATTTAAGGTTGCGTTAAATCCGACTACATGGATTATTAGAGCGTGTATTGATCTAGTGCAAAAGAAAATTTTGGCACATTCTACTGTACCGATATTTTTCAATTGACCGTTAAAGTTTTAAATGGGACAATACATACAGACAGTGTTGTCAAGTCCGCGGTTTTTCCGCGGAGTTGGGCTACTTTTACACTGTTTCCGCGGGTTGTTTTTCATGTCCGCAGGTTGAATCGACCCCAAATAACATGATATTTAGCCCTTGAATGTGAATTTTTCCCAGGGGAGCCCCGCCAAAAACACGGATTTTACCCCCCGGAACGCGATTTTTACCGTGGGACCACCCCCCCTGAAATGCGATTGGGCTAGTTTTGAGGAGCAATTGGGCGGGTTTTGTTGTGAAAACCTGGCAAACAGAGCCACCTACTGCACCATCATCCATTTTTGCTGTGCTATTTCTCGGCCGCCACAGAGGGTACGTTAAAGTGGACATTAGCCCCTTATAGTAGAGCTACATCTCTAATGAAATCCACACTTTCAGCATTTTTTGCTGTAGAATTCTTTTTTTATGAGCCGTTGAACTTGGCACATTACACAATGAGCCGCCTATTTTCTGTCCATTTCACGGTGCTATTTCTCGGCCGCAACAGAGGGTGCATTAAAGTGGACATTAGCACGTTATAGTAAAGCTACCCATCTAACAAAATCCACACTTTCAGCACTTTTTACTGTAGAATTCTTTTTTCGTCATAAAGGTTCTAAAGGCACATTTAAAACAGTTCACGTGACTACAGTGGTTCAATCTTATTGTTACGAAAGGGACGAGAATACTTTTTGTGCGCCAAAAACAAAATAACGACTTTATTCAACAATAGGCTTGTTTGACTTGATGCAGAGCTGCAAGACCGATCGGTGGTTGACTTGAAGCAGTGCATGCTGGTAAGAAATTTTGTCCGACTTGAGACAGTGCCGACTTCACGTCTCCGTTTTCAGCTCCTCCCCGCGTACACGTGGCAACTCTCACCGATCGGTTGCATCCAACTGCAGCCGATGTTGTGATCTAGTGAAGGACGATTTCAAAACACTGCTTCATGAAGCTTCGAACCTTTACGAATCTTTTGTTTGAATCAGTGATTCGGAGCACTGCCAAAGTCATGTGAACCACTGAAATTTCGAAACTTATGAGGTAATGTCCTTGCGTCCCAAATGACGCACTATACACTATACACTTAATACACTATGTACTTATGCACTATGTACTCATCCATGTAATACAGTGGGGCAAATAAGTATTTGATACACTGACGATTTTTCAAGTTTTCCCACTTACAAAGAATGGAGAGATCTGTAATTTTCATCGTAGGTACACCTCAACTGTGAGAGACAGAATATTAAAAAAAAATCCAGAAAATCACATTATATGACTTTTTAAATAATGAATTTCCATTTTATTGCATGAAATAAGTATTTGATACAATAAAAAAATCGAACTTAATATTTGGTACAGAAACTTTTGTTTACAATTACAGGGGTCAGACGTTTCCTGTAGTTTTTGACCACGTTTGCACACACTGCAGCAGGGATTTTGGCCCACTCCTCCATACAGGTCTTCTCCAGATCTTTCAGGTTTTGGGGCTGTCGCTGGGCAACACAGAGTTTCAGCTCCCTCCATAGATTTTCTATTGGGTTCAGGTCTGGAGACTGGCTAGGCCACTCCAGAACCTTGAAATGCTTCTTACGGAGCCACCACTTAGTTGCCCTGGCTGTGTGTTTGGGGTCATTGTCATGCTGGAAGACCCAGCCATGACCCATCTTTAATGATCTTACTGAGGGAAGGAGGTTGTTGCCCAAAATCTCACGATACATGGCCCCTTCCATCCTCCCCTCAATACGGTGCAGTCGTCTTGTCCCCTTTGCAGAAAAGCACCCCCAAAGCATGATGTTTCCACCCCCATGCTTCACGGTTGGGATGGTGTTCTTGGTATTGTACTCATCCTCCTTCTTCCTCCAAACACAGCGAGTGGAGTTTATACCAAAAAGTTCTATTTTGCTCTCATCTGACCACATGACCTTCTCCCATGCCTCCTCTGGATCATCCAGATGGTCTTTGGCAAACTTCAGACGGGCCTGGACATGTGCTGGCTTGAGCAGGGGGACCTTGCGCGCGTTGCAGGATTTTAATCCATGACGGTGTAGTGTGTTACTAATGGTAACCGTTGAGACTGTGGTCCCAGCTCTCTTCAGGTCATTGACCAGGTCCTCCCGTGTAGTTCTAGGCTGATCCCTCACCTTTCTCAGGATCATTGATACTCCACAAAGCAAAATCTTGCATGGAGCCCCAGGGAGGGAGACTGACAGTCATCTTGAATTTCTTCCATTTTCTAATAATTACGCCAACAGTTGTTGCCTTCTCACCAAGCTGTTTGCCTATTGTCCTGTAGCCCATCCCAGCCTTGCGCAGGTCTACAGTTTTGTCCCTGGTGTCCTTAGACAGCTCTTTGATCTCGCCCATAGTGGAGAGGTTGGAGTCTGATTGATTGAGTGTGTGGACAGGTGTCTTTTATACAGGTAACGAGTTCAAACAGGTGCAATTAATACAGGTAATGAGTGGAGGATAGGAGGGCTTCTTAAAGACAAACTAACAGGTCTGTGAGAGCCAGAATTCGTGCTGGTTGGTAGGTGATCAAATACTTATTTCATGCAATAAAATGGAAATTCATTATTTAAAAAACATACAATGTGATTTTCTGGATTTTTTTTTTAGATTCTGTCTCTCACAGTTGAGGTGTACCTATGATGAAAATTACAGATCTCTCCGTTCTTTGTAAGTGGTAAAACTTGAAAAATCGGCAGTGTATCAAATACTTATTTGCCCCACTGTATATGAATTTTATAAGTTTATTTTGTCATTAAACATCAGAGTCTGATCCCCCTCCCCCTCCGCAACGTAATTAAAGCTGTGACAGCTGAGTGTATGAAGTGACCAACATTCCACACTTCGTTTTTTCAGTTAATTTACTGCATCATCTGGGTATTTAAAATGCATTTTTCTTTTTGGACTTTTCTGTGTGAACGCACTACTCGCACTATTTGTACTTAAAAAAACATCATAGAATAGTGCATAAGTACGTGAATTGGGACGCACATGTTTACTGAAATCACGTGACTTTGGCAATTTGCGATCGTTTGATCCACGCTCCGAACCACTGATTCGAATGAAGTTTAATGAAGCAGTGTTTTGAAATCGCCTTTCGCTAAATATTGTTGAATTAAGTTGTTATTTTGTATTACTTTGTTATTTTAAATGTTTTAAATACGTCTTTAGTACCTTTCTGGGCATTTGAAAGTCTAAATTAATTTGCTGGGAATGGAGGGCTCACTGAGCCATCGGATTTTATCAAAAATATCTTAATTTGTGTTCTGAAGATGAACAAAGGTCTTATGGGTGTAGAACAACATGAGGGTGAGTAATTAATGACAGAATTTTCCGTTTTGGATGAACTAACCCTTTAATAATATTGCACAAACTAATATAAAATAAAATTATAGTGCACTTAGGTAACACAAATAGGAGCTCGTGACGCACCGCGGAACTTAAGCTGTACAGTCACGCTCTCGTCCTCGAGACCATCAATAATTTCACACCGGTAACGGCCGGTATCGTCGGACTGTAGCGGGTTGATGACGAGGGACGCATCGCCTGGGGCGCTCCGGCGGAGCCGCACGCGTCCTTTGAATTCTCCGTAACTCCGGTGACGTGTGCCGATGGCCACCATGACGTCACGTTCCTGCCCTCCACCGTTTACGGGCAGCCAGAACCACTTGACCCGCGTTCTGCGGGGCGAACTGAGCTCGGGCTCATAGCGGTAATGACAGGGCAGCGTGACATTACTCCCCTGAACAGCTGACACAAAAGTTTCAGGAGATTCAACGTGAAGACGGATCCTGTGGAAGTACACTAAAACAAACAAACAACAACAAAAAAACATTAAATTAATAGGCCTAAATAAATCTATCTATCTATCTATGCAAAAGGGAAATAGCTTTATTTGCCATAAACCATCCTAAATGTATAGGCTGTTAGATTTAGGCCTAATATAAGTTCACTGAATTTATAGCAAAAATGTTTGTTCCACAGTTTTAAACAATTTAAAAAAATAATACAAAATCTTTATAGCAATTTTAGTTTTTGGAACATGGTAGCTGCTTTGTTATTTTGCACACATGAAACACGTGAAAATATCAAGAGCAGCTCATAAATAAATCAACTTACTCTCCCCATTGGCATTTCCATTTCCATTAACAATGTCCTGATAATAATAGCCATTGGAGTATCGCTGAGCAAAGCTTCCGAGGACCAGGTGCATAAGAACAACCAGCAGATGGCGTAAAATCCACATATTCACGGTCTTTCCCTGTATCCCACAGATTTCCAACAGGATCCTTAAATTTTAAGACAACCCAAGATGTGTAAAGATCAGCAAACAAATCTAACGCAACATATAATTATCTTTTAGTACTTTTAAAGTCTGATTTATTTAAAAAACAATAATAATTTGATTTGCTCGCAATAACTGATTATACATTTAGCCTGTATAGACTACATCAAGAACCACATAAAGTTGCTGCTTAATAGACGATTGCAGAAACAAAGGTCAAATATCGCAGAAATAAAAGTCAAGATACAGCTAGCTATACATTAAGCGACATAAAAAGTAGTTTTTAGGACAAAAGTAAAACTTAAAGATATTACAAATTTAAAATACAAAGATTTGAAGTCCTAATCGAAGCGTGGCGTTTATTGCATTATGTAGGCTAGTTACATTTAGCATTCAAATAATCTGCTAACATGCACATTTCTTAAATAATAAAATAATTTTCGCAACTTACCAATGTAAAATACTTTCTCAGGCTCCTTTTGCTACAACTACTCTGTTCATCGTCCGAGGTGAGGGATAATAGCGCTCTCTTTCTCTCTCTCTCTCCCTTTCTCTCTCTAATAATATTGTGGAACCGTGAGGTGACGTCACTCAGGCATCTCTTTTGAAGTTCTCCAGCTCGCGAACAATAATAATTGTGGGGTCTACAAAGCAGGCGAGGGCTGCCGTCCATCATCACGGTATAATTTTACAGCATAAGGTGTGTTGATAATTTCCCAAAACTGAAACTGGAGCTTGTGCTCACGGTACCAACGAGAATGTCTCTTGTTACGTGGGTTTGTCACAAAAAAAAAAAAACATTCTGCCCTCAGAGGCTGCCTAATAACACAGTTGGTAATAATAGATTGTCACATTGTCACATACCTATTTGTTTTTTACATTCCTAATGCACAGTGTGTTATAAATTATGCCCTTTTAGGTAAAAAAATAACCCTAAAACCTGGTCAGTAAAAATAGTGCAATATAATGACTGCATAAATATTTCGACTTTATTTTTCACAGACATTGACAATAATGAAACAGGAATACAACAAAAATTGCTAACGCATATGAAATTACACACCAGAAGCATGACTGTTGACCTTTGACTGAGGTCTCAAAAAAGATTATTATGGGAAAGTCAGTTTTTGAAATTCCACTTCTCCTCAGCAAAGCCCCCAACGTGTGCTAATTTTCCAAAGTCAATAACAGAGGAAAGTATCCAGCCTTGCAGATGTGAAATTTTCCTCTTACTCATGACCACCAGGGATTCAAAAGTTTGTTGTTCTCTGTCAGCACACCTCTGTCCAGCAGCCAGTAGTGTTCATCTTCTATCTCTTCCCCCTAAATTTCTGACCTTTTCTCCTTGTTATTAGTGCTGGGAGATATAAATTGCAAATTTTAAAGAGGAAAGGACTGTTAGGCGGCCTTTGGAGGGACCAGGATGTTGGACTGACAGCATCACTCGTTATTGTGACCCCAAATGTACCACACCGTACCGCCCTTTCTCTTTTAGTAGTTTAGCGAATTGTCACGGGCAAAATCCAGTCATTTCATTCCACCTTAATTCTAAAGTACGAACCACCTTGAATGTGTGAGGATTTCAGTGTCTTTGGCTGCTTGATATTGCCAACTGTCATAATTTTAAAGACGTTTGTAGCGCAAACTTTGTTCTTCTACAGGTATGTCCACATGACTGTTCACACCAAGGAGGATAACTATAGCGATAACAATAAAGATAGTTCTAAAAATCTAAAAGTTCTAAAAGAATCACACCGCAAGTATAACGATAACGGCACAGAGAAATTATATTGTTGCAATCACTTTCAAAACTATTTTTTCCATCTGAACAATAAAAACTTTGACAGCCAATCAGAATCCATACTGCTTTAAAGAGCTTGAGCATTTAAAGAGGCAGACAACAAAACTGCAGCGTGCTTAGAATAAACAGAACGATATTGTGCGTTGATGTGGACGTTAATATAGTTATCGTTCTTGGTGTGAACGGGCCTTTCTTTAGTCAGCGCGAAAAACTCGAGAAACTTTTGATCACCTCTTGGAATGACTGAGGGGGACGTTTACATGACTCCGTTTTTAACTAAAAAACTTTGGCCGTTCTTTTACACGACGACGAGTTTTGGGGCCTGAAAACACAAACTTTTGAAAACGGGTTTCAAAGTGCATGTTTTTAAAACAATACCGTTATTGTCTCAGTGTAAACTACAAAAACATGAATTTGTGAAAACGGTGACGTCATGCGAATGCGTATTACATGTTCAGTCTATAGGGCGCAGTGTTTCTTTACAAATTGACATCGCCAACTACTGGCCTGACATGAATAATACAGTGTTTTTAGTGGATCCGTGTGAACGGGGATTGTTTTGACAATGTTGTCGTCTATACGCGAAAAACGCAAAGGAAAAACTTTTGTTTTTAGCCTACAATGTCCTGGATTTCGCCCACAAAATTTTGCTGTGCAATGGTAGATGTGACCGCACCTTTCTAGTTATTTACCTATAGCAACTAATGAATCTGAAGTCTCGCATAGCTTAGAATAAAAAAGTAATTAAAGCCGCAGTCCGTAAGTTTTGCCTCTGTCGCCATCTCTGTTTGAAACCTGCAATTGCAGTTATTTGTGGAATGATCATCTTTATGTGGGTTTTGCATCGACACGGCTCCTCAGTGCGGATGAATCTAATGTTTTGAGAATGTGTGGCTGTCAGTCACCGCACCGGTGGATACTGTATTTCAGAATCACAGATTGTAGTCTTGGAAGTATGACCAAAATAAGAATTTTCACCGGAAAATGTCATCTGAACAAGTAACAAATTTTTGTTCTGACCAACTGAGAAATAAAAGCATTACAATAAATCGTGCTGCCAATGGTGATTAAATCTAACGATCGCTTCACATCATATCACATCAAACTGTGAAAAATCATTATTATTGTTATACTTTGTTCTCAAATTGTTCATGTTAAGAACATCAGCATTGCGTGACTAGTGACTATGTGTATTTAGTGTAATAGTGTTACCTGTAGATTTACAGGGTAACGTTAATTTGTCAAATCATACAATCCGCCATCAAAATGATAAGTTTAATTATTGCAGCTGCTGTGAGAAAAGTCTATAAATGATCCGTCGCCAGCAGCATCCTCACATGATATAGCCTACTAGCTGGAACTCCTTCTTCATGTAAACAGGCGTGACGTAATGACTCAAAGACAAATGGCGGCATGCTCGAATTTCCCGCGGAAACCTACCGGTACCACCCGAATTATAAAACATTATTACAAGCTTACCGTTGTGAATCGGGCTAATGTAAGGAGATAGTTTTGAACACTGGCTGGTTATGTACTTGCTCAAAAATTGATTTTGGATCATTTTTAACCAAAAAAAGTTACAGACTGCAGCTTTAAGATAAAAAAAAATTAGCTCACTTCCACTTTTCAAAATAATTTGCATAGGAATTCATGCGATTGGGAATGTCACGAGAAGGCTAAAGATTTCCATAAACATTATTCGCATCGTGTGGTAATTCGCCCCTTTTGACCAACAGAAACCCGTTCTCAGAACTTTGGCTAATGTTCTGGCAGGATTCTCTCAAAGTTATAAACAAAAGTTCTTCCACTAACATTAATAGAATGTTCGTTCGTAGTTATCTGGTCTTTAATGTTCTCAAAACATTAGCACAAAAACATTATTTATACATTGTTCATGGAGCGTCTTCTTATGAAACATTTTAGTAATACATCTTTTTTCATTGATACTACTTGTTTCAGAATGTCCAGAGAACATTCAAAAGTAACATACCCATAATGTTTACAGAATGTTCCATTAACGTTTGCATAATCGAAAAAATGGTTTGAATTTTCAGAGAACATTCAGAAATAGGCTAATGTTTTCATAAATTAATGTTAGCAAAACATTCTTAGAACATATTTTTGACAGCTCAGAAGCGACTTCTGTGTGAGCTATGCTTCATACATCTCTACACTAGTAATGGATGATGGACCTTTTTGCCCATACCTTAACACCCTAAAAGACGGTGAAAGAGAGGAGCAGATTTACTTCGCCTCTCTCACAGATGCTCAGAACATTAGCGACGCATTTGAAGATCCCCGTCAATTAGTCCCCGCAGCCAAGATGAAAGCCTTCGCCTAAGGCAAGGAACGCCAAGACCCTTTGAATAGCTGTCGGCTTCACACAAGCATGATTTTGGCAGCTATCGTTTGGAAGAACATTGTACTCTAATTGTTTGCCCAAAATGAATAGGTCCAAAATGGCTAGATGTAAATGCTGTTGTTACTACAGCCTGCCAGAGAAAAACTTTATTCATTTCGATGGATTATTGGAAAAACAATACATTTTTTAGGATTTTAAACACTATATCAGAAAAATTAAGTGTTTAAATGTTAATAATTGGATGTGCAATCTCAAGCAATAATTAAACACTTTAATGATTATGCTTTCAGGAAGGGTTGACAAGTTTGTCTTGTGCTTAAGGTTGTGAAACTAAAATGTGCTTCTTAATTATAGAAATATCCACTGTTACACTATTGACTTCTTAAGATCATTAAAATGTATGGTTCAAAAGTTTGGGGTCAGTATTTTTAATGTTTTTGAAAGAAATGATTTTTATGATTTGTTATCACAACATTTTTTCTTTTGTCAAATTAACTTCAATACTTAATGTGGTTCAAATAACATAATATTTAGAGTTTCTGTTGATTAAACCAATCGTCTTCATTGTATTAACTCAATTTTTTTATTTCAATGAACTCAAAATTAAGGCAATCAGGTAACTTTTTTTAAGTTAAACCAACAATTATTTTTTTTACAGTGTATTATGCTCACTAAGGCTGCATTTATTGTGAAACATTATTACAATATATAACAACAGTTTTTTATTTTAAATATATTTGAAAATGTAATTTATTTCTGTGAAAGCAAAGCTGAATTTTCAGCATCATTACTCCAGTCTTCAGTGTCACATGATCCTTCGGAAATAATTTTAATATGCTGATTTGCTCAAGAAACATTTGTGCTGCTTAATATTTTGTGGAAACCATGATACATTTTTATCAGGATTATTTAATGAATAGAAAGCTCAAAAGAACACCATCTATTTGAAATATTAATCTTTTTCAACATTTTAAATGTCTTTACTGTCACTTCGAATCAATTTAATCCGTCCATGCTGAATAAATGCATTAATTTATTTTCTTTTTTTATTAACAGTTGTTTTTTTTGTTGTTGTTGTTGTTGGACACAAATGTCGGGTATTGTGTAGAATCAGTAGCATATATTGAATATCTATTTAGATTACATTTGGTCTTTAAAAGGTAATTTCTTTGGGATTGCAATCCTTAATAATTGTATTTAGAGGCCTTGAACAATATATGTACATGCTTCCAAACATCTTTCTTGTTCTTCCTGAATGACTATATGCATGTGAATGAAAGGAATTCAGCCACACAGTTTTGTGGGTTTTTGATTTACTTTGGCAGTTTCCATCAAACAAGCTTCCAGTGGAACTCTAGTAATACTCGTGTTTACGCTGATGATTTTGACATTGAGGG
The DNA here is from genome assembly GCA_037950665.1 of Hypophthalmichthys nobilis. Lineage (NCBI taxonomy): Eukaryota > Metazoa > Chordata > Actinopteri > Cypriniformes > Xenocyprididae > Hypophthalmichthys > Hypophthalmichthys nobilis. Next base: position 14,206,919 of record CM075486.1, read on the forward strand.
TGAATTTTAAAAATGTTGACCCAAATTACAACCCCTCATAAACTTGTCAAGCAATGAGGCAGAAGAGGCGAGATTTCCTTTGTAGAGATGTTATTAGAAAGCAAAGAATGTTTGCTCCTGACAAAATATTTGCCACAATACCTCATCCAAAATAGCCTTGTTTTTTTAGAAAAGAATCCTTCCTGGCTTTGCCCGTCGGGTGCTTCTGTTTTCCTGCCATTCTTTACAATATCACTTGATCCTTCCTGCTTTAAACCTCTATAGAGTGGTTATTAGTGCGTCCCCAGTCAATCATCAAATTATATTATTGCTATTATTAGTAATAAGTTATATAAATTTAATAAAAATATTATTATTTAATTTATTAAATTTGTTTTGTGGATATTGGAAGGCTTGAGAATGTCAAGGATTTCCAATTAATTAGTGTTGGAAATACCCCAAAAGATTTGATAGAGGATTCAAAACATGCTTCAAAGGCCATAAGTATCGATTTAGAGTCTTTATTTCTTTCTACAGTTGAAAACATGAAAAAATATTTCAAGATATACTAAGGAAATGCATTTAGTTTAAACATTCTGAACACAAGAAGAGTGCTACGGTATGAGGCATAAAAAAAATGACAAAAGAAGTATCACTGAAAGAGCACACTCAATCGAAATAAAGTCAATGTGTCTTTACTGCAATGAAAACAACTTTCTGAGAAAAATCAAATGCTAACATCGGTACAGAGTCCAAAAGAAAGAAAAAGAAAACGCATGCAGCCTAAATGCAGAAATCATGCTGGATTATTAGAATATTCTTCAGTGTTTGTTACCTTGAATATCACTTCAATTCTTCTCAGAAAATCTCTCCGAGAAATACTGCCCATATATAAAGCTCCATTAATATTAATTCATATTAATACTCATATCATATTGCACAAGCCCAAAATTGTAAATTTATTCGAGTGGATGGGTTGGGGTGGGGGGGTCACAATGCATCATTTTGAAAACATTATGTAGATTGGACGGTCATATCAGAGATTCAGTGCCACCGTAGAAATTATTCTAAATTAGATTTGCACCCGTCCCCGCATCTTATTATGTGACCAAGCTAGTGACGGGGTACGTCAAAGCTTATAAAAAACAGTTTACACATTTGCTAACATCATAATTAGAAACAAATGAGACCACTTTGGTTTTTAAGAGTACTTTTTTTGTACCAAAAAATGTGTTTTATTTCAGAATTATGCTGGAATAAAATAAAAAATAAAATTCAGTAGCACACTGCAATTGATTCAACTGCACCTGAGATCCGTGGCAGCTCTGGCCAAGGCATCAAATTTACACCAAAACAGATGATTGACTGTCACATTTCATATTTAGGTGAGGTTTTTTTTAAAAAAAAAACTGGATTAGTCTAGTTAAAAAAAATGTAGTTGATTTAAAGCAAATTTTGTTTCAAAGAAGAAACAAATGATCAAATAGCAACTATCATTATGTAATATACAAATTAGCATAGAGCACAACAATATTTTGTGACTTTATCATTTGCTAAATTCAAACTACTTCATAAGATAAGATATAAAACAGCTTGACTGCATTCACAACCAAACTAAAAATAAATAAATTGTGACTTATTTGGTATGTACAGCATTACTTCTTTCCAATTGGTTGTAATTCTTTACTTCAGTAAGTAAGCCATTTCCTAATCTAGGGCAAATAAACATTAATATACATTAGCATTGACTTCATCTTCAAGGGCCACTGCAGTCAGACTCGCATCAGTACAAAATATTTAATGCTAAACGCTTCACACTGTGGGTTTGAGCTTGGTTTTTTGCCGGCTGCGTTGACATCAGTGCCCCAGCTGTGCAGGGTCGTGTGGTGATGTTGCCCTCTGTTGCTAAGAGTGAGGCAGTGCAGGTGTGGTTGAGGGAAGAAGGAATGGAGGGAAGTATAAAAGAGGAGAAGGAGAGACAGAATCAGAGAGAAGGAGAGCAGGAGAGGGAGGAGTTCTACTCATCGCAGCCCAGTAGCTCCATTCGCAGGGTAATGCGTTCATGCCACGCCCACGGCAGGATGCGGACGAATCGTGCGTAGAAGGGGGGCTCGAACACGTTCTTTTTGTGCACGTTGTTGTCACTGTTGCCAGGGAAAATCTGCAGGTGAAGCAGAAGAAAATATAGATGGGGTGAGACAAGGACGTGACTGATGGATAGGGAAAGAAAGCAAAATATACACAAGATGTGCGACTAATGTTGTAGTCAGTTGAAAAGATGTGGGGGAAGTTTGGAATCTGTTAAACGAAAATTCTATCATCATCATCACGTCGTTCCAAACCTGTATGACTTTCTTTCTTCTGTGGAATGCAAAAGATGATATTTTGAAGAACTTTTTTAGTCCATCTATGAAAGTCATTGGGGTACAAAACAACATATTGCTCCCCATTAACTTTTATTGTTATGGGAGAAAAAAAATTAAAATAAAATTTCAAAATATCTTTTGTGTTCCATAGAAGAAAGTCAGTCATATAGGTTTAGAAGGATATTTTATGATTTTTTTTTTTATTTTTCATTTTTATGTGATTTTTATAAAAATGCATATAAAAGTGTTTTAAACTTCACAGATCTTAGAAGTAGACCAATGTTGAACAAATAAACATCACAGTCAGTGTTATTTTAGTATTATTTAAAAAGTATTTATTAAAATTTTGAATTTTATATTTTCAGTTTCCATTTTACATTTTAAGTTTAGTAATTCTGTGCTTTTGTAATTTTAATTAGTTTAAAAAAACATTTCTATTTAGCTTTATTTTCATTTCAGTTTTACTTTTAATAATTTTAGCACTTTATTTTTATTTCAGTTAGTTGCCAAGGCAAGATTTCAAATTTAATTTTTAACTTTAAGTTTTTTCAGCTTTGTTTCATGTAAGGAAAACAATTTTTAAAAGTTTTAGTTAATAAAAGCAAAAATAAAGTATTAAAAAAATAGTTTTAGTTAATAACAACACCAATCAACTAAATACATGACCTAGCATTTTAAGCACTGTTCAGCAGATTTTTAAACACCTCTGATTGGCCATTGTGTTCACATTCTAAACAGATATGTCTGTGATTGGCTACAATGAACAAAGCTTCGAAAACATGTAAATAGACATCAATGGCCCTGTCCCAAATGACACACTTCTATGCACTTTCGGTCTTGTGGACTTACAATGGCTGCCGCGTGCGCGTGTCCGTTAAGTCCACGAGAACTTAGACATCCCATTTGTCAATTTTAGGCTTCAGAAGGGTGATATGCGCCCTCGATGCGCACTTTTGCTAAAGCCGCACTGGTGCGAGCTCCGCAGCAGACATCTTCCCGACAAGTCAAAGCAGCGTTGGGACAGGGCCAATGACGCTCTTCACCGAGCGCTTACACAGACACGGGAGCGTTTGAAAGCAGGCGTCACTCAGCAGATCCGTCTATCAGCGGATATATTTAGGGATCCACTGACAGACAACTGCTTTTAAACACTCCGGTGTGCATTTGTGTAAGTGTCATTCATGTCTATTTACAACATGTTTTTAAAGTGTTGACAATCACAGACATATCTGTTGAGCATGTGAACACAATGGCCAATCAGAGGTGTTTAAGAATCCACTCAACAGCGCTCAAAATGCTAGGGGGAAATGCTGGTATCGTCACAATTTTAAAATTTCAGGACCGACTTGGTACCTAAGTTGGTACTTTTGACAACCCTAGTTCTGAGTGAAACAGAACTTTTAATGTGTGGAAAGGGACTTTTTCCAAAAGGAACTAGGTAACTAAGGGTCAATTATGATTTCATGCTAACTTAAATTGAGGCATTAAATCATTTTTAGAAACTAACCTTATCTGTTTTTGTCTTGTCGTCTTTGAGTATGGTCCAGTACTTGCCGTCATCACTGTGAGCTACTTTATAGGCGGACACAAACTGCACATTGCCAAAGTCTTTGGCCCCTTGCGTGATGATCCCCGTGATGCGCTTTGGTCTGAGTAGGTCCACCTTAAAACAGATAAAAACAACTCAGCAAGTGGTCTTACATCAAAAACTGGCATTTAGTTATAATCATCCATGCTATCATTAATCATTAATGGCCTCCTGGTAATTGCGTAATTGTGAGAGGATTGATGTGTGTAAATGATGGTCTCCCAGGACAGTGCTTTCAACGTACAGATTGAAAATTCAGCGTTCAGCCTAAGAGAGGTTATCCAATGTGTTAATGTGTTAAGATCCCAAAGCAATGATCAAGAATGAATTAATTTCCTATGCACACATTTGAACGGTGCCAGACAGAACAGAAGGGAAAACACTTTCTCACAGTATCCAGGTAATAATCCCACTTAATAAAACTGACTTTGTTTAACATTGGAGTGATATATAACTTACCATTTGGGGTCAATAAGAGTTTTTTTGTGAATCGCCTCTTTATAAAACAAATCTAAAACTACAAAATTCTATAAAATGTAACTTAATTCAGCTAAAGACATTGATATTTCCAGTGTTGGGGGGTAACGCATTACAAGTAATGTGAGTTGCGTAATCAGATTACTTTTTCCAAGTAACGTATTACTTTTAAATTTACAGGAAAATATCTGAGTTACTTTTTCAAATAAGTAACGCAACATACATTTACTCATCTCACTTGCATGAAAACATTCAGTATTCCTCAAAATGAATAAAAAAAGTGAAATGCAAACTTTAAGCAAACCTGTAATAATTATGTTAAGTAACACAAATATACTGTATTGTATTGTATTTAATCTCACTTTATTAACCAATGTCTTTGCTGCTGATCTTCGATGATCCAATTCAACCATACCAATAAGCAAAAATGACTTTAGATAAACATCACATTTGTGTTTCTTGTTTTGTTTTTGTTTTTGAAGAGTGCTAAACTTACTTGTTTGAGCTGCGCCCTCTACTGTACAGGTGTGAATTTGCATTTCCTTCAGTCTGAGACATATTGATTTCACTTATGGTGTGAAAGGGCCTTTACATTTTGCCAAAAATAGAATAACTTTTTTGTTTTTAAAAAAAACAAACAAGCAAGCCCAGCCCAAATGAGAAAAAGTAATGCAAAAGTAACGTAACTCATTACTTTCCATAAAAAGTAACTTTTTTAGGCACAATATTGTAGTGCATTACTTGTAAAAGTAACTTTCAATGGATATTGGATATTACTCTAGACATTACACATGGCTGTAAATGTAAATATTTGACGTTTTCTGTCCCTTTACAGCCTTACAAGTCTCACCTGCAGCCACTCTGAGCGATTATTGGTGGCTGCTGTCCAGGCGTTGGTCTTGCCCTGCTTGTCCAGACGAGCGTAATGTGGGTGCCAGGTGAACGCCTCAATCCCCCAGGTGCGGAAAGAGCTGGAAGCCGTCAGCTGCCTGTCATCGATCAGCCGTGACTTGATACCTAGCGGCTCGGAGCAACCTGTCGTGTTCAAATACACTGTGAAGTGAGACAACAGAAAGAGGGAGGGGGCGGGGACAAGAAGTGGCAGAGAGATGGATGGGAAGCGTGTCAGCACAAGCGGCACAAACCACATCAGCTCAGAGTGAATCGAGAGCAAGTTTTATGCAGGTGAGTGGCAAGATGCTGTGTGTGATGGGGTGTGTGCGAAGCACATGCGGGCGAGAGCCGGCAGTTTGTGAAGCATGCATGCTGCTGTGATGGACAGCCTGAGAGACACAGATGGAACAGTGAAGTGGGCAATACTGTGAATAAAACATTGACATTTGCACCATTTCAACAATTATAAATTAGACTTTCGTGTAGGGATGTGCTTATTCATGCATTTAGACAAAATAATATAGTATATTATACATAATATTATAATAATATATTTTAATATCAGCCATTAAAATGTATAATTAATTTAATAATTTATTATATAATTTATTTAAAAATATACATTTTTTAATGTATTAAAATGTATACATGTAAACTAATTTTATACTTATTGTAAAATTTGCTATTTATTATATTTTTTTTGTAATTTATTCTAAATTGTATAATTAATAAATTATACAATTTATAATAAATTACAAAAAATATATAATAATATAATTTACCAATTTATCAAGTTAATTAAATGTTATTAAAGTAAAATTGTTAATAATGTATATAATATAATGTATCATAATATAATACTATACTATAATACTTCAACTAATGTTAACAAATGGGACCTTATTGTAAAGTGTTACCAAATTAATACATCATGAACAGACTTGATGTTTCTTAAACACTAGCAGAAAACAAGAACGAAATGTACTAAACACATACCACACAAATTAACCAGTGTGATTCATTATCACTATAATCAGCTCAAAATTGTGTCACATTGTGCTAAATAAGTCAAAATCTGAGAGCTTTATGGTCAGAACGTTTACTGGCTAGAGTCCCAGTTAGGAGAGATGGGACTTTGTTCCTTTCGCCAAATAGACTCCGGTCCTTGAGTTCACCACAAATGAAGACGAGCAGGAAACTGTGCAAATTGTGATGCTGCTTACTCATTTTTTCTTCCATAAAACCACAGCAGTATTGCTAGTGGAGTTGTTTTGTCTTTTGGCTCCCATAAATCTATTCATAAGAATGTATAAACATGCAAAAATATTGCTGGGACTTTACCGTTGAGTTCACAGCCCACCAGCTCCATTCTCAGAGTACAGCCTTTACGACACACAACAGGAATGATTCGTATGAACTGAGCTATGATTGGAGGGTCAAACAAATTGGTCTTTGTCCCATCGTTGTCAACATTACCAACAAAGATCTGGAGAACAGAAATGTGTACATTTATTAGTTTTTCAGAGATTATCATATAATTACAGGTTATGCAACACTTGAAGAATACTAATTGAATTAATTTATTTGGGCACTGTTATGTTTTAGGAATATGATTTTATAAGCAGATTTGTTGTTATATGAAGATTACATTAAAATGGACTTGGAAAACTTTTATAACGCCTTAATTTATTTTTGCAACTTTTCAAATGCCTATAATGTATTAAATTTATTGTTTACCCTTGTCCCAGACCCAGACTTTTAATCTTAAAACTATAAAAAAAACAACCTAAAAATATTAAAATTGCCCATCACTAGATATTATTGAATAATGTTATTATTTTGTTTTTGTGGGCCACAAAAAGTATTCTCGTTGCTTCATAAGATTAAGGTTGAACCACTGTACTCACATGAACTGTTTTAAATATGTCTTTAGTAGCTTTCTGGGCATTTGAAAGTGTTAATTATCTTGCTGGCAAAGGAGGCCTCACTGAGCCATCGGATTTTATCAAAAATATCTTAATTTGTGTTCTGAAGATGAACGAAGGTCTTATGGGTGTAGAACGACATGAGGGTGAGTAATTAATGACAGAATTTTCAGTTTTGGGTGAACTAACCCTTTAAAAGAGGACCTATTATGCCCTTTTACAAAGTCTTGATTTTGTTTTTGGGGTCTACTAGAATAGGTTTTCATGCCTGAATGTTCAAAAAACATAATTTTTCAGATATTTTACATAGTTGCAGCACCTTTCTTGCCAGTCTGTCAATAATGCTATTTATATAAAGAAAGTGTAAAAAAGCTTAATAGGACTCCTTTAAAATTAAGTTGATCTAAACAATGAGTAAAATACTCAAACTCTTTCGATATTTAAAAGTGAAAATGATTTTGTACATTTTTCAACAACTACAACTGACCAAATGTGCCCATAGTTGAATAAACACCTATAAACACTTTAAACGCCAAAGCCTTAACCAAACAGCCACTAAAATAAAATAAAATAAAAGACCGAATTATTACCAAGTCTTTGCTCTGGCCCTCAGGTCTGTACATAGTATAGGTTCGCCCATCCAAACTGGACGCCACCTTGAAGGCTTTGATGAACTCGGCTGTGCCCATGCGACTGGCACCCTGGGTAATAATGCCAGTGAAACGCATCTTCCTCTGTAGGTTGATCTAAAATAAGTGATTAAATGGGTCAATTTTGGGCGATTGCAGATAATAATTTGGGTCCAAACTGAACATACTAAATTACCTCTATCCAGGGGTTCTTGTCATGTGTTGCAGAGGTCCAAGCATTAACAAGTCCCTTGTTATTCAGTCGGGCCAGCTCGGGCCCCCAGCGCTGCAGTCCCAGAATACCGTAGTACACCGAGGAGGCAGAGATCTGAGACTCAGCGATGCCTCCTCCTTCCATTCCCAGCAGAGAGATGCATCCTGGGAACCAGAGCCAGATATTAGCAAACATTCAAGCACTCAGGAGACAAACAGGCTTACGGTGCGACAGACAGATGGATAAACAGTGTGATGACCGCATTCACAGGGGAGAGACAGACATTGTGGACTGAATGAAGTCACCAATTGAAAAGCCAAATATGTGGAGGAAATAAAGCGAAAAACAGTTTACATAAAGGAGCTGTACATGTGTGTACTGGCAGTGTCATACTTACGCAGTTGGCAGTGCTTTCCCACATAGGGTGAGGGACATTTACAGGTGAAATCGCCATCAAGATCTCGACAGATGCCTCCGTTCTGACAGGGCTGGCCAGCACAGTCATTCACATCTGCAGGAATCATAAGGTTTCTGTAAAGCTCATCAATACTGGTCTGGAAAAGCCTAAGCTTTGTGACCTCTAGGTGGCGCTCACTAGCAACTTCTACAATGGTCTGAGGTAAATAAAACATATTATCTAAAAAAACAGTGTTGCAAAACATAATTTTATCTAATATACATATTTATTCTGCAAAAATGCCTGCCTATGAAGTTCAGAGCATAGAAAATGCATTACAGTCACCCTCATTTAGTAAAATTTACTGAACAGGTTTTTTTCTTTTTTTGGGGGGGGGGGAGGGAGGGGGGGAAGGTGTCTGATACCCTCCTTTTGATAAGACACATTTCTTTTTGTGACCTCAATGGTTTCCTTTATGCAAACATAAGTCACCAAATGAAACTATTTCTTTATTAAATTACAAAAACATCTCAAAAATATCTCATCTGAAAAAATAAAAATGAAGAAAACGACAATATACTGGTGCCAAAAACAATGTGAAATAAAAGTGTATATCACTGAATTACATAACAAAATCAAACCAAGTGCCATTTATTTTAAAGAAAGATTTTTCAAGCAAAAAAACATGTAACAAAACACATTTGTTCACATTTGTTATATATATATATATATATATATATATATATATATATATAGAGAGAGAGTTATATATGGTTTCATTCATTTGTTTTTACAACATTTTTCCAATTAGAATATTTCTTTTTTATTGTAAAGTTTGTTTTGCTATACAGTGCCAACTTGGTACTCAGTATGAGCTACTGTACATGTGCATCGCATTTGTAATTCCAAATGGACTATTTGGTTTTGACAGCTATGTGAAGAACTAATTATGGATTTTCCTTCATGTTTACAGTCTTCAAAAATTGCTGTTCCAAGAACCGTTTTAGTTACCAGAAATAATGTTGTACAGGTGTCCAGAAGGTAGGTTTAAAATCAAGGGCAGGAAACTTGTCATAAGGTTTTCAGTTTAATATGCTCCGTGACCAGGAATTGAGAGCACATAAAAAAAAAAAAACCCACATATATGACGCAGCATAATCATAGCACAACTGGATCTTTACAGTCGTTATTTAGGAGGATATACCATCTGACAGCAGCCCTGATGAAGTTCCTAATCCACTTATGAGCAACAGGGCTACGTCAAATCACCAACATATTTGGGAATAATTAAAAGGTCAACATGATGACTCAGTGCAATGGTGTATAATGGGCTTTACTATATGTTTTGAGGAAAAAAAAAAAAACATTAAATTTAGAGGAAAAAACAGTCATGGATTTTGGCTGTAAAATGGCAACAATCAGAAAAAAGAAACTCTGGAATAGAACATTCCAGCAAAACTAAAGGAAATCAAGGGGATTATCTGTTGTGTGCAGATGGAGCGTGACTGGGTGTGACCGGTCACAGCAGTCCAGTGCCAAAGCAGAAAAACCTCCAGAGGTCAGCAAGCGACACTTCCCTTATACTTGTTAAGAGTGGTCACAGTCGGCTTGTGTTGGACTGACTTAAAATTACCTAGTTGATCGAATTGCATTCGTTTCAAGCTTCTTTTTGTGTTTGTTGCATAAACCATGTATTCTCTAAATTATTTTGTGACGTGATAAAAATGCAAAAAAAGAACAATGCTTTTTAAAATGGTTTTACCATAGAACATCAGCTTTACAAAAGTATTTCATGTCAACTACCCAAATGCCACTACTAATGCTAACATTATCAACTCTCTAATGCATTTAGCCACTAACGTTTTTAGAAGTCATCTTTCCAAAAGCATTTAATGTCAACTACCTAACCACTAACCGCATCATGAACTTGGAAGCTAATTTGCGTCTTAATTTTAAAGTTGAGTGGCTTTTAATATTTAGCCTGTTGATAACTACAGGGTTGCCAACTAAATCTCACACCAAGTAACAAGACAACCGCTGTCAGTCATGTCACTTACAGAAGTAAAAAACACATTTGTATGACAAAAGACACATTTAAAAATGGTAAAGGCCACAGAGCAAACCGCATTGAGGGAGAGAAATGACACGAATTGAACTTTAAAGAGACTTATATTCGTTTAATTTGAGCCTCTTACCACATCATATGAGGTAAATGTAGAGTATACAAAAATAATCTTATTTTAAAAAGGGATAATAGGGGCAGTTTCTTAAACTTGTGTAAAGTTCGACATTAGGCTTAGGTAATTGGATAATTTGCATTTAGACAAAATTAAAAATGAATGGTTGGATCCTTGAATCCTCAAATAGGGCCATATCATTGATTCAGCACATCATTAAAATCTCACTCCAGCCAGGTAACCAAAGTTGTCAACCCTGTAACTAAAGGAGGCTATAGATGGGGTTTAGCACTGGACCAAATACTACCATTAAGATTTGGGAACTCCAACGTCTCCAAAGGCGTTTCAGAGAGTTTGGCAGTACATCCAACCGGCCTCACAACCACAGACCACGTGTAACCACACCAGCCCAGGACCTCCACATCCAGCATCTTTACCTCCAAGATCGCCTGAGACCAGCCACCCGGACAGCTGCTGCAACAATCAGTTTGCATAACCGAAGAATATCTGCACAAACTGTCAGAAACCGTCTCATCTGCATGCTCATCATCCTCATTGGGGTGTCGACCTGACTGCAGTTCATCGTCGTAACCGACTTGAGTGGGCAAATGCTCTCAGTCGATGCCGTCTGGCACTTTGGAGAGGTGTTCTCTTCACGGATGAATCCCGGTTTTCACTGTACAGGGCAGATGGCAGACAGCGTGTATGGCGTTGTGTGGGTGAGCGGTTTGCTGATGTCAACGTTGTGGATCGAGTGGCCCATGGTGGCGGTGGGGTTATGGTATGGGCAGGCGTATGTTATGGACAATGAACACAGGTGCATTTTGAATGCACAGAGATACCGTGACGAGATCCTGAGGCCCATTGTTGTGCCATTCATCCACGACCATCACCTCATGTTGCAGCATGATAATGCACCGCCCCATGTTGCAAGGATCTGTACACAATTCCTGGAAGCTGAAAACATCCCAGTTCTTGCATGGCCAGCATAGAACCTTTTTAGTTCAAGTTCCTTCTTCAGGCCTAGAAACTCGTAAAACCGTAAAATGCTAACCGTTATTCCTAATGCTATTGTTAAGCATTGAATCACTGTGGGCAACAGCTGGAGAAGCCGTTCAACAGAGAAGTGTATTGTATTACTCTGAGAACATGGATATCTAGCTACATAATGTGAAACGCAATCTTATGTCAGTTGCAACATAATCCAAATCAATAAAATGCAAGGTCAGCAGATCTCTACTTCCACATGTGACAGTGAAATTGGGTCATCCAAGAGAAAAGATTCAAGCACGCTGGGAAGGAACAAAGGAAAGCTTTTATAACTTGCTGATTCTGTGATGTTGTCTTGAAATGGCCTCCCCACAATACACTAGCTACACATCGAGTCTATGAACAAAAAGAGTCTGCACTGTAAAAAGAATTGTTGGTTTAACTTAAAAAAGTAAGTTACCTGGTTGCCTTATAATTTTGAGTTCAATGAAATAAAGAATTTGAGTTAATACATTGAAGGCACTTGGTTTAATCAACAGTAACTCAAAGTATTATGTTATCTGAACCACATTAATTGACAAAAGATTTGACAAAAGAAAAATGTTCTGATAACAAATCATGAATTTTTTTTTTTACAGTGTATATACATTTTACGCTTTTTTCTTCTGTTTTTTGAACAATTGTCCGTAAAGTTATTCTCTTTCGGCATAATCTATACCTATTTGTCACTAAACTTGTCACAAAACAAACAGCTATTGGTCGCTTTCTATACTATCCAAAATAAGCTGTGGACATTTTGCTAAATAACCTCTAACTAAGAAGTTTATCTGAACGGCACACAAGTCAATCAATAACATCGATGAGATGATGATTTAGTCAATAAATCCAATGTTAGTGCTTTTTGTATTTGATTTATTTAGGTGTATTTTTTATCCGCCATGGTCTGTAGACCAGTGTTGTTATTGTTAACCAGAATTAAACTAAATATTAAAAATAGTTTTCATTAATTGAAATAAAGCTGAAATAAAATAAATATAAATATTTAAACTTAAATAAACCTTAAGAAGATTAGAAAATTAAAAAAAACTGAAATAAGTGAAGTGACTAAAAAAAATATGTTTAAATTTAAATACCAAATTTAAACTGAAATTCAAATGATATAAATGATAAAAAATATTAATAAATATAGCAGTATATAAATAATGCTAAAATAACTGCTGTGGACCACAGTTGGAGAAGAACTGCTTTACGCTAAAGCTCTAAACAGCCATTAAAATCCCTTGACTGCATTTGCGAAAAAGATTGGTGGAAAAAAAAGAAAACAGAGACACTAGTTGAGAAAAATACAGCAATTAGAGGCGAGAAATTTGAGTGAGAAAACAAGCTCCTATTCAGTGGAAAATTGGGAAATTACACCATAGTGGCAGAAGGGCAGCACCAATTTAGCTAGCTAGCTTCAGATGCAAGAATTGAGCGCTTCGTTAACTCTTCGACTTACTTGCAGACACACAAAAGAGGCACTAACTCTGCATTTAAACCCTACAGCAGGTTTCTATTTCAATCACCACAGCTAATGTGACCAGTGCTCCAGTGCATAAAAGCTTTTGACACAGATTTCATGGCCTCTTGCAGGGCTTTCAGACCAATTTCATGCTGTCAGTGAAACATTTCTGCCAGCTGAGAGCCGAGGATGTGTGCGGACTTCATTTACTTTGCCTCCTCCACTTGCATTTTACCCCAGCAACAGGGCTAGTGTGCGACAGTGTGGGTGTGCTACGCTACAGTCATATTTTAATTTGTGCTGCCACTATGTTTGGCACTAAACTAAACTATGCAGTGTATGAGTTTGCGTACTCCACAATCTTTGCCATCATCTGAGCATGATTTAGATGTCTCCGTGAGAGATTAAGAAGCTTTTAAACGGTCAATTCAACATCATCTTCTTTCTAATCTAGCCACATTCCAGCCGCGCTCTGAAGATGAGCCCGCATGCTATACAAAACCCAGTCAAAACATCATAACCCTGCTATCAAGCGCGAGAAAGCTGGCACCGAAGCCATAATATCCACCGTAATCAGAGGGAGTCTCTGTGGTCAACTAAACAATCCATGCTGTCTTAAATGTATAGCGCGGAAAAGCAACATTCAATTATGGGAGGATTTCTGGCTTATCTTTTTCTCTTCTCACAAATTAATTCCTCACCCACAAAACAAGTTTACTTTGTCAAACTGAGAGAGTAACAGTTGACCAAAACTGACCCAATTTTATGGAAGCTTGTTTCCACCACTGAATAAAAAAAAATAAAAAAAGGTAATTGCAACTTTTTACTTCACAATTCTGACTATTAGTCGGACTTTATATCACGCAATTCCGACTTTATAACTCACAGTAATGACTTTATATCACGCAATTCTGACTATATATCACGCAATTCCGACTTTATAACTCGTAATGACTTTATAACTCGCAATTCTGACTTTATAACTCACAATTCTGACTATGTCACGCAATTCTGACTATATATCACGCAATTCCGACTTTATAACTCGTAATGACTTTATAACTTGCAATTCTGACTTTATAACTTGCAATTCTGACTTTATAACTCACAATTCTGACTATGTCACGCAATTCTGACTTTATAACTTGCAATAATGACTTTATAACTCACAATCATGACTTTATAACTCACAGTTCTGACTTTATAACTCACAATTCTGAATTTATAACTGAATTCTGACTATATCACGCAATTCTGACTTTATATCACGCAATTCTGATGTGAACTCGCAATAATGACTTTATAACTTGCAATTGTGACTTTATAACTCACAATTCTGACTTTGTATCATGCAATTCTGACTTTATAACTTGCAATTCTGAGAAAAAAAGTAGCAATTACCTTTTTTATTTTTTTATTTCATGGCAGAAACAAGTTTCCATACAGTTTAGTTTAGGATTCTGCAGATTTTTTAAGACCTGCACAAATAAACTTAATACCATATATCCATACAGAACAAACATACAAAAATAAATCATGTATCTCAGATAATTTTACTTAATTAACAGGCTGGAGCACACGGTAAATACAAGTTTTAAATCCTCAAGACATGTTTTATTCAAAATGTATTAATATTGGTTTATGCACTAACGTACCAATACATACGAATTAGAGGTTGAACAATACTAGATTTTGCTAATAATATGTTTAAAGAACTACAAGATTTTACATTGAATTAAATGGCAGACACAATTGATTGTGTAACTAAAATACCAATAATCATCAAAAAATATTTTATGTATAATGAGGAACTTTTAATTATAAATGCTTTACTTATTTCAGCTGCTTATTCAAAAAGATGAGAGGGTTAATGTGTATTCTTGCAACAATATACAACAGTACAGTAAACGATACAGTAAACAGTGTCATAATTCATCAACATAAGAAAATAAGCAATCGATTATTAAATTAATAAACATGCAGATGACTGTGAACTGCTTGAACATGTTTCTGATCTTACTATGAACTATTCTTCAGTGCAAATTATTTCAAAGAAACAAATGTCTTCGTAATCTTTCTCCTCCTTAAATTTATTTTATGCCTGGCATCACCAAGCCCCCTTATTTTTAAACCCTTTTTTTTTTTTCACTGAACATCCTGTTTAACTTAGAAATAATGCCAATTATGGAAGTAAAATTTGTTATGAATGAATGTCATGCTGATTCGATAACATTCGTGTTGCATTTTAGCATCATGCTTATGTTATTTGTCTAAAATGTGGGACACCGTAAATGGCTACGCAGCCATGACTTGTCTGTTTGTTGTGGTGTTTTGTACTGAGGGCTGTAGGTCTGTTCGCCTGTCAGCCAACGGCAGACGACAGCAGAGATTGAAGCGGTTCTCTGCTGTCTTAACACTTGCATCTGTTAACATAGCGGAAATTCTACCATCTGCCCTCATTACATTCAGAGAGCTTTCAGGATTGACGTAGACCATGGTACTTGGTGAAATAATTAGTCACACATTTGTGAAGAGAACAGCTGCATGTGATGCAATCTCCTTGCTGTGCAAAAAACTTTTTCTGCGATACAATATCAAAATTGTCTTCGCATCAGAGCAATGACCAGTCAAAGTTTAAAAAAAAAAAAAAAAGCTAAATAAAATGTGAATATGAAATGTGTCAACCAGTATTCAACATTTAAACCACTCACATAAACAGCCTAAGCGTAGCTGTAATTAGAGTTTCAGCTCTGAGACTATTTTTGCTTTATATACAGAGCATAAAACGTTAAAAATGCACTATAATCCTATTTATTTACATATCTTTTACAATATTGGCTTTTCTAAAGCAAAATAATATTTGAGCAACTTATTCACTGTTAAGGTGTGGTCACATTTACTCTTTGCTCTGCAAAATTTTATGGGTGAAATCCGGTCATTTCAATAGGAATCCATTTTTGATAACAACACAAGAATTTGCTGTGTTGACAAATAGAAAGCTGCTTGAATTAAAAGTGAATTATGTGAGAGAAGCGCTTTATGCATTGCTACACTATTGATATTATGGACGTTTTTTTGTAGGAAAAATTTTGCTAATGTGACCCCACTTTTAAAGGGGGGGTATAATGCCATTTCATGTTTTCTGACTTATTTACACTGTTAAAGAGTTGGATTCTCATGCTAAACATGGCCAAAGTTTCAAAACACAAGTTGGACATATGACGGAGTATTTCTGTGCCAAAAATACTCTTCCAAATCCTCATAAACTTTGCTGTCTTTTTTGAGTATGGGGCTGTGTGACATCAGATAGGTCGGAATTCCTTGTATGGGCACTTCTCCCGGAAGAGCGAGCACTCACACGTCGACCAGAGCGAGAGAGCAAGAGCACGCCCATCAACGCGCATTCGGCTTTATGGAAGTCGTCAGCAGCGCTGCACAGGTCACAGGACTTCACGAAATCAACAATGTCACCAAATAAGTGTGTTTTTGGTTGTGAGGGAAAGATAACCCTGCTTTCCAAAAAACCCAGTGTTCATTGGAGCTGAGAGTTTTGTGCTCACGCATTACATTGATGCGCTCTCGATATTTGTTATTAAAATAACCATAGAAACTGATAGTTGCAATCACTTTTTTATTGGTTAAAATGAATGGAGAATATATCATGTTTTTCCATGGTTACGCGAGCCCTCAGGATCGGCACTTATGGTTTCATAAAAACAAGGCCCTGTTCTATGCTGGATTTACAGATCGTTTGAAACTGAAAGATGGAGCGGTCACAACGATAATGATCCCGGTCATGAGTCGGAACCGCAGGTGTTGAGTAAAACTGCATCAAATGTCTGTTTTGTTTGCAATATGCGCCTAAGTGCATATAATGTAAACAACACGAACATAGTGAATTCATGAATTCATCATCATTCACTATACGCTATATTTATTATAGTGATTCAAAAGTTATCCAGGGATAATGCGATGGTGTATTGTGTGTGTTTAAAAACAGTTGACCATTGATAGCTTGCAAATGATCGCTACGCAAAAGCTGCGCGTGCTTGTCACTCTTTAGCTCCGTTCACACGGTACGCCTCCTGGCGCTCGGCTGTTTTCGGAAAGACTCGGTACAGCGTATGTATCTTGTATAAATATGATAAAACTAAGGACTTTTTGGAGATATGAAGGATGCACTACTACTCTATAGGTACTCAAGATTAACATGAGATTGGCAGAAACTGTGTGTGATACCCCCCCTTTAAAGGGATAATTCACCCAAAAATGAAAATTATGCCATGATTTACTCACCCTCAAGCCATCCTAAGTGTATATGACTATCTTATTTCAGACGAACGCAATCAGAGATATATTTAAAAATATTCTGGCTCTTCCAAGCTTTATAATGGTAGTGAAGGGGGGGCCAGATTTTGAAGCCCAAAAACTACATCCATTCATCATAAAAGTAATCTATACAGCTCCAGGGGGTTAATAAAGGCCTTCTGAAGCGAAGCGATGGGATTTTGTAAGAAAAATATCCATATTTAAAGCTTTATAAACTAAAATAACTAGCTTCCGGTGGATGACCATACGCATACTGCACAAGTCGACTTGCACCAAATGAGTAACCCCTGACGTGATGTATGACGCAGGATGTAGGAGTATCCTAAGCTTAAACACTTCTTGCGATTTAAACAAATAGGGCTGTGCAACAAACTCAAGCTCCTCTTCTCTTATATTGAAATCCTCTGACATTTCTCTTTAAAAATTATCATTTTAGACTTCTAATTTGTGACCGGTGTTTTGTTTTGCTCTATCCTCTGAGCTTCCGCGTTCATCCTTACATCGATGCGTACGGCCGTCTGCCGAAAGCTAGTTATTATAGTTTTAAAGTTTTAAATATGGATATTTTTCTTACA
This sequence comes from Hypophthalmichthys nobilis, assembly GCA_037950665.1. Lineage (NCBI taxonomy): Eukaryota > Metazoa > Chordata > Actinopteri > Cypriniformes > Xenocyprididae > Hypophthalmichthys > Hypophthalmichthys nobilis. The sequence goes on from CM075486.1 coordinate 14,224,960, forward strand.
AAAACCCATCAATTAGCTTCAGAAGGCCTTTATTAACCCCGTGGAGCTGTATGGATTATATTTATGATGGATGGATGCACTTTTTTTGGCTTCAAAATTTGATTTCACAACAATCAAGTTTGTCATAATTCTCAATGGTGACACCTGATGACCACTTATGCGTTTGGCATGAAACAGATCAAACAGTTTGAATAAAATCGACTCACTGTTTTGGCAGTGGATTCCATCGAAGCCTATTGAACACTTGCAGACATATTCTCTGAAGACATCTCCTCGCTGGGGGTTGGGGATGATCTCACAGACACCGTCGTTTTTACAGGGGTTAGGGCTGCAGGGCCCTGAGAGCAAAGGTCATGTGAGAAAAAGATCTGCCTCAGCTGAAATGGATACAAGTAACTTTTGCACATATATCATCTTAAATAAACTGTTTTCCCCACATAAATATAAAAAACTGATAAGATTGTTACCAATCTCGGTCTCGTTGCAGGTCTGTCCAGTGAAGCCTTCATTACAAATGCAGATAAAGGGATCTTTTCCTGCTCCGGTCACACAGGTACCTCCATTCAAACACACATTTACTTCACAGTCGGCAGCTGAGAAAAGACAAAGACAGTGGATTTGATATTACATCTATTATTGATAAAATTTTCCAAAAAACTCAATGGCTCAATTCATTAAACATTACTAAAAAGAATGTCTGTGCAAATCATTTATAAAAATGTTATTTATATAAATTGTCACATTCAAATCAATGCAACATGAATTTTCGAATGAAGATTAATAATTTATGTTTCATGAAAAAGGCTCATTTGGGTTTAATTCACTGCCATCAGCAATATTTTCGATGGAATGTTACTGATGGTTAGGATTTTTGTTTCTTTCGAAAAGGGAAGTGAAAAAAAAAACCCCACTGGGTTCACAGTTTGGTCATGTTTTTATTAGGGCTGGACGGGATGGACACGAATTAAATTGCTGACGATCCCGTGACATTGCAAAAAAACAGGACTGCAGTCCTGGGGTCTATAGAGAAATGGTTTGTCAGGATGTTTTGCGGGACAGCAAAGCACTGAGTATGGAAATAAATGTTGAAAATGCACACAGAAATTTAGAAGAATAAAAAAAATAAAAATAAAAAAATGCAATATTGAATAAAGAAATTCCTAAAGCATAATTAAAATGCAAATAAATAAATAAATGGAAAAAAATTATTTTGAATGAACTATGTGCTTAAAGGGTTAGTTCACTCAAAAATGAAAATTATCCCATGATTTACTCACCCTCAAGCCATCCTAGGTGTATATGACTATCTTCTTTTAGAGACGAAAAATATCCTGGCTCTTCCAAGCTTTATAATGGTAGTGAAGGGGGGGCCAGATTTTGAAGCCCAAAAAAATGCATCCATTCATTATAAAAGTACTCCACATGGCTGCGGGGGTTAATAAAGACCTTCTGAAGCAGAGCGATGGGTTTTTGTAAGAAAATATCCATATTTAAAACTTTATAATCTTAAGTAACTAGCATCCGGCGGACGATACGCATACTGCACAAGTCAACTTGCGGCAAATGAGTAACCCCTGACGTGATGTATGACGCAGGATGTAGGAGTATTGTAAGCTTAGACGCCTCTCGCGGTTCAAACAAATAGGGCTGTGCAACAAACTCAAGCTCCTCTTCTCTTACATCAAATTTCTCTGACATTTCTCTTTAAAATTTTTTGTTTTAGACTTCTAATTCGTGACTGGTGTTTTGTTTTGCTCTATCCTCTGCGCTCCTGCATTCGTCATTATGTCATGCGTCGGTTCAGAGGTCACTCTTCCACTGCAAATCAATGCGTACATCTGCTGAAAGCTAGTTATTATAGTTAATAAAGTGGATATTTTTCTTACAAAAACCCATCACTTCGCTTCATAAGGCCTTTATTAACCCCCTGGAGCCGTATGGAGTCCTTTTATGATGAATGGATGAATTCTTTGGAAAATCTGGCCCCCCCTTCACTACTATTATAAAGCTTGGAAGCGCCAGGATATTTATTAATATATCTACGATTGTGTTCATCTGAAAGAAGATAGTCATATACACCTAGGATGGCTTGAGGGTGAATAAATTATCCCATGATTTAATTTTCATTTTTGGGTGAACTAACCCTTTGGGCCCTATCATACACCCGGCGCAATGCAAGTATTTTTTGCTAGTTTCAGACCGGCGCAGTTATCATTTTCATGTCCTGGCCACGTTGTTTAAATAGCAAATGCATTTGTGTCCATTTGTGCACCCATGGGCGTACTGGTCTGAAAACGAGGTGTGTTCAGGCGCGTTGTTGGTGCGTTACTATTTTGAGGAACAGACTGCGCCATTGACCAACTGAAACCTGGTCTAAAGTCAATGGCGCAATATTTGTTTTGTTATTTAAAGAGCGCATTAGTAATATGCGTCTATATGCGCGTGCACAACGTTCGTACATTCTGCTTATTATACACACAGGGAAGCGCAGCAGCACACAAACATGCCAAATATTAAAAATAAAAGGATTATAATGTAAAAGATTATTATTCTGTGCATAAAGATAAAAATGCTTTGGTGGAATCCTGCTTTTCCCGTAGATGCTCTGCTCGCGCTTTCACCTCGTGCACGAGCAGATCCGTTTCCTCACTATAGATGCGTTCAGTTATTCCACTTGCAAATTCCACCTTGTATATAGCGAATACGCCATGGCGCGAGCGCAACTTTTAAAGGTAATGGGAGACGAGACTCTGGTTGGTTTATTGCACGTTACGCCCAAAACACACCCATGAGTCATTAAGAGAATAGGGACAACCCTTTTGGACAATGCACCGGGCTCACTGACCATGCGCTTAGATAGTTAAAATAAGGCCCTTTAAAGGATTAGTTCACTTTCAAATAAAATTTTCCTGATAATTTACTCACCCCCATGTCATCCAAGATGTCCATGTCCTTCTTTCTTCAGTCGAAAAGAAATTAAGGTTTTTGATGAAAACATTCCAGGATTATTTCAGTGCAGCTTCAAAAGGGTTTTAAACGATACCAGACGAGGAATAAGGGTCTCATCTAGCAAAACGATCGGTCATTTTCTAAAAAAAAATGTAAATGTATATGCTTTATATAAACAAATGATCGCCTTCCAAGTGCTTCCGCCAAAACCACACTTTTCGATTCTTCTAAAAGCTTACACTGTATGTCCTACGCCTTCCCTATTCAACTTACGGAACGAACGCAGCACCAGTTCCATTTCTTCCGTAAGTTGAATAGGGAAGGCGTAGGAAGTACAACGTAAGCTTTTTGAAGAATACGAAAAAATGCAGTTTTTGGCGGAAGCACTTGGAAGGCAATCATTTGGGTATATAAAGCATATACATTTACATTTTTTTTGGAAATGACCGATCGTTTCGCTAGATAAGACCCTTATTCCTCGTCTGGTATCGTTTAAAGCACTTTGAAGCTGCACTGAAACTGTAATTTTGACCTTCAATCGTTTGGAGGCCATTGAAGTCCATTATAAGGAGAATAATCCTGGAACGTTTTCATCAAAAACCTTAATTTCTTTTCGACTGAAGAAAGAAAGACATTAACATCTTGGATGACATGGGGGTGAGTTAATTATCAGGAAAATTTTATTTGAAAGTGAACTAATCCTTTAAGTATTGAACTGCACCTTTTGCATTTTTATATATATGCTGAAATGGAAGCCAAAACAATCCATCCAACTCAAATTTTTTGGGAGCTGTTACTATATTTAAAAGTTAATTTTAGCCTGACAGATATAGGCCTTGAATCTGCGGAGTTACAACTTTCCACAGTCTGTGCTGGCTTCCCACTACTCTGTGTAAACGACACCTCTGTGAGAGACTTCCTGCGCATCGTTGTGTCCTCCCCTGGCGCCTATCCAAAATACCACAACAGAGATACTCAGCAGAGTTTATTTGAGGTGAACAGCACTCAAAATGATAATTAGCCCATGTTTAATGCAGCTCCACCACAGCATTCAACCGTGTGAACTTGTTTCGCACCAAGACATCATTTGGCCAACAATCTCCTCTAATTGTGACAAAAGGCAACGGCCTTCACGCTCAGGGTTGGAGCTTCTGGGATAACGATAAAGCCTCAGCCTGCACAAACAGAAACCTTCTTATCCAAACGATTGCCATGTTTATCTTTGGAATGGAATGCATCCTCCTTTTCACGCTATACCAGAAGGCTGAAAGCTCAATTCCCTTTGCTCTTTTCAAAGAAACCAATTTTAGTCCTGAAAAAATTTTTGGAATTGCCTAACATCTTTGATATAATATCGCAGCAACAAACTGTTTAGCAGCACAGATCAACCCATCCATCACTGATAAGCACAGAAAATTCCATTGGGAACAGAAACCGTCTATGGATAGCATGAAGGTTTCACGGTCAACAAGTTGTTATTGCTGAACAGTTCCAACAAAATTGACAGGGGGAATTGAGAACTGAAAGTAATTAATTGCGGATTAATAACTTTAAACACAACGCATTGCTAGTCACAGTTCTGCTTGTGTTTCCATAGAAATGGAAACTGTGAACAGAAACTGTTGCTGACCACATGCATGGAATGACTTTGTCGCTTTTCGAGGTGCTGACACGGGCATATGTCTTGTGGGCAAACTCTTATATCTAAAAGGATAAGTAACCAAAATGAAAATTGTGCCATGATTTTCTCACCCTCATGTCGTTCCAAACCCATGTGATTTTCTTTATTCTGTGGAACTCAAAATAAGACCTTTAGCAGAATGTCCAAGCTGTACATTTCCATACAATAAAAGTAAATGTTGACCAGGGTTGCCAAAAAAAATTAATAATAATAATAATAATCATAATAAAAACTTGATTGGCAAATAAAAAGAAAGAACAGAAATAGAAAGAATAGAAAGAATTTTATTGTTGTAATTTATTAATTAAAAAAAGAATTAATTGTTTTAAATATGTCTGTAAATTTAAAAATATTTATTCAATTATTATATTATTATATTTTTGTTATATTTAATATTAATAATTAAGGCTGTAAAATCGATTAATCGCGACTAATCGCATTGAATCATAAAAATTCATGTTTACATAATGTGTGTAAATATATTATTATATTTATACATACAGTATGAAACAGACTTTTATGTTAGTGTTATGTGATTATCGCTATTAATCAACTTTATAGCCCTATATACAAAAATATTTACTATTTTAAACATGAATTAAACAGACTGTTTTAAACATGTCTTCTAATTTGTCCATTTACATTTGAATTGACGTATAAATTATTAAATTGATTATTTATTATTTTATTTTTAAGTGACAGTCCTAGTCCTCTATAGTCAGCACTTTCATTTTCTAGAAAAGAGAGAGAGAGAAAAAAAGGAATGCAGCTTTGGAACAACATGAGGTTGAGTAAATCTAGTGAACTATTCCTTAAACTATACTTGAGATTATATGTATGAAAACTAAACAGGGTGGATAATAATTCATGTCAGGACACATCATGTGTCATCTCACATCTACCAGCTGTACTTAACCTGGTTTAACTGTCAGAGAATCTAATACGTTCTAGAAGGCCATTAGACAGAACTGAACACATCAGCTGAACGCAAAGCTGTTTGATGAAGTGAAACATCTGATCAGCGTCTCATCAGCTGAGCTGGCCTTTTGATCAGCAAAAGCTCTGAAACGGGAGTGAGAGCGGATTATTCCCACAGGCTTTTGGATATAGAGCTTTAGGCACTATAGTATATCACATGGTCTTTTTCTGAGTTAAACGTGTAAAAGCAGGCAACTCTGGGAGTGTTCGCTGCTCTCTCACAAATGAGGCATGAAAGCAGGGACAAAAGAAAGAAGCAATAGAGTTTGGCCAGGCAACTGTGCCCCTGAAAAAACAAGTCGGGCAGCGCCGAGCCAGCTCAGAAAATGAGTAATAACCAACATGCTATGTTGCTATTGACCTAATCCCAATATGGTAAAAAATAATAATAAAACAAATTATCATTGCGACTGCCCTGATACTGAAAATGTGCAGGCTTAAAAGGATATTCCATCCCAAAATGAAAATTCTAGAATGACTTTGGGGCACCAATGGAACCAATGGCTGGCCTGTTACAAAACAGTATTTTTCCAATTTGGTGACACTAGTGGCACAGAAATAACACACTTCAGCTTTAAATTTCGGAGCAACTTTAAGTAAACTGTCCAATAACAAACACATGATGTGCTACAATTATGATTATGGTTTGCCAAAAAAAACACCACATTTTTAACTAAAAGAACCAAAATGAACAGTTCAAAACTGAAAATAACAGAACCGTTCAAAACCATAAAACCACTCGCTCTCTCATTTCAAGTAACTGGGACGTCACTTCAGTCATTTCAAAAGAAGCATGACCTGATCTACAATCTTACAAGGCAAGCACAACCATTATATAGTAACTAATAATGTTTAAAAGTAGGGAAGGGCTTTAGAAATGAGTCACTGGCATGAGGAGTCATTCAGCTACAATCTGCTGAGCGGATCACACACACTTGGCCAACAAAAGAACCCTTGACTGTCGTATTAGGAACAGGTGCAAAACAAAAACAACAGACTGGAGGACAACCAAAACACTGCACACGTGCATGCGAGTGCACGCAAATGCAATAACACACCTACACGCTAAACCCCCAGTACATGAAGTAACAGGAAATGCAAATTTACTATGCAATGTATGTAATGTATGAGAATGGATATTCAGTTAGTGATTTATTTCATTTAACAGTACAACAGTACAGCGTTTTTAAAGTTTAACTTCAAGTGAGAATTACATGATGGCAAAGGTAATAATGTCTAAAATAAAAAATATAGGGGAAATGAGCATGCAGAATTAAATGTCCAATATTAACAGATACAAATAAATAAAATTTAAAAACAAAATGCAAAATATTGTCAAATAGCTGATATGGTACCAATATATTGGCAGTTTGATACATGCTCCGAACCACTGATTCGAAACAAAAGATTTGTAAAGCTTCGAAGCTTCATGAAGCAGTGTTTTGAAATTGGCCATCACTAGATATTGTTGAATAAAGTCGTTATTTTGTTTTTTTTGGGGGGCGCAAAAAAGTATTCTTGTCGCTTCATAACATTGAAGTTGTACCACTGTAGTCACATGAACTGTTTTAAAAATGTCTTTAGTACCTTTCTGGGCATCTGAAAGTGTTAATTATCTTGCTGTCAATGCAGGCCTCACTGAGCCATCGGATTTTATCAAAAATATCTTAATTTGTGTTCTGAAGATGAACGAAGGTCTTACAGGTGTGGAACGACATGAGGGCGAGTAATTAATGTCAGAATCTTTATTTTTGGGTGAACTAACCCTTTAAGAAATTGGCAGTGGCATATTTAAAAGTTAATCAAATGTAAAAGGGGCATCTAAAAGACACAAGCTGCACAAAACACCTAGTTTAGACACTAATAAAAACTTCACCAATGTTATAAATGTACATATAATGAAAAGTTAAAGAATAAATAAATAATGCCCCTGTAAGACTTGAAATCTGCATACAACATCCAAGTAATGTAACAGATCCTTTTTAGTTGTTAAAAATAGGTGTGTCTAGGTGCTGATTTGTGTTACAACCTTCATGTATATTTAGAAGCCTAAAGTGTTACTTTACATTTTAAGACTGCCTTGGAACTTACTTTATGGCTTATGGCTTCACACTTTACTCTAAAGGTGTCCTGGTCAACTCCACATTAATGGTGTGCGTAACAGTTCACTGTGTTCTCAGCTATGTGGTCATTCACACATCATTTAAGAATTAAGATGCCTTAACACACGCCTGGGGAACTTGGTGTTCCAAACCTCTTGTTTCTACGTCACTGAATCCCATGTAAAAACTCCCAGAACAGCTCAACGCACTGAGGCTTTCAGCTTGCACCTCTTAATGACCAAGCAAATGACCCATAAAGATATGGTGTACACAAGAAACATCCTGTTCTTGGACCAATAAACTGCATTTTTTTAAAAAAGTAAGCTGTCAGCGAGCTTGCATCTTCAGGTGAGATTTCTATAATCTAAAGGCATTTCTCCAGAACACCACAGCCATCTGTTCTTAAAAATAACCCACAAAGACTAAAAATACACTCTGACGTACACAGAAAACAGCCATTCTCTAAGGCAACGCAAATAGGCTTATATTAATCCTACTTGGAAATGCGATAATGCAAAGGCATAATATTTTGACATGTTTTACACTCAAGCCACAGATATAAAATCGACATTTATCATGCAAGGGACAGGGCTTATTTGTTCCAATTCTGGTAACAAAAGTTTCTTGAGAAGTGTTGGAAAATGTGATTTTAAAAATTCAACGCAGCAGATTGGAAAATGGAGCATGAGACCAAGATGGAGCGAAATCATATGAGACATGCCATGTTGCACTGCCTATGAATGAAACATTGATTAAGGCTTATTGAAAATTAATCACAGGAGAAGCAGCCCTCATTGGACTGCTATTATAACTAGAGTCGTCAGGACAAATGAGCCCATTCCCGGAGGGGAAGACCCCGCTGCCAGATGGCACGGGACACGCGACAGCTTTTGAACGGCTCGCAAACACTCTCATGCAAAAGAGAGCGAGTGAAAAGCGGGAGGCTGTGTGGTCGCTATAATTAGCGTACTCTCCGTCAGCTGACCTGAGAGGCCTGTGTTGTGTGTTTTTATTTTTTGCCTTGATAAAATCCTTATTTGCTGAGGTTTTACTAATGATGGTAAGATTTTGATGGATGAGAGCTAATCTTAGATCAGCTTGAGAGTGCAGCTTCCATCCAAAGCTGTTTACCTTCTCAATCCGATAAGTGAGACAAACAATTCTCAACTTTTAAAGGGATAGTCCCTTAAAAAAATGGAAATTGTAATCATTTACTCAGCCTCATGTTGTTCCAAACCTGTATGATTTCTTTATTTCATCAAACAGAAGAAACATCCTTCCATTAGGCAGGATGTTGATGCTGTTCTTTTGCATACATTGACAGCGAATAGTGACCAGCAGCTGAAAGTGTCATAAAAGTAGTCCATATGACTATATTCCAAGTCTTTAATGTAGCTTTGTGTGAGGAACAAACAGATTTTGAAGTCATTATAGATCTCAAATCTCATTAATGCTATTTGAATATGTGGTTATGCAAATTGTGATCTGTTACTAGATCCTTTAGTACTAATGATGGTTGGCATTTTTGACATCAAAACTGGTGCGACACATTTTGATGTGCCACATTTTCATATGCAAATCTGAATGTGAATGAGTTTTGAGAGCTGTGCAGAGATTATCAGTGAATAACAACTAAATTTTGGTCTTTTCCTCAAACAAAGTTTTAATATGGATTTAAATGAGCTGGAATATAGTCATATGGACCACTTTTATGGTGCTCTTTGTCCTAGTCACCATTCACTTTCACTGAATAGAAAAGAGCAGTGTGAACTTTCTGCTAAACATCTGCTTCTGAGTTCCACGGAAGAAGGAAATCACACAGGCTTTGGAAAAGATGAGCAAAATTGTCATTTCTGGATGAAGTTTTTGTTTAACTGCATCTAAAACATCAAAGAATGCCAATTTCATCGCTTGAAGTGTGAACGAGGAAGGTCAAGAAGGCGACAACTAAACCATTCGAAAACTCCATGGAAAACGCTTTGACACTGGAAACTCCCTGGAAGCAGTAATGAAACTCCTCAAGGATTTTTCGTAAGTTTGCGCAAACCTGTCCTGCTGCACTGGTCATTAGTGGCAGGAAGTGCCCTGGCCTCATTGGGCTCCGCTACCTATTAAAGTGGCCACATTCATGGGAAGTGACTCAGTGATTTGGTCACTTGAGCCACACCTACAGACTGGAGCCAGATCACAGCCTGAGGCTCAACAGCAGATGGGAAAGTGTGTTTTTAAACAGAGAACAACATCAGTGGGGACTAAAAATGACAAAAACTATTTAAATGTAAATATTACAAAACAAGACTGAAGTACAAAAAAAAAATCTATATTTTTGTGCAGGGGATGTGGAGGAAATTAATTCAGACATGCTGTCAAAAATCTTAACACACAAGGCATGAAATTAGTGCCCAATACTCTTCCACATCTGACCATGCAGCTATAAAAGCCTGTAGGTCACTGGTAATGGATTGAAATCAGGACATGATGTATTATATACACTAGTATAACAATAAAAGGACAAAGCAGAGAGCCCAAGGCGTTAAACGCAAGTATAAACACGAATAATGTAAATTTTGGTCCAAGAGAGGCATCAGCTAGATGTCCACAGGGACTTTTCATCACGTGAAGCCGCCAATACTTATTTACAATACGATAGTGTAAGAATGGACACTAAACATCATTTATTCATTCATTACTAAATGTATTAAGGTAAAAACTCCATTATATCATAGACTATATTACTCAAAAATATTAAGAAAAGCAGCTGTTTTGGTGTCTTGACAATTATTTTTTTATATATACTTCAAATAAATAATGACCGTAGACTAACTTGCTTTGTTTATGTAGTTTACCTCTATAGCGCTCAACGTACAGACGAAAACAAAAACACTTACCGCTCGCAGTAGAGACTGAAACAGCAACAAAACACGCTGCAAAAAGTGGGAAACTAACAAATAAGCTTGGGAAAGTTCTCATGGTGCCGAAGTGTAGTTCTTCAGTGAACTTCTCGTCGGTCTCAATAGTGTGAATCCGTTCGCCGTTATGACTAGGGGCAAGCTTAGAAGCGAGAGAGGGACAATATGTGCGCTCCCACGTGTATCTCTGCTCTCAGCCAATTACATCCTGTTTTTAACATTAGTCCCCGCCCATGACCCCGCCCCTCGGGTAGTCATTAGTCCAAATAACTGTGCGCTGCTAGATTGACTTGATACTGTAAACAAAACAACACGATGTGCAGAACGAGAAAACATTTGGTGCCTTCAGGCATTTTGCTGTGTTTACAGGGATAGTTTAGCAAAAAACTAAAAATATTTTCTACGATATTATGTTCTCAGAACGTTTTTAGAACGTTAACTTTTGGTTATAAAAATAAAACCTAATAAAAATAACAATTAGCAAACGTTTTATGCGTGTTTCCTTTGGGTTATCACATAATAAATCCCTAGCAACACTCTGGGATGGTTAGCTTTTGTTTACAACAAAGAACCAGCAGTTCCATTAAAACAATATGAACGTTCTGTGTTTGCAGGGAAAATGGCAGTGTTATAGTCTCCATTCATTCTTATTCTATCTATTTTACGTTCAGTGAAAGTGAATGAGGCTGTGTTTCTGTTCAACTATATAAATAACAACAGGGGGATGTATAACATTATGACAGAACCCAGATAGCATGTAGTAATCGGCCCGAGCTCGGCTGCCCCACGGCGCCTGCGGCTCAGACTCGGCATCGGCGTGTGTTAACCGGGCCGACTGTGGCACATGTATATTTGTTATGGCTGTAAAGCACTGGGCCGATTCCTGTTCACCGTATCTGGCCACTTCTGGCAATGACTCGGCTTATGTTTACTCACAGATGGTTACATAAGCAATAATTAACATAAAATTGACTTTGTTTCCTGGTAGTATCTGATAACATTACATGTTTAATGTAGCAGCTGTAAACAGATTAATCTGTTTACAGCTCTTAAATGAAGCTATTTTTTCTGAATTCATATCATTAAAGCTTCTCAAGATGTTAAAAGTGGCCTAACTTCATGTTAAATTTATGCAACTGAAGATAAAGGGTTTTGTAGTTTATAACAGTATTAGAAAAGCGCATTAAACCGGATTGTTGTGACATAAACAAATGTTGCATTCATGCAAAAGCAGTAATTGGGCTTTGTAAGGTTAAGGTAGTGGGTGTGTTGCTCTGGCAAAGATGCATTTATGCATGCAGATCGATGCAAAGTGTGGGTGTTGGTCAATTGGTGATGATGTTCTTTGCTTTTCTTAGTATCTTGTGCTTTTGTGTATGTAGCAACATGAAAAGATGCTGGACAATGTAAACTGAAAGATAGAGTAGCCTAAATAAAAAACAAAGAGAGATGCTATTAGTTAACCCCAAACTTAAAAGGACTCCACAAAGTCAAAACATTTAAGAAGGAGACCAATTGTTCATGCACCACTAGATTCCATTTTATGCATAATGAAAAATAGCTTATTAATGTCTCTCTTGGCTATGTTGCTGGGGCCCTTAAGAGCTCGTGTCTAAATGCTTCTCCACAGACACTTTAGCCAGTCCCACTTGATTTGATTGAGCTTGATTTTCCTCCAGTGGAGTCACTAATCTCTAATAACATAATGGATGTTGGCTGTGGGCAAATCATGGAGCTGGATTTTAAACATCAGACATTTAAGATCCTGGTTGTCTCGCAAAATATCCATCTTATTTAGCGTCACTTAGAGCGACTAACTGAGTTTCATTTATGGCACTTACGGGAAATAATACAATAATTTATAAGGGGTATTAAATCAGTTGTGCATTGCAAAGTGCAGTTATTTGCTGTGTAATTGCTATAGGCTACTGAGTCTTTGAGATGTTCTTGGACTGCTGATCCACTGCTGTTGTCACTTTTGCATCTGGTCTCTCCAGTTCTCTGTGAGAACACTGACGAAAGCACTTGTAATACATTGAAATTGTAAACAACTTGCTCCAGATATGTCATGGTGTGTGTGTTTTCAGTTGTATCCTGCCATCTTGTGGCAATTACCAATTAACACACTGTTTATGATATTGATAATGAAAGCTATTAAATAAAAAAATGAAAGGAAAAAGGAGAATAAAGTTGATTATTTCTTCATTTCACAAATTTGCCATTTACAGTTTACTTTTAAATGCTTAAACAGGCCACTTTAAACTTTTACTTAAAGGGATAGTTCAGCCAAAAATGGAAATTCTGTCATCATTTACTCATCCTCAAGTTGTTCCAAACCTGTATGAAGAAATATGAGTTTCTTTCTTCTGCTGAACACAAAAGAAGATATTTTGAAGAATATACCAAACAGTTGTGGAGCACCATTGACTTCCATAGTAATGTTTTTCCATATGGTGCTCCACAACTTTTTGGTTCTTCAAAATATCTTCTTTTGTGTTCAGCAGAAGAAAGAAACTCATATAGGTTTGGAACAACTTGAGGGTGAGTAAATGATGACAGAATTTTCATTTTTGGCTGAACTATCCCTTTAAGTATGTTCTTGGTTAAATATTTTGACTCCTACTTCAACTTCAACTTAAGTATAACTTCTTTGTACCTTTTGTTGACGTCAGGAAACACCTATTGAATGACAGTGAAGTTGACGCTATTGTAATTCTAGTGCAGTGATAGTGCTGTAACCAAATGAATATCAATAGCACTGTTGGCGCGCCGAATCTGACGTCATTCTGACGCTGCTCCAATCAGAGGGCACGAATGAAGACTCGCTCCAGTTGCTGGGTGTAAAGTGAATGACGATGCATCTGTATGATGTCTTTGAATACAGTGAAGATGTCAAGAGCAGCGGCACAGAGGAGTCTCTGGACAACTTTGAAAACAAGGTGTGCATTGTTTTCTTTTTGCATGTTGATTCGAATATATTATAGTTAGGCGGCCTATATTATATTAATATAGCATAACGTACAACAGGCAATGCATACATTTCACAACGCGTCCTCTATTGTCTTATAACCAGTACACGTTTGATATTACTCAAATGTGCACGTAATTACTGATACAACTTCATAGTAAATAAATAAGAATTCAAAAAATATTCTGTTTATTTTTTATATCTTTAAAAAAGTTTGGTACAAGAACAAAATTAATGGTAATTTTCCGGCTGCGTAATGTTAAATAACACGTTGACATATAAATGTTGATGTCTGAAGTATGCTTAATTCTATGGATGTACACAGTAGTATGAGCTCTTGTCTGTCACTAAGAGCAGACAGATTAACCGCCTGTAACTCTTGCATGATGCAGGATACTTTGAATGACATCTGTGTCAGTAAAGTGCCTCTGTTTTTCTGTAGGACTGAACACTGAGATTCGGGAGCTGCTCTGTAACCCAGATCAAGAGTCAAGGTGTGGTATGAATTTATTAGCATTCTGTGTGCAATATTCTATGTGCATTGTGCAAAGTCTTTGTTGTCTTTTATATATATATATATATATATATATATATATATATATATATATATATATATATATATATATATACACACACACACACACACACACTACCAGTCAAAAGTTTGAATTGGTAAGATTTTTAATGTTTTTAAAAGAAGTTTCGTCTGCTCACCAAGGCTGCATGTATTTAATTAAAAATACAGTAAAAACAGTAATATTGTGAAATATTATTACAATTTAAAATAACTGTTTTCTGTTTGAATATATTTTATAAAGTAATTTATTCCTGTGATCAAAGCTGAATTTTCAGCATCATTACTCCAGTCTTCAGTGTCACATGATCCTTCAGAAATCATTCTAATATGCTGATTTGCTGCTCAAGAAACATTTATGATTATTATCAGTGTTGAAAACAGTTGTGTACTTTTTTTTTTTCAGGATTCCTTGATGAATAGAAAGTTCAAAAGAACAGCATTTATCTGAAATACAAAGCTTTTGTAACATTATACACTACCATTCAAAAGTTTGGGGTCAGTAAGAATTTTTATTTTTTTTAAAAGAAATTAAAGAAATTAATACTTTTATTCAGCAAGGATGCATTAAATCGATCAAAAGTGACAGTAAAGACATTTATAATGTTACAAAAGATTATATTTCAAATAAATGCTGTTCTTTTGAACTTTCTATTCATATTAGCATATAATCAGCATATTAGAATGATTTCTGAAGGATCATGTGACACTGAAGACTGGAGTAATGATGCTGAAAATTCAGCTTTTCCATCACAGGAATAAATTACTTTATAAAATATATTCAAACAGAAAACAGTTATTTTAAATTGTAATAATATTTCACAATATTACTGTTTTTACTGTATTTTTAATTAAATAAATGCAGCCTTGGTGAGCAGACGAAACTTCTTTTAAAAACATTAAAAATCTTACCGATTCCAAACTTTTGACCGGTAGTGTGTGTATATATATATATATATATATATATACACACACACTACTGGGTCAGAAGTTTTTGAACGGTAAGATTTTTTAATGTTTTTAAAAGAAGTCTCTTCTGCTCACCAAGGCTTCATTTATTTGATCCAAAATACAGCAAAAACAGTAATATTGTGAAATATTTATAAAATTTAAAATAACTCTTTTCTATTTGAATATAAAATGCAATTTATTTCTGTGATGGCAAAGCTGAATTTTCAGCATCATTACTCCAGTCTTCAGTGTCACATGATCCTTCAGAAATCATTCTAATATGCTGATCTGCTGCTTAAGAAACATTTATTGTGTACAATTGTACAAAATATTTGTGTACAATATTTTTTTTCAGGATTATTTGATGAATAGAAAATTCAAAAGAACAGCATTTATCTGAAATATAAAGCTTTTGCAACATTATAAATGTCTATACTATATAATGTCTTTTATCAATTTAATGCATCCTTGCTGAATAAAAGTATTAATTTCTTTAATTTATTTCCCCCAAAAAATAAATAAATAAAAAACTCTTACTGACCCCAAACTTTTGAACGGTAGTGATGTTACAAAAGCTTTCTATTTCAGATAAATGCTGTTCTTTTGAACGTTCTATTCATCAAATAATCCTGAAAAAAAAAATTGAACTGTTTTCAACATTGATAATGATAATAAGAAGAAATGTTTCTTGAGCAGCAAATCAGCATATCAGAATGATCGGAGTAATGATGCTGAAAATTCAGCTTTGCCATCAGGAATAAATTGCATTTTAAAATATATTCAAATAGAAAACAGTTATTTTAAATTGTAAAAATATTTCACAATTTTACTGTTTTTACTGTATTTTGGATCAGATAAATGAAGCCTTGGTGAGCAGGACAAACTTTTTTTAAAAACATTAAAAAAATGTTACCTTGAACAGTAAAAAAAAAAATAAATAAATAAAAAAATATATATATAATATTATTTTTTATTTATTTTTTTATATATATTTTTATTTTTTTTATATATTTTTTATTATTTTTTCCCCCACAAATCAGCTATCAGCTATTTTCCCCCACAAATCAGCGGTAAACTAATCCACCATGAGTACCCAAGTGGAGGCAGACGTCCACACCATCTCTCCTGAGATGCCTGCCATGTTTGATGGCGTGAAGCTGGCTGCTGTAGCTACGGTGCTGTATGTCATAGTGCGGGGCCTGAACCTCAAGTGTCCCACGGCGGCCCCTGACATCACCTGTCAAGATACCCCTCTCAATCGCTACCTGCTGAAGTCTTGCCCTGTTCTAACCAAAGAGTGAGTGCTGTGGCCTAGAAGACTTTCTTGTCATCTTTCAGCTGATTTCTCAGATATGGCCATCTGTCTTGATAAGCTGGTTTTAAGTGTGTTTAATAAGTACTGGAGCAGGACAGTGGCCTTCCAGAAGCAGGTTTTGACACCCCGCTTTTAAACTACACTTTATAACTATTACCCCATGCATCCAGGTACATCCCTCCTTTGTTATGGGGAAAGAGTGGACATCTCCAGACTGCTCTTTATGGGAAGATGGGAAGGGTGAAGTCCCCTAAACCTTGTGGGCTCCGTAAATACCTTCCCATGCAAGATGGAGCCACTGCCACCTTTGACCTGTTTGAGCCACAGGGCATCCACAGCACAGGAGGTGAGATTTGGTTTTGCATTAAATAGATAGTTGTCCCAAAAAACACACAAAGCTATTGTATAATTTCAAAAGGTTGGAATGTTGCGCCCAAATTACACGGATTACTTGCTTTTATGGTGCATTTTTGTCATTTTTTTAAAAAACCTTGACAGCCTGTTGTTCCCATCTACTAAGGGTGTTTATGATTAAGACAATTCCTCTGGAGAGGTAAAGGTGTTGGTCCTACTGTTACTGGAGTTTATCTGTCTCTGTCTCATCACAGATGACATCACCATGGTGATCTGCCCTGGGATTGGAAACCATAGTGAGAAGCATTATATACGGACCTTTGTGGATTATTCCCAGAAACAAGGCTACAGGTGCTCCGTTCTCAACCATCTTGGAGCACTACCAAACATCGAGCTGACTTCCCCGAGGATGTTCACCTACGGTAAGCCACGTGTGTTTGTTTTGAAGCAAGCATGCTTGTGATAAACAATCAGGCAGTTGTTCACAATTAGTTCATCATTAGATGCATTAAAAAATATATATTATTAAAACATTTTATATATATATATATATATATATATATATATACATATATATATATACAGTGCACAGCATAAATGAGTACACCCCCTCTGAAACTTCTGAAAGTCAGTAATTACTCAGTTACTTAGAAGACATGTTAGGGTTCTTTAGAGATATAATGTTCCAGCAAGTCTGCTTAATCAATTACCAAAGAAGCATGTCAAAATTATTCAGGATGATAAAATGTTGTGTAGCAAAAATGAGTACACCCTCCTAAAAGTTACTAAATAAAACGAAATCAAAAATTTCTGGTGTAAGTTTAAGGCAATGTTTGATCAACAGGTAAGTATACTGAACCAAAACATTTAAAGAAAAGTAATTTCTTGACAATTAAAAGTGTTATATAGCCCACTGAATCATTCTCAGACTTAATGCTGACAACAATGGAACCACTTGGGAGACTGTCAGGAGACTTATTTCTTAGCACAAAAGAGGACAGTGGTACAAGAGGATTACCAAATCATTGTTTTAAGTGTGAAAATATAGCAAAAGTAACACAGAAATTCAAAAACAATGGACTTGTGACAAGGCCCCTTAAAAAATCAGGCCTTCATTTTAAACTTTCATTTAGTGATGAGGGACTTTTTTGCTAGACAAAGAGCAGGAGAAATACCAAGCGAGTGTCTCAGAGCCAGCAAAAGCTATGAAAAGAGTGACTGTTTATCTTACAGAGTAAGATGCAGCCTGCAGAAATGACATGCATGGTTGTTGTTCTCACTGGAACTACCTACTGTAGCCAAAGCACAATAAAGTCAGTTAGCCATTTCCAAAGCCCATATTTACAAAATATAGATTCTGGGAATCAATACTCTGGTCTCATGAGACCAAATCAATCATTTTGGATCTAACAGCATCCAAAATGTTATGGTGTTGCTAGAGGAGGAGTACAGTGAGAAATGCCTGGTTCCCACAGTAAAGTTCAGTGGTAGTAAAGCTCTTATATAGGGATGTATGAGTGCTGAAGGTGTGAGGGAATTGTGCTTTATCAATGCTGTCATGAATTCCCACACCACTGTATAATTTAATACACAAGCTTGAAACAGAAGATGTTACCCGTTCCTCATTCCCTGCATTATTGGGCATTTTTTCAACATGACAATGAGGATATGCATTCTCCCAAGGTGAAAAACCTTCTGTGGACATGTATTGCACTCAATCTTAACACTCTTGAGCGCCTGTGGGGGATTCTGTGGAGACGAGTTGAGCAACACTCCCCATTAAAGATCAGGGCATTTAAGGAGCTCATCATCCAGGAGTTAAACAGGACAGATGTGACAGTTTGTCATGAACTTGTATACTCTGTGCCAAGAAGGGTCAGAGCAGTATATTCAAAATTATGGAGGGCATACTAAGTACTAGAATATTATATATTTGTTGAATTAAATCTAGGGTGTACTCATTTCTGCAATCCTCAATTTAAACAAAATTAATGTATATATTAACTTAACCATGTTTTTAAAATGCATAATTATTTACTTATATGATTTGAACAACTTATATTTAAATAATGTAGAAAATGTACAGCCACCACTGAAAGCTAATTTCTATGTTGTTTGTCTATGGTTTATTATGTAACACTATGTTGAAGGCTGTACCTGGGAGTTTTCAGCCATGGTGGGCTACATTAAACGCACATTCCCACAAACTCAGCTCATTGTGGTGGGCTTCAGTCTGGGAGGAAACATCGCCTGCAAGTACCTGGGTGAGAATCCAGCCAATCAGGAGAGAGTGCTGTGTTGCGTTAGTGTCTGCCAGGGATATAGTGCTCTGAGGTGAGAAACTATTGTACACTTAATATAAAACACTTAATAGGAGGTGTTTTGAGTAGTGTTTTCTATTCTGTATATTTGTGATTAGGGCTCAGGAGACATTTTTACAGTGGGATCAGTGCAGAAGGCTGTACAACTTCCTCATGGCAGACAACATGAAAAAAATCATTCTCTCTCACAGGTTAGTATTTTCATTTATTGTGCGGCTCTATTGAAAATTTGATTCTGATTTGTCAAACACTGCATTCTGGGGTCAGTGTACAGTGAACTAATAATTCTCACAAAATAACCACTTCAGGATGACACAATCTTTTACTTACTGAGCATGTGTAACAAATTCAAATAAATCTGTCCCGTAGGGTAAGTTTATTTGGTATGAGCTCTAGCCAAATGGAGTCTGCCGACCTCAGCCGTCTGTATACAGCCACCTCACTCATGCAGATTGATGACAACATTATGAGGTACTTCAAAAGCTTTCATGAGACAATACTGACCTGCATTAAAGCATTAATACTGAGGGACATTTAGATGTCAGATAGCTCAGTGTTATTTAGGATAAGCTGTAAAAACAGTGACATTATATGCCTATAATATTTTTTTCTCTATTAGGAAGTTTCATGGACACAACTCTCTAAAGGAGTACTACGAGAAGGAAAGCTGTGTGCATTATATTCACAATGTAAGTAATCTTGTTGAAAGCAGATCAT
The DNA here is from genome assembly GCA_037950665.1 of Hypophthalmichthys nobilis. Lineage (NCBI taxonomy): Eukaryota > Metazoa > Chordata > Actinopteri > Cypriniformes > Xenocyprididae > Hypophthalmichthys > Hypophthalmichthys nobilis. Next base: position 14,244,779 of record CM075486.1, read on the forward strand.
ATTAAGTCATATTATTTGGCAGTATTTATGAAAACTTTGTCTCTTATGTCAGATCAGCGTTCCTCTCCTCTTGGTGAACTCTTCAGATGATCCATTAGTCCACCAGTCACTGCTGACGATCCCTCGCACACTAGCAGGTATTTATACACTGAACAAAATTATAACACTTTTGTTTTTGCCCCCATTTTTCAATCGAAAACCAGTCAGTATCTGGTGTGACCACCATTTGCCTCACGCAGTGCAACACATCTCCTTTCCATAGAGTTGATCAGGTTGTTAATTGTGGCCTGTGGAATGTTGGTCCACTCCTCATTTATTTTATGTCTGAAATGGTTCAATAAAAGATTCAGTCTCTCTAAACCCCTCCTTTCTTAGAGCCTACTCTGCTCTGATTGGTCAGATATCCCAGTCTGTTGTGATTAGGCTACTCTGCTCTGATTAATCAGATTTCCCAGTCTGTTGTGATTGGTTCATGCTGTATCAGTATGAGCTTGTTCAAATGCTTAACCTTCAAATACTTGTTCAGCATTGGGCAGCACTTTCAAAAACTCTCCACCTTCCCCAGCTCCACCTGTATAAATCTGCTATGGGTAATTCATGTACGCTATATTGTACAGCTGCAGCATGTCTTACTCGCTCACAGCAGCGTGTCGTGTATGTATTGGCAGTAGCAAGTGTAGCAGATCTGTTCCGCCAAGACCAAACATATCAACATTGTCATATCTATTACCATGCCAAACACTCCGAGAATTGTCATGACAGAACTAATGTTAACAAATCAGACCTTATTGTAAAGTGTTACCAACATTTCAATAAAAGTTGTCTGAAACATAATCAGCACCATAATGCAAAAGGCCATGTGTTTTCGACACGTATGGCCTAATAGTGCTTTTAGGCACCTATTAAGACTCTCAGCACCGAGTCTAAAATCCTGCATTGGACACTTGTGCTGAATTTTTTAGGGCCATCTGATCCTTCCCTCTGTGTTTATTTATCAGATTACTGCCGTCAGCTTCTTCCTTTAAGCCTCAGGTCAAAGATCCAACAGTGAATCCCTATTAACAAGTCTGCTTCGCACAAAGGAAATACGCGTTACCTAATCTTCAGGTCCTTGGACTGAGCTTCGACAGAACTTTAAAGTTGATGCATTTTTAAAGAGGCCACAGTAGAGGTCTTTGCAGCCTTGCAATCTTCAGACTGATTCTTTAGTCTTTTGAGTATATGTCTAATTGATATTTAAAGCTGTTAAATGGGTTATTTCATTTTTTATTTTTTCAAATTTATAATGGTAAAAATATGATTCATTTAGGATTGAGAACTGGTTCTTATTCTGATTTAGTTAATGAGTTGCAAACGGAATACCATTTTACTCTAAACAGATTCCTGCACTGCAGTAGCACCACTATTGAATCTACAGCCTGAAAAGTACAGTCCGATTCTCAAATTAATGTCTCTCATGAACCGCTTCTTTTTAGTGAATAAAGCATATTGCAAGTTCTTTGAGATTCACTTGTAATGTTAAAGTTTTTTGTACAAAAAAACAATATATAAGTCAGTTTTTTTTAATAAATCAAAAAAATATTGCCCAACCAGTGTAGTCTGATTCCCGATCTAATGCCTCTCGTGAGGTGCTTCTTTCTAGTGAATCAAAAGCTTGTTGCTCAACCAGTGTGGTTCGATTCCGGAACAAATGCCTCTTCTGAGTTTCTTTTTTTTTTAAATGATCATGACATTGATTTTTTTATATGTTCCTTGAGGTTTAATTACAATCTTAATAAAGTTTTTTTGCACAAAAAACTATATACAATTTGGATCTTTTTTTAGTGAATCAAAGCATATTGCGCAACCAGTGTATTCTGATTCCCGAACGAATGTGCCGCTTCTTTTTTAGTAAATCAAAAGCATATTGCGCAACCAGCATCCAGTTCCCAAAATAATAACTTTATTTGTTCTTTTTATTTAATAAAAATCATACACCATGACCAGTGTTGTTTGACTCCCGAATGAATGACTCTTATGAGTCAAATCTTTTTAACGAATCAAAAACATACAGTGCAGTAAGTACCATTCCTGAACTAATGACACATATTTTTTGATAAACACATACAGCTTACATCTAACTGAAATTAACCTTTAAACCAGCGTAGTTACTGAGTGGTCATTCATATTATGCGTTGTGTCAGTAGGCTAGTATTTTATAAATAATATTGATGAATGGAATATGCTACCACAGTTTTGTTTGTATTGCATTTATGCTTCTTCTAAAAAGACTGTAATTCTTTACTGTTTCCTCGCAGGAAAAAAGGAAAATGTGATCTTTGCACTGACACTCCATGGAGGTCATCTCGGCTTCTTTGAAGGTGCCGTTCTTTTTCCTCAACCCCTTTCCTGGATGGACAAAGTCATAGTCAGTTACGCCAATGCTATCTGCCACTGGGAGAAACACAGGCTGCAGTGCCAGAAGGAAAAATAATGCAGTCTGCAACACAAAGCATAACACTTTATGGAGTTTTGCTTGTTCGCTCTGAGTTGAGGTTAGATGATGGTTTCTAAAGGTTTGACTCACCAGAGTTTGCTCTGACCTTCAAGAAGGAATTCGAGAGGAAGCACATACAGTAATTTACACCGACTATTAAGTTGAGTCAGATGTCAGTGGTGTATCGCTACAAAGCTGGACAAACTGTGCAGAGGGATTCGTAACATGTTTTTAAAAAGGTACCTTGTGGAAAACAGTTCTATTGGCCTCACATTTTTATTACTATGTGGATGAGTTAGGTCTGCATTTATGAAATGTCTTATGTCCAACCAGCAGATGGTGAAAATGTTTTTCTTTTCAATCTCTGTCAATGTTGTGTTATATTAGACTTCTAAATATACATGTCCAATTATTTGCTTTCAATGTAACAATAAACCAAGGTAAGAACAATGACATAGTGTTTTTATTGCACTCTACAAGCCTTTTCAACTCACGTCTTGAATTGTCATTGAATGATAACCACGTAAAATCTCTTCTCAACAGTATCTAACTGGAAACATACAATATCTAATCCTAACTCATTTATTATTTAAACTACTTTGAAGTTTTATTTCAATTAAAATAATTTAAGAATTATTATAATAAATTATAATTTGCTTCAATTAAATTTTATTTTAAAGGGTTAGTTCACCCAAAAATGAATATAATGTCATTTATTACTCACCCTCATGTCGTTCTACACCCGTAAGACCTTCATTCATCTTCGGAACACAAATTAAGATATTTTGATTAAATCCGATGGGATCAGTGAGGCCTGTATTCAAAGCAATGACACTTCCTCTCTCAAGATCCATAAAGGTACTAAAAACATATTTAAAACAGTTCATGTGAGTTCAGTGGTTGTACCTTAATATTATACAGCGACGAGAATACTTTTTGTGTACCAAAAAAACAAAATAACGACAGCAATATAGTGATGGGCGGCTTTGTGACTCGGATCTCCTATCAAACGGATAAACTGCTGAAATCACGTGACTTTGGCGCTCCGAGTCACTGATTCGATTCGCAAAGCTCCGAAGCAGTGTTTTGAAATCGGCCCAACACTATATTGCGTTATTTTGTTTTTTTGGCGCACAAAAAGTATTCTCGTCGCTTTATAATATTAAGATACAACCACTGAACTCACATGAACTGTTTTAAATATGTTTTTAGTACCTTTATGGATCTTGAGAGAGGAAATGTCATTGCTTTGAATGCAGGCCTCACTGATCCCATCGGATTTCAACAAAAATATCTTAATTTGTGTTCCGAAGATGAATGAAGGTCTTACAGGTGTGGAACGACATGAGGGTGAGTAATAAACGACATTATTTTCATTTTTGGGTGAACTAACCCTTTAATGGTCTATATTTGCTTGTTTTTGTAATGTGTAAAAACATGTCTAACATTTTGTAACAAGGTTGAATTATTATCTCCTTATAAAATGAATGGAAAATAAAACAGCACGTATATTATTTAGTTTGACTTCCTGAGGCTGATGATCAACTTTGTCTGAAGGTTCACTGGCTTAAAGATTTTTAATTACTTAATTTTTCAGGCCATCGTCAATGCCATCATTTTCTGTCCAGCTTATTGTCCAGAAAAAGATTGATGTAGCACTCAAGCACAATGTTTGACATTCCAAATGTTTTTTTTATTTATTTTCTTTTGAAGGAAATACATGATAATGTAATAAAGTTGTCATTTTAAGTGTGCACTTTATTACTGTTATAATATAGAAAGTTATACATTTGGAACATAATATATTCTTGTAAATATGCTTTTAACATTGACTGGTTTGAGTATTTTTCCATCATCAGTTAACAAGAGAAACAACAGAAATGTCTGGACTCTGTCATCTGCCATGTGTTCCAGAAGAAAATGTTTTGGGGTAAATTTGAAAATGGCCCTGCCCCAGATTAGCAAGGAATGCCAAGCACTCTTATAGATTGAAGAGTCGCAGAACTAACAGACCTTATCTGTTTTCATTCCTCTTTGATGACATCTCTGGAGACTTTTCCTCTGAGGATGGCTGTTTGGAACGGGAAAATCTCTATGCTGCTGAGTTCACTCTCAGAAAAAAACATATTCGATCATTCTGTAATACAATACAACTAAAACAACACACTGTCACATTCTGGTACAGTGTTAGATAAAAAGTGCTTAGTCAAAAAGATGTGCTGCTGTGACCTTCCCGTCATATTTGGGGCCTTTCCCATCAAAGTCTGAAGGCAGGATTTCAGCATCAAACTCCTTGTAGTAGTTCTCCAGCTCATCACCGTGGACAAACACCTTCAAAGACAAAGAAGGTCAAAATCATTGGAATCCATTATTTATTATCTATTATTTCCCAATTAATTCTCTGCAACAAACAATATTCACCCTTTCCAGCAGTTTGCTCTTCATCAGGGGTTTGACCACATTGTAGGTGGTGGTGAAGTACCAGGGCTGGTGGATAAAGTGCACTGCTTTGAAACGTGCAGGGAAAGAATCCTGCCATATAGAAACAGAAATTAAATTTAAGCAATTAGCATATGTAAAGATGGACGTACATTTAGAGTGTGTGTAAACAGTGCATTTAATGTTGTTTTACTGTCATCTTGGACTTATACTGGCACCTTGTGGCGTGGTTGCAGTATTAAATAGAAGCAAATAGTTTTCGGTTACTAGTAATTATTAGGAGGTGGCACAATGAAATATCTGTTTTTGAATATCACACTGTTAAGTTTGGTCATTTTTATGCTAAAACAAATTTTTGTATAATATATTTTGATATATCTTTCAATGTATGCTACTTAGATTTATTGTAATAAAAGTCTTTGTGTCACCTGCAGCATGTCCACCATTTTCTTCAGCTCTGTGGGTTTGATGCCGGAGGCTTGCTGCATGGTGAAACCCTTGAAGTTTTCAATGATGCAAAACCCGTTGATCTGAGTCTCCTCGTTTTCCAGAAGCTTCTCCAGGATCACACAATAGGCTCTGAGGATCTGGAGCAAACACAATATCAATACATTTTGATTTGTGTTTTTTTTTTCAGCAAGAAAAAGATGCCATTATTTTATACCATAAAAAATAAATAATACAATATATTTTTATTAAAAAACATTTAAAAAGTAAAAGAAATAATAGTAAAAAAGAAATAATATATAATAAATATAAATACAAAAAAAATTATCAAAAATACAGTAAAATTGTGAAAAATTATTACAATTTAAAATAACTTTTTTCTATTTGAATACATTTTAAAATGTAATTTATTCCTCTGATGCAAAGTTGAATTGTTACTCCATCATTACTCCAGTCTTCAGTGTCACATGATCCTTCAGAAATCATACTAATATGATGATTTGCTGCATTTCTTATTATTATCAATGTTGAAAACTGCTTAGTATTTTTGTGGAAACCATGATACTTTTTTCAGGATTCTTTGATGAATAGAAAGTTCAAAAGAACAACATTTATTTGAAATAGAATTAACAATGTTGAAGTCTTCACTGTCACTTTTGATCAATTTAACGCACCCTTATGTTACTGACTGCAAACTTTTGAATGGTAATGTAAATTTTATGAATAACAATAAAAAGAAACCAATCAATGTACATTCCTACTACCAGCTTAGATTATTATCACTGAAAAATAAACTCACCTCATCGAAGGTGATCTCCTCATAATCCCAGTTCTCAATGTTGAAGAGCAGCACCACACGGCCATATTTATCTCTGCTCGACAGGATCCCTGGGTATCCGGCCTCAATGGTGCTGCGGACAGCCTCAGGAGTCAAGTTTTCAAAGAGCTCAGGGTAATCCCGTCTGAAGCGCACATAACCTTTAAGACAATAAAACCAATACACTGTAAATTGTTGTTTCAACTTAAAAAAGTAAGTGTTCATGCTGCCTTATTTTAAGTTTAGTCAACTCAAATATACAAGTTGTCACTTAGTACAACTTCACAATTTCAAGTTGACTAAACTTAAAATTTTAAAGTAGTATGAACCCTTACTTTTTTAAATTTACACAACTATTTATTTATTTATTAATTACAGTGTAGTAATGTCTGTTTTACGGCAAGTAGCATTCTGGTGGCAGCAATCATCTAAATAAAACCCTCTGACAAAACTACTTACCCTTCATGAGTTCATAGGCCCTGTTTATTTCATATTTCCTGGCACGGATGAACCTCACCAGCACACCATCGGGTTTTTCCCCAAAAGTGTCCTGAACACCTTTAGCGAGGTCGTCTCCAGAATCCGCCTTCTCTTTCATAATACCTCTTAGTTCCTTTACGGCTGACACTCGTTTCTCATCCGTCTCATTTAGCTCATCTTTAGCCTACAATGACATCCCAAGTTAAAAAAAAATACATCAAAATTCAACATTTGTTATTAAAGCAACAGCTTTAGTGAGTTTTTTATCAGTCAGGAATGCGCTAGAATGCTAACTTGATAGCAGATGCTAGTTTATGTTATGGTAATTCGATTTTTAAATTTTCTCAAAAAATGTTGTGCCACCATGGTCCTGGATGTTTACTAGATTGTTTCAAGGGTGTTTTGGGTGTTCACTATGTGGTTGAAATTTAAAAATAGCATTGCTTGACTTAGCAAACACTGCTAATAATGATTTAGCTATAGTAAATTAATATTTAAACAGCTAAAATGTACTGTATTTAGTGTTGTGCCACCATGATGCTGGATGTTTGCTAGATTGTTTCTAGAGTGTTTTTTGGGTGGTCACTTTGTGGTTGAATTTTAAAAAATAGCATCGCTTGACTTAGCAAACACTGCTAATAGTGAATTAGCTATAGTAAATTCATATAGTTAGACAGCTAAAATGTACTGTGTTTAGTGTAATTGTGTTTATTTTCTACATTCAAACTTTCTAAAGGCTTGCTCACACCTTCTGCACCGTGTGGTCGGGTATTTGTGCGCAGGGACCGAACACCGGCCCGTGATCTTTGACCGTGAGGTGCTCCAGCTTAGCCCTGAGGGCCTGCTCCTCCTCAGACACCATCCGGAATGATCCACTCTGTAGAAAGTTATGGAGATAAACTCATGAAAACATCCTAATCCTGAGTTTGAAGCAAACGGTTTAGTTTAGTAGCCCTAATTAATGGAAGCTAGTGTGGGCCAATGCTAAGCTCACTCACATGAATTGCATAAAGCCTAGTAAACCTGGTATGAGATTGGGGATAAGCCGCTAATATTCGTAGCTCTATCCCTGCACCAAAAACTGCATTGTTCTTAAAACATTTGTTCACCAAATGAGTGACGGTTTTGAGGAAAGAGGGTGAGATCACGTTGTGTGACATAACAGGGTCTTAAGACTTCAGCTTAGTGGGAAATACAGGGTTTTGCTAATAAAAATTCTCTTTTATTTTAAGCTAAAATAAGTACTTACAACAACAGCCATTGCTTCAGATGCTCAGTGCAACGTTCTGTGGAAAGAGATATTTATCACAAGAAAAATGCTTTCATTCCAACAAAAAAGGCTTTTTATGTCATAAAGGTATCACAGTTTTTCTAAACCATGAGAAACTATAAAAGTTGAGTGAATTGGTAAAACTTCTGTCTTCATAACAAATAAGTTGTTCTTCTATACTTGGCATTTAAGACAAACACTTATTAGTCTGATGAACCAAATTTTGTGAGGAAAAAAAAAGATCATTTTTAAATAATAATTTAATTTAAGCATTCATCACTGATAGATGGTGTTCTCAAACATTTTGATGCTCAGGAATCCTAAATATGATGATTACAATTGCAAGTCAGATATGTATTTTATGAAATGTTATATGTATAAAGTAAACACTCATTTATACTGCTTGAGAAAAAAAAAAAACGTATGATAAAGACAACATGTTTCTGAAATTAAATAAATGGTTTTTATATTGTCATTGTACTGAAGGAAAAAGAAATTATTAAAATATTATCTGCAAAATATTTACTTTGTATTAAATATTTTATACCCACTTTTAGAGTTTTTCTTATTAAAAGATTGTTTTCTATTGTTAAAAATAGGACTGTAAATACAATATAATTGTGATTAATCTCATGATTTCTAACTAGTCTTTAGAAAACAGAATCAACTTTGTATTAAGTTTTTAAACTCCCTATTAGAGTAATAAAATACCAAAATAATAATAATAAAGAAAATATTACCAATGAAATAGTAATAAAAGCCAATTTAATAAAATAAAACAGATCTTTCTTATTATTAAGATTTTCTTAAAAATCTGACCTCATTACAATGACCATCACTTTAAAAATACATATTATCATCATCATCATCATCAACAATATTTTAAAAGATTCCAAAACATGAGCAACATAACAAATCCCACACTATCTTAGGCACAAAATGACACTTACCTGCTCAAGCCACCAGAACTGAGTGAGGTGAGGAACAGGTGGCTTTAATAATTTGTAGTGTGACCCCTGATGGATTAACAGCGTCATATGGGATTATGCAGAGCAGATTTGATGTTAATCAGCCAAAAACATTGAGAAAAGGAGCAAAGAGAACATTGACCAATAGCCTGCAGCCAATAGCATCATAGCTCTAATATTTTAATCAAGAGAAACCTTCCCTCAGCCCAAACCTTGACTGAATAAAAATATAGCATTCACAAAGGGAGTGAACAGGAATGTGTTAAACTTATTAGAGGTTAATAATATTCGAGGTTAAATGAGGAGGATTTGGCAATCCATTGACCAATAAGATTTGACTGCATTCCAGCACCAGTGAAAAATATGTGCTGGCAACGTGAATGGTCTCTGGAAATAGACCTTGAGTTGAGACCTTTAACACAAAGCTGTGTTCTCACATGCCAAGATATAGATGTAGGCATTTTCACTAGAATCAGATTAGAAAATTATTATAGGACATAAATAACGCATTGATTTAAGACTCAAACACATCAATTCTCATCCTTTTTATTAAAAAAAAGTCAGCGATTACAATTATTTACAGTAAGTCCTGTATATTTAGGTATATTTAGTTTTACAAAAAATCTTGCGGTTTTTAAACTGGGTAAAAAAAAAAAGTAAAAAATAAAATAAAATAATGACATTCACAGATTTTGACATTTAGTAACTAAAGCATATATATTAATACATGAGAATATTTTGTGCTTTTGTTCTCTCTTTAAAGAGTATTCTCTATAAAACTGCTTTGGAATGATATCGTTAAAAATGCTACACAAATAAATTATGAATTTATATAAAATTCATTTGAAAATATTTACAAAAAGGTTTATACATTTAACAACACTAATAGTGGGTAGAAATACATTTTTATTTTATTAATAATAATAAATTGTATTATTATTAATTATATAATATTTTATTTTAATAAATAATAATAAAATAATAATAAATACAAATTAAATATTTCCCAGATTATATTTTAATAATTTCTTATGCGTTTAGTGCAATGAGAATTTGAAAGCAAATTATTTAATTTTGCAAATATGTATTATTACTACTACTGTATGGGCTTTTATACATAACTGCCTTTACATTTTAGGAAGGCATTCCCCCTTGGCATTAAGAGGGTTGAAAACCCCTGTTGTAGAGGATGGAAAGAGAGTTTGGGCCATATGTTTCAAAGGGTGCAAATCAGGACTCATTTTTAAGTTTTGAGAAGCCAGTGGTTTGAGCCCAGAATGCTTGTCACTCACCCTCTCACGTCACTACAATGTTTCCCAGTGATACATTGACCGGTGGGGTGGCTATAATCCTTTAAAGCAGGATTTAGCCTTTGAATGTGAGGGTCTGTATTACTAAAGCAGTGGGATTGCAGCACAATGGTTGTCTCTGTGCTACCAGAGCTGCTCAGTGTCTATTCCACGGCTCTATGGTAAAGGCAGTGACAATAAATAATGGAAAGACAATAAATTTAATGATTTGTTATTATGCAGCCTATATTGTTTCAGCCAAAGCAGAATATTTAGACTTATAAAGAACTTTTAAGACCTCCCATTACATCATGGTTTCAATCCAGCCTTTGTCATGTGGCAGTTAAAGCTTACATCACACTATAGTCTTTACACAATTAAAACCAAAATACTACATTGACAATACAGCTACTGTAAGAGCAAAGAAAGGTATAATATTGGGTTGGACCATAACTGAAGTGACGGAAGCTATCCTTTTTGTCACAAGAGAGCTTGTTTAATCGTTTACCTTGCCAAATCTAGCAGATGGCAAAAGTGAGCACTGAAGAAAGCACATACGGGATAGCTAAAAGTAATTTAAGAGCATAAATATTTGGTGTTTTTGCTAACCAATTACTACTGCAACTACACATTTTAATCACACAAATATGCACACTACCTCTGAAACCATTACATTATAATCCTAAAGGAGTTGACATCATAAGCCAGCGATATTATAGATTTACAGTTAAACTTTAGGCTGGATTATGTTTATGTTAACATCTATTCATGTTGCATACAAAGTCATAAAGAGGTATATCTCAAGGACACAACCTTCAACAACAAACCTGATCCATGTAGATAATCCACACCCCAGTTGACAGTGAAGGTGCACGGTCACATTTACTGTTGTTCGGCAAAATCCAATTATTTACATAGTAAATCTGGAATTTCGAGAGGCCAAAAGAGTTCCACATGCAGATTTTGTGATCAATTTGGTCAAGCGGAGTCGCCACATTGACCGACACTTGGATTGAAAGTGACTGTGTGTGAATGTTTTTCGGCTAACTTTTGCAGAAATTTCATTAGTGACCGCACCTTTTATGAATTAATAATGAGTTCAAGAATTTAGTATCATAATCTTTATTTAAACTTTTTTTTTTTGTATTTAAACTTTTCTCATGTCTGAGTTTTCTGGATGAACAGCATTGTCAATATAACAATATAACAATTTTTGTTACAATTGTCAATATGTAACTATCAATATAACAATAATGCTATCTGCAACTCCACAGAAAGCATAATTTGTCACTAACATTAAACCTTGATAACATTGATCATACAAATAAAAAACTCATAATGGAGTTATTCCTTAAAATACAGTCTGTGTAGATTCAAAAAGCTGTTATAAACATTATAATCCCTTTATAAACATTATCAACTTTTACAGAGTCAAAGTTTAAGTTATTTAAATAATCTTTTCAAGTGCATTATTACAGTTGTACAACTTACACTTCCACATATTTCCTTACAGAAATGTTAATATGTCTAGTTTAGGTTTTAATAACATTAAACAACAAAGACGATTGAGGTTGGCACCGTTATCCTAACTCTTGGTCTTACAGGCTGCAGTCCATTATACTTTCTGGCCAGTACTGGTCCTGCATGTAGTGCTCGAGGGAGTTGTTGGGGATAGGGGTATGGTCTGTGTTTGAATCCCAGAACAGGATGTGTTTTTCCCACTGGTCCTCTACCAGCTTGTACAGGTCCATGGCAGCACGAGAATCCTCAACAGAGCAGTGACCCATTCTGCCATTCTGAAAGAAATATTCAGTATGTCAACAAGCAGCAGGTAAAGAAAAAAAATGTATATAGACTAAGCCTGATGTCCCAACTTCATCTCATGAAATGACCTGATCTTACCTGTATGGTCCTCTTAAGAAGCTTCTCAGCCAGTTTCTTCAAAGAGATTTTGGATTTATTATCAACATCATACAACTTTCGCAGCAAGCTGCAGAAAGAGGTATCCCTAATCATTTGTGGCGGGATGGAGATGTCAAGCACCCGGAAGTCATTAAATAAGTCATGGCCAACAATAATCTTCTCTTTGAGGATGCTGGCAATCTAGGAAAAAAAAAAGCACAGGGTGTTATTTCAGCCATATCCTATGAAATTCAGTAGTCGTTTATGAGCAGGATTCAACAATGGGGATATCAAAATTTCCAAAATTTTAATTGTGTTATGGAGTTACTATAGAGTTAGCTATAACTATGTTAAAAACAAGATTGTAACTAAAGTATAAAAAACATGTTTTTAAAATTAAAATGCATTTAAAATGTATATAAATACATACAATTTCATTTTAAAATAGCTACTGTTAAAGGGATAGTTCACCCAAAAATGAAAATAATATTTATTACTCACCCTCAGGCCGTTTCACACCCGTAAGACCTTCGTTCATCTTCGGAACACAAATTAAGATATTTTTGATGAAATCCGATGGCTCAGTGAGGCCTGCATAGCCAGCAATGACATTTCCTCTCTCAAGATCCATTAATGTACTAAAAACATATTCAAATCAGTTCATGTGAGTACAGTGGTTCAATATTAATATTATAAAGCGACAAGAATTTTTTGGTGCCAAAAAAAAAAAAAAAAAAAAAAAAACGACTTCTATAGTGATGGCCGATTTCAAAACACTGCTTCAGTAAGCTTCGGAGCGTTATGAATCTTTTGTGTCGAATCATGATTCGGATCGCGTGTCAAACCGCCAAACTGGTGAAATCACGTGACTTTGGCACTCCGAGCTGCTGATTCGACACAAAAGATTCATAACGCTCTGAAGCTTCCTGAAGCAGTGTTTTGAAATCGGCCATCACTATACAAGTCGTTATTTTGTTTTTTTTGGCGCAGAAAAAATATTGTCACTTTATAATATTAATATTGAACCACTGTACTCACATGAACTAATTTAAATATGTTTTTAGTACATTTATGGATCTTGAGAGAGAAAATGTCATTGCTGGCTATGAAGGCCTCACTGAGCCATCGGATTTCAACAAAAATATCATAATTTGCGTTCCGACAATTAACAAAGGTCTTACGGGTGTGGAACAGCATGAGGGTGAGTAATAAATGACATTATTTTCATTTTTGGGTGAACTACCCCTTTAATTAAATACAATATAAATAATAGAAATATAAACAGAATATATAAGCAATATATAGATATTATAAAGGATACAAATTAAACAAAAACAAATTAAAATTGTATATTTAAAATATAATATTTAAAATAAAATTATATATTATCACTTCAGTTACTACATAATTATATATATATATAAAAAGGTATGTTTTTCTTTTTACAGAGAACCGTTACAGCCCTAAAATTTATAGTATTAATTGCATTAATTATACCTTTAATAATACCTTTAACTTAATACTTATTCAAAAATACTACACATTGTACACACACACACACAAATAAAAAAATAAAGCAGACCTAATAAACCCACAAGAACAATACAGCGGAGTTTACAGAGAGTGCCATCTCACCTCATTTTGAGCATCCTCAAAAGGCACTGCTTGTGCTAAATGATGTTTCCTAATGCCACTCCATTTTGTGCGGTAGTCTGTGACCGGATGTCGAGGTAAAATATATTTATCATATATAACACTACCATTATAATTGACAATACTACAGCGTGCCAGTTCACTACACCGGCCACGAGGTCCAGTGCCGACCATTTCACAGTCCATAGCTACTAGCCTAGAGTGGTCTATTCCCACACATGGCGAACTCCTGCCACTAGTGGGAGGGCTGGTTTCAGATGAAAAGCCACTGTCCACCTCCCAGCTGTCAGTGAGAGGTAGTGCAGACTCAGCTTCACAGGTCAGTGTATGAGGGGTTATTCTAGGCCTTTTGAATTGCACATAATCTGACTGTTCAGATACAGAATTCGAAACATCTCTATATTCAACACACCCCGTCTTGTTTTCCAGAAGCTCATCTGACTTTCTTTTCTTGCCTCTTTTCTGGTCACATGACACTTCATGTAATGTAATGGTGGAATTTTTAATTGTGTTCTTTTTCCTTTGTTGACATAATTTAGCTTGATGAGAAATTTCTTGGTTTGAGGCTGACAAGATATTTAGGTCCACGCCATGGCTGGTGGAGTATTCCCAGGGTAAAGCAGACATTATGTGTCACTATGTAGTTTCACATCTGTCAAAAAAAAAAAGTTACTTCTGTGAATAAACATTTGTGGATGATGTAGTCTTTATTGTAAGTAGAGAATCATGACATTAAATCTCCCTACTAAAAAATAAATGACAAATAATAACAAGAACAGTGCAATCTTAAGGAATTATGTAGCTAGTAAGTTACTAAGTTGAGATGCATGAACGACATTAACTCCACAATCGTTTTTATTCAAAAAAAAAATATTAAAAAGGAGTAGATGGTTTGAAATAGGCAATTATTTCTCTATATTAACGTTGTGAATCATTCATAAGTAACGTTACAGTCATTTAGCACTGGCTAGCTACTCAAATAGCAAAGAAACAATAACGTACTTTGTCGCGTTTACGTGTGATAACGATACATAACATAACAGACATAATATTATATTGTAAAACATTCCTACAAAAAACACTCATTAGCATTGTAATACCTTGATATTTTTTATACAAAAGCACTGTTAGCACATACCTCTGCATACACGTGGACCGGTTAGAGAAGCTGGGCACGAGAACATGCCGAGACAAGACCTAAATCCCGCGATTTGATTGGCTACACCGTTTGGACAGCATTGTACTCTGATTGGTCAAAACAAATGCCAGCACAGAGCTCCTCCACCAAGGGATCTTTTGCCTTGTCGTCGAAAAGAAATTGATGTACGGTCGTTTTTTATCTCTTTAACTGTAGTGTAAATCCATGTGTTGACGTTAGAGACAAGAGTTTTCTTTCTGAATGTAAGTCAGTCGAGGAGGTGTCTTAGTACGCTGAAACAGCTGAGAGATAAATGACAATAATGCCTAAAAACAATGCAGTCTGAAGTAATTTGACGGCTAGCAAGATACTAAGCAACAGGCTATTGACTCTATATTTGACTATACAGAATTCATCCAAAGGGATTTTTTTTTTACTTCTCTATATTAATGTGATATTGAATTAAAGTTATGAACGTGTTTTAATATAGTCACTTGGCACTAGCCATACGTTTTTACGTTTAACAACAACACAACGTAAATAACATTGCATTATATTACAATGATTAAACTGCCTTTGTGTGGAAACACATCGTCGCATAATAATTTGACTGCAAGGCCGTTTAACTTTAACATGTTTGCATTACATATTCATTTTAGTGTGAGTCATATTTGGGATAGTATACTATAAAACAGTAGCTAATCAAATGTGACACTGGACTACAAAACCAGTCATAAGGGTCAATTTTTTGAAATTGAGATTTATACATCATCTGAAAGAGGGTGTTAGGATAGGACAATATTTGGCCGAGATACAACTATTTGAAAATCTGTAATCTAAGGGTGCAAAAAAATTAAAATATTGAGAAAATTGTCTATAAATTTGTCCAAATGAAGTCCTTAGCAATGCATATCTACTCACAAAAATACATTTTTGATATATTTACGGTAGGAAATTTACAAAATATCTTCAAGGAACATGATCTTTACTTAATATCCTAATGATTTTTGGCATGAAAGAAAAATCGATAATTTTGACCCATACAATGTATTGTTGGCTATTGCTACAAATATACCCATGCGACTTATGACTGGTTTTGTGGTCCAGGGTCACAAATATGGTAAACTGTGTCACAGCAACGATTCGTTTTACTCATTGCACATTCACTTCGACTGAATTTGGAATAGTATAATCACTGAGCATAATACGAAGTTTTAGAAATGCGTTACATAAATTTTGAACCTAATCTGACGCTTCAGTTTGAGTAAAGAGGTACTGTAAATGATATGATGAAATGTGTGCGTTTGTGAACCCTTCAAAATCACTAACCACAAATCAGCTTTACAGCTAAATGTAACATTTTGAATGATGTTTTACTTTTTTGACTTGTTTTACTTCTTTCAGTTGTTTGGACTGGTTGTTCAAGTGAGCATCCTCCTGGACAGCCTTGGATACCATTGGATGTGGACTCAGGTTTATGTGTGTGTTAGTGTGTCTGACCTTTTTTTATCACCATTATGTTTGGTCATCTCTGCTGTATTTTGACTCTAAATCATGATTTGTAACATTGTGCTTTGGTTATTTCTTTTGCACATCCCAGATGCACATCATTCTGGATAACATGCGTCAACAGGAAGTGAAGGCATATTTTTGCCCTATGAGATCACTGATGAAGATCATAACAGCAATAAATATTATTAAAAGGGAAGCCACAAATGAAAAGTCTGTTATCATATATTCTCCCTCAAACCCATATGACTTCCTTCCTTCCATGGGACACAAAAGGAAAAAATATGAATCGGAGCTTTTTACATAAACTTATTATAAATTATTCTTCAATAACTTCAGAAAGAAAGTTGTATGAGATGGATGGAACGGCATGAGGGTGGCTGCAAAGCATGATGCAAAACAAACGACCATATCCCCACTAGATGGCCTTGTCCTTCAACAAACCGGAGCTGTACACTTACACTGATTGGATGGACATGGGCCAACCTCCTGAAATCACTAATAATCCTCTTAGAGACAACAAAACTCTTACTCGCCCAATCCGCTGTGTCTTTCCAGTGTGCCCACCCTTTTCTCCTCTCTCCATTTCCCCTCCCTACGCTTATGAACCCACTGTGTGGAGAGATTGTAATCCAAGTGGATTACACTGTAAATTGGGTGATGGAGGATTGGATGCTCTGGAAGTGAATCTCAACTGCAGCAGTGTGCTTGCCATTCGTTTGATTTATATATTATAACCGGGATTATTCTGTGCCAAAAAACAATGAAACTTTTGGAGAACACCTTTCAGTTGTGATGCTTTGCAGATGACATGATGGAGAGACTCTTAAAATATTGATATCATGTTTACCTGATTGTAACAAGAAGGAAGAAGGACCTAATGATAACATTAAGTGGATTATTTGGATTATCGGTATCATCCTGAATATGAGAAGCGTTGATTACTCCATGCAGCTCAGTGGGAGTTTGAGAAGTTTCTGGAAGATCTGAGCATGATTAGGAGTCTTCTGACGTGGATCACAAGGCCCTCCAAGAACTTTTGGATGTGCAAGTTCAGTTGATGAGGAGCTCAGAAGGGTCGTAAGAGACGTTTGAAACCATTTAGGCCAACATGAATGGAAGCGAGTGGAATGGAAGTTGGGTTTTAGTCGTCCTATTAGAGTAGTGGATTCTCAGAAACGTCTTCTCATGACTTCACCATACAGATGTGGCCCTTAAGGATAGATGTCAGCATCATGTGTCACATCAGAGGGTCTTCTTGGGTCACATTCCTCATGGTCTACACAGGTTGGCTGTGTATCTTTACGCATGCTCAAATGAAGATTCCACCTGAAACGTAAGATTCACCTGAATTTCAGCTGTTTTATCTTTATAGTCATCCCTGGTTTGATTTTCAGTGCAAAACCTTAGATGCCAAGTTAAAAACTGTCTTCGTTTGATGTATTTTTGGGTAAAAGTTACTGTTGATGATATAATATTACCGTTTTGTTTCTATTGTGTTACTGTTCTGTTTTATTTTATCAATGGTTTGGTAGATGCTTGGAAGACCAGACAGACTATTTCGGGGTCTAATTTGCTCTGTGCCATCTTGGAATTTCAAATGAGACAGGAAGAGAAATTGCTCTGAGAGTTGTATGATCATTTTTAGTAATTCCCCGATTCCCTGAGTTTGTTGAGGTGTAAAATTCAGTTCTCACGAGGCTTGGAAGTCGTTCAGTGCAGTGGCAGATGGCAGACACTTTTCGACATACGTAAGCAGCTGTGAAAATATTTTAAGGTAGAGATGCAAGATAATTTGGTTGTATATGCATAATTCATTCATTACTAATACAGAAATAAATAACTATATAATTATTATCTATAATAATTAAATTATTATTGAAAAAAATGGGGAAATGCTAAATATTATTCCAATCCTTTATGACTGTTTCTTCTGTGGACTATAAAAGACCATTAAAAAACACTGAGACATTTCTCAAAATATCTTCATTTATGCTCCACAGAAGAAAGAGTCATACAGGTTTGGAACAACATGAAGGTGAGTTAATTATGACAGATTATTTTTATTTTTAATCATCCTTTTTAAGGTTTCTCATTTACTATTTTTTCTCATAAGCCTTACAAAAACAAACCAACTAAAAAACATGTAAGATTTAGCTGGGGAACTTTTTTGGTTATTTTTTCCCCACATTGTCAACTAGTAGGGTAATGTCCTGGCTTGAAGAAGAGCAGATACACTCATACCATTAATAATGCCTTCTGGATACCATCCAGACACCAGCTCGTTCACAGATGGTAAAACAGTCCAGGCCCTGTGCATACAGGAATATCACTGGATGTGAGCTTTTCCCAACGTACTGCTAACGTTATTCTCATGCCTAAAAATTTTAGGTTTATTACAGTATGTGTCCTAGACCAGCTCAGTATGTAACACCAAGCATATTTGCATACGACTAGGCCAGTGCATCTGTGTTTTAAGGATTTATTGCTGAAAACTGTTTTTCTTTTGACCTTAATCCCAATGTTTATTTTTGGATTTTTGGATTTATATAAGTACAACAATTCAAGGACAAAATTGTTCTACTGCAGCACAAGTCCATTTAAAAAAATGCCATCAATATTTAAAAATATATTTAATAATAATTACAGTATCTTATGCTCACCAAGGCTGCATTTATTCGATCAAAAACACAGTAAAATCAGTAATTTTGTGAAATATTATTACAATTTCAAAAAAATATTTTCTATTTTAATATATTTTTAAATGTAATTTATTCCTCTGATGCAAAGCTGTATTTTCAGCATCATTACTCCAGTCTTCAGTGTCACATGATCCTTCAGAAATTCTAATATGATGAGTTGCTGCTCAAGAAACATTATTATTATTATTATTATCAATGTTGAAAACAGTTGTGATTCTTAATATTTTTGTGAAAACCGTGAAACATTCTTTGATGGAAGGAAAGTTCAAAAGAGTAGCCTTTTGTAACATTATAAATGTCTTTACTGTCACCATTGATCAATTCAATGTGTCCTTGCTAAATAAAAGTATTAATTTCTTAAAAAAAAAAAAAAAAATCATACTGATCCCAGACTTTCAACGGTTTGAAATTATTTGATACCCTACTATATTATATATTTATTCCTAAATTTTGCTTAATACAGGGAAAATATATGTGCTGCTTCTTTATTTGTTGGGTTGTTTTTGACTCCCCGTTGATTTCCCTCGCTGTAATAGTATCAGTGTCCACAACATTGCCAAGCTATTAACACAATTCCTTACCCTCCATGATGATCCCAGACTCCTTCAGGTCAACAGAGATGCTTCAACATAAGACTGATGACAGACTCAGTTGTTAAGACAGACTGACCGAGATCTCAAATCTTATGACAAAGTGCTGACAGGGCTCTTTATATGACTAACCACAATGCTTCATTTGTTATTTTGTGCACTGTACATCAAGAATGAAAGAGATGTTTCATTATAGACTGTATATTTGTGGACATTATATCATTTACAGTGACCTCATATGTACTTTTAATGTATAGGATTGTTTGTGTTTGGATTGGCTTTCAAACAGTATCTGCATTTACTGTCAATGGTCAGAGATCAATAGATTACTTGGAATCCTATCAAGTGATTATGGGCCACCTGCATACTAAGACAATTATGTATATTTATAGACTGGCAGATGGGGGGTTGATCAAAGCAAATGTAGACATTTGTTTAATAATTTTAAGTTCACCAATGTAATTTCAACTAAATTCTTTGCTGTGTGTACCTGCCCAACAGGGAACACAGAGCTTTAGATAACGTTCTGAGAGCTAAGGCTCTCTCAAAGTTATGAACAAATGTTCTTCCAGTAACATTAATAGAATGTTCGTTCAAAGTTTAAAGGTCTTTTATAATGTTCTCAAAACGTTATTGATACGTCGTTCATGGAAAGTTTTTTTCTGAAAAATTTTAGTTGGACATTTGTCTAACGTTTTAGTTGGAATGTTCCTATAATGTTTGCAAAATTATAAAATGGAATGTTTACATTTGTATAACCAAGAAAAAACTTTTAAAAGATGTTCAGGGAATTCAGGGAACATTCAGAAATACTTAATGGTAACGTTAGCAAAACATTCTTAGAATATTTTTTTTTTAGCTGGGTAAATACTTGATAAACATCACACAGTTACTGATTTTTTTTGTATCTCTAGGGTTCAAAAATGGGCCATCACCGTTTCAGAGCAACTCAATGCCATTGCAGCAAAATATTCAGGAGCTGCTCTATTACAAAAGGTAAATATCAATGAAAATGTAGACTTTCACAGTCCGTTTTAAAACATAATGACAGTTTCTTGCTGCTTTATTTATTTATTTTTGCTTGTTCAATCAGGAGAACGTTGCATATATTCCTCAATAAAAAAACACAGTTGTTCTTGAAAAGCAAAATGCTCAAACAATTCTCTCTTTTTGTCCAGAAACTCAAAGATGTTGAGCCCATCATCAGAATAGAGGACGTGGATGGAGCTCGATTAGTGCTGGAATTTGCAGATGAAATTGAGAGAATGCTTGGCAGCAAGATGAAGTCTGTGAAGGTCAGTGTAAGGTGCTCATTTCTCAAGATTAATCCTAATTTTTAAGACTCTGATTTACAGTTTCTGGTGTTATTTTATGAGGAGCGTTGGTTTTAACTCATAAGAATGAATTAAAATGATGCTGTTCTTTTTGTCCTCAGAGGCTCGCAGACACAGCTGAGGATGCCGACCTGTACCATGAGTTTAATGCATCTCTACAGGTAAATAAACGAGATGAAAATATGATTTGGCATTTAAACCTGTTTATAAAATCATGCCGTAAATGTCACTTATTAAATTCAAATACATAAATAGATAATTAAAATAATTATATTAAGTATTTTATTATATAAATAAAACATATACTGTGTATACATATATATATATATATATATATATATATAATGCAAATATTGCATGGTCATTTTTGCTATATTTTTCTGTCAGTTTGACTACTTTAATGCATTATTGGTGAATACTATGGATGAAGAAGGAAATTTCATTGAACTTGGAGGCGAATTTCCATTGGAGGAGAATGAACATTTCAATAAGCTGTCAGTCAACACTTTAATGAGCGACATCCAAGTTCCAACTAATGTCTACAACAAAGGTATGATAATCTCCATGGGCTTTGTATCTGATTTAAACAGTTTAGTCAATGAAAAAAAAAACACTTTGTTATTTTGGACTTTTGACTTAAAATTTCTGAGGAATTTTTAAGTCAGCATATTGTATAAAACTTCACTAGATGAAGATTGCTTCTGATTTGAGCGCTTAACTCTATATATGATGGTTGCATTTATATTCTGAACAGTGCGAATTGAATTTAAGACATTTTCTTTGATTAAAAATGAACTTTTCGATGCCTATTTTGTGCAAATGCAACGTATAAACATCAAAAGCTAATATCAGTCGTGTTTATTTGCAGATCCAGACATTCTTAATGGAGTGTACATGTCAGAGGCCTTGAACGACATCTTTATCAGTAACTTCCAGAAGGATCCCACGCTCACTTGGCAATATTTTGGCAGCTCAACAGGCTTCTTTAGACTCTATCCAGGTTTGATCAATTCTGCTTTCAGGAACATTGTTTTGTCAGTCCTACAACTTCAAAGACTAAAAAATTGCATTATTAATGTAAAACATATTTCGTTTTGCTTGTCTTTGTATCTTTTAGGAATCAAATGGACCCCTGATTCTAATGGCGTTGTTGCTTTCGACTGCAGAAACAGAAACTGGTGAGATAAAGTAAAGAATTTGACCAAAAATACATTGTCCTGCATATCAAAGTGCTTGGCAATGTAGTGAGGTTGATTCATTCATATGAAATAAAATTTATGCCAGTTGACTTGGATTCAGCAAGGTCTTTTCCTGACCCAAAGTGCAACACAGGATTATCTGTGTGGATGCCACCCAAATGTCTGCTTGTGGGTATGGTAGCACAGTCAGTTAGGCCGTGATACCACTGAAAGACTTTAATCTCATTCTTAAGTGGTTAGCAGCTCAACAGCCAGGTTAGTAGGACTGACACAGGCTCCATATGTGACTGTTTATACAAAGGCAAGTGATTGCAATGAATCTGAATAAACACACCAGTACGAAGACACTGTCATTTTGAAACAAGACAGAGTCCTTGTGTTACTTTTTTTTTTTTACTTTGTAGACCCTAAATAGGGCTGAGAAAATGATACAGTATCTGTATTTTCCAGCTTTGATATACAGTACATTTTTATATTTATGTGTTTGTACTGAAATGGCTTAAAATGGTGATTTGTTTTTTCAAGAGGAACCATCATTTCAACCAAGCCATTTTTGCCAAAGAGATGAATGACGATGAGATTAAATTGTTAAACTAAAGAAAATGTAAAATGTAAAAAAGTACTGTTTTAGTTAAACAAAGTGTTTAATGTTTTTCTAAAACAAAACAATATATAACAACAATATATAGGCATATTATATGTGTATATCATAAAATAAATATTTTATCAATTAAATTAATCAATCATATATTTTTATACAAACATTTTATTAAACAGCAATATTTACCAACATATACATTTTACTGAAATATATTATCATGTGGATGAATCAGAGATCTGAATCAGTGAAATGGTCAGTTTGAACTGATTCAGAGAATTGGTTCAAACTTACCAACTCAAACACGTTTAATTCATAAAAACCTGTATCATAATGCTCTCATACTTATAATACTCAAATATAAATTTTAGTCATAACAGTCAAATAGAAAATGTATTAAATTGTTGCAATTTCCACAATGTTGCAAAATTTTATGTTGACAAGAAAGTCATCACAAATATATTGGGAATGTTTGATATAATGCCCGGTTCTAGTCCTAAATTTGATACTTTATAATAACTTATCAGTCAATATTACTATAAATCATTTAGCATTGCCCTCAATACACTGATCTAGAGGTGTCCTGGGCCATCTTCTAAGAAAATCCTCTCTCTCTGTCGCAGGTATATCCAGGCTGCCACCTCTCCTAAGGACATCGTCATTGTGGTTGATGTCAGCGGCAGCATGAAGGGTCTGAAAATGACCATTGCCAAACACACCATCAACACTATCCTGGACACGCTCGGGGAAAATGACTTTGTCAATGTTATTGCAGTAAGAGCACACTTTGTTTTCCAATTAGCATCACTTTCTCACTTTATCAGCATTGTAAAATTTGCACGTCCTTTCCTTAGTACACTGATTATGTCCGCTACGTGGAGCCTTGTTTTAAAGGAACGTTGGTGCAGGCAGACTTGGACAACCGCGAGGTAAGTCGATTATCCACTTCACTTGAGCCTGAGGAACTAAGCCAATGACTCCAATCTGCACTGCAGGATACCGGCACCCTACCATTCCCTCATATGCACTCACGTATTTACACATTATTGTTTTCTTTTCTATAACGTATATAAATATGCTTTATTTATTATCCTTATGATTTATATTAGATTTTTTTACGTTTTTCTTTTTTCATGTTGTTATGTCTCAATTTTATTTTGAACTGTTTTAATTTATTTAATTTAATTTAATTTATATAAAGTTGGTTGGAAAAACCAAACTCACACCATTGGTTGAGCCAATGTCAGGCAAAATGTTTTACACTTTTTTATTGTTACTTAGAGAGAAAATATAAATAAAATAATAAAATATTAAAAATAAACAATAAAAATTAAAAAATCATCTAAAACTATTTTTAAAAATTACTTCACAGAAGTGAATGTTTGCACTCAGATTATGTTTTCTAGCAATCACTGAGACAAACCGTGCTTTTTTTCAGGGACACTAGGCTGTAGCTGTGACACTAGGCAGGGAAACTAGGCCCATCCTTATTCTGCTGTTGCTTTTAGTCATGTGATAGGCTAGCGGGTGTGTGATTTGATCTAATGTGCAGCTCTTTTGCTTGTTATGTATCAGAGAGCAAGTAGGGACGTACTCTAATCTCTGGAATTACAGTGGATACAGAATTATAGTGTGATCGGATAGTGAAATTACTGTAGGTAGCATGTTTCATCCTTTGGATCACTCTCGTAATATTGTTTTGCTAGTGAAATAAAATTAAATAGGCCATATATTTACATTATTGATAATGCCATGAATTGATAAGCTGATTTGAGTGCAAGAAATGGCCACATTGTTTTATAATACAACTTACTCTGCTATTGTACATCTCTAAATATCTACAAAAAAAGGATAATGTAAATTGTGTAGGACAGTTGGACAGGTCTGTGCAGTCACAGACTGGGACTTAATACAGGTTGATGGGTCAGCAGAGCTCGTAATGATATTCCAGGTCTAAGTCACTCTGCATCTGCTTAAGGTGCTGACACAGATCCTCTAAGAAATACTCTGAAAGACAGCAGCACAATGAGATTTCTGTCCCACCTGCTCAGATGATCAACTTGATCCTAAGTTTTGTCCCATTTTTGGGTAATTGTTTTTTTAAAAAGTTTTTTTATCTAATATATACGTATATTTTATTTCAGCTTTACTTAAGTTAACCAAAACGATTTGTAATACTTTTAGCTTTAAAGGGTTAGTTCACCCAAAAATAAAAAATCATGTTGTTCCACACCTGTAAGACCTTCGTTCATCTTCGGAA
This sequence comes from Hypophthalmichthys nobilis, assembly GCA_037950665.1. Lineage (NCBI taxonomy): Eukaryota > Metazoa > Chordata > Actinopteri > Cypriniformes > Xenocyprididae > Hypophthalmichthys > Hypophthalmichthys nobilis. The sequence goes on from CM075486.1 coordinate 14,269,850, forward strand.
CACAAATTAAGATATTTTTGATGAAATCCGAGACCTTTCTGACTCCTCCATAGACTGCAATGTTATTACCACTTTTCAAGGCCTAGAAAGGTAGTCAAGACATCGTTAAAATAGTCCATGTGACTACAGTGGTTCAACCTTAATTTTATGAAGCGACGAGAATACTTTTTGTGTGCAAAAACAAAACAAAAAGAACAAATTTATTGAACAATTTCTTCTCTTCACTGTTAGTCTCCTACACTGTTTACATTGTAGACTCAGTGCAGCGCTTCAGGGTCCTACATCTGAATGCCGGCTCAGTATTGGCCGACGCTGTTCACGTGAACAGCACGACGCATGCATGTGATGCTGACGCAGGAGCCGGCCAATAATGAGTTGGCATTCTGACGTAGAACCCGGAAATGCTGCACTGTGTTTACAACGTAAACAGTGTAGGAGACTAACAGGGAAGAGAAGAAATTGTTCAATGAAGTCATTATTTTTGTTTTGTTTTTTTACAAAAAGTGTTCTCGTCGCTTCATAACATTAAGGTTGAACCACTGTAGTCACATGGACTATTTTAACAATGTCTTGACTACTTTTCTGGGCCTTGAAAGTGGTAATTAAATTACTGTCTATAAAGGGGTCAGAGAGCTCTTGGATTTCATCAAAAGTATCTTAATTTGTGCTCCGAAGATGAACGAAGGTCTTACGGGTTTGGAATGACATGTAATTAATGTAATTAATAACAGTAATTAATGACAGAAATCTCATTTCTGGGTGAACTAACTTTCATTTAGTTAACAATAACAACACTGGTTGAGGAGAAGCAGAAGAGATACTAATGAGATTTCAATTTTTGGGGAAAGTTTGAAAGAGTAACATTTTTATCTTTTTCAGTCTCGTCCTCACCTTTTTCTTATCCCATATATTCTTTCAGCATTTCAAGCTGCTTGTGGATGAACTCCATGTAAAGGGGGAAGCTAAAGTAAAAAAAGCCATGAAGGAGTCTTTCCGCATCCTCGCTGACGTCAGTATCATTCACAATACTTTTTCACACAAATATACAAAACTGTACATATGGTGCCAACCCTCTGCATGTTCCTCTTCCTGTCTCCTAGGCCAGAGCAAATGGTCAGGGCAGCCTATGTAACCAGGCAATTATGCTGATCACAGACGGAGCCATGGAAGATTTCCAGTCAGTGTTTGAAGAGTTCAATTGGCCTGACAGGAAGGTAACGCACAATCTGCTCGCTCTACAGGGAACGGAGGCTATAACATATGACGTACAGCATCTATAAAATCTGCATACTGCTCTGTTAAATTGTGGAGAACCTTGTCTTTTTGCACACTTTACATTGATAAACAGATTTTAAGGCTATGAGATGTGATTGAACAAAAATATATGGATATAAGGAACAATGATTAAATTACAGTAACATAAAATAAAATGGTTTCAGGTACGGGTTTTTACTTACCTTATTGGCAGAGATATGACCTTCTCAGAAAACGTCAAATGGATTGCCTGCAACAACAAGGGTATGTAGTCAGCCAAAAAAAAAAAAAAATTAATCATTTACTCTCCCTCATGTGATTCTAAACCCGTATTACTTTCTTGCTTCTGTAGAACACAAGATTGAAATGTTCGAGATTCAAAAAAGGACACAAAAGCACCATAAAAATATCATTTTTGATATGACTCGTGCTGTGTACAGTATTTCAAGTCTTCTGAAACCATATCATAATTTTTGTGAGGAACAGAAATTTAAGTCGTTAATCTTACCCTCCAGTGAGCTGTCAACCACAACTCAGTGAGCTGAACTTGAGAAACAGATCAATTTGATTTATTAATGTATCATTTAGGTACTAATCAATTTTCCAATTAATGAATGATTCATTAATGGATTCTTTGATGCACCTTTCAGATCAGATGATTCTATGGAACTAGATCAACTGGTTCATTAAAAAAATGATTTTTTCAGATTCGTTCCTGATTTTTTCTGGTGAAGATTTTCAGTGAGTAATGACTTAATATCATATGACTTTAGTAAACTTGAAATATTGTTCATACTTTTGTGTCTTTTTGGAAGCTTAAAGAGATAGTTCACCCAAAAATTAAAATCATTTACTCACCCACGTGTTGTTCCAAACCTGTATGAGTTTCTTTCTTCTGTTGAACATAAAAGAAGATATTCTGAAGAATGTTGGTAACCTGACAGTTGATGGCACCCATTGACTTCCATAGTATTTTTTTTCCTACTATGGAAGTCAATGGGTGCTATGTATGGTTACCAACATTCTTTAAAATATCTTCTTTTGTGTTCAACAGAAGAAAGAAACTCATACAGGTTTGGAACAACACGAGGGTGAGTAAATGATGACAGAATTTCATTTTTGAGTGAACTGTCCCTTTAAAAGCACCATTCTTCACTCATTATAATTTTGTGGAAAAGAGCAGATGGCTCATTCATTGATAAAAAAAAATTCTCCTTTTGTACTATTCATTAAGCTCTTTTTCCAACAGGAAAATATGCAAAAATCTTATATGTACATTTGATATTTACAGGTTATTATACTCACGTCTCTACACTGGCTGACGTACAGGAAAATGTTATGGAGTATCTTCATGTTCTGAGTCGACCAATGGTCATCAACCATGACCATGACATAATCTGGACCGAGGCATATATGGACAGTGTTGTGAGTACATGATTATACGATTCAGAAAAACACCAGAGATTTTTGATGCAAAATCAGCTTAAATTCACATTTCATAAATTCCCAATACTCATTTCCAACTGACTCATTCCAAGGCATTTCAAGGTGATTTTGTTGTGCTATTTGACCCAAATGTGTCCTAATACTATGTTTTGTGTCATCCTTATCCTCATATATCACTGTTTTTATACTAATGTGATTCTTTCCCATTCATCGCCATCATCTTCTCTATCACACAGCTTCCTAACACTAAGGAGGTAACTTTTATAGACAGTAAAACACACATCACTGTATTTTAGCATGGATAAATAGAAGACTTTAGAAATGTAGCCTGTGCTTAGAGTATAATGTAGTTGTTAACCTGGTCAGCATACCAGGACTTCTTGTTTTAGGATGCCCCCTACTGTTTATCATCATTCATCACATTTTTCAGAGCACAATATGATGATCTAGAGCTTTCACTATTAAAATCAACATGAAATGTAGTTTGCAACCAATTTTACTTCCGTAATGTGACATATTTCCAAGTGAAACAAGAAAAAATGTAGGGTGAGGCTTTATTTTATTCATCTGGAATAGTTTTGATCAAGTAAAATGGGCATGATACTGTAAGACTAGGAATGTGCATTTGGATGGTAAATAGGGTTTATTTTGATTTCATGTTGATTTTAACTGTGCTTCAGCAGTCTGAATGTTTGGTCTTCAAAGTATATGATGCGAAATGGCATTTTCTCAAATCTCTCCTGTAGCTGTTTAAAAGCAAGGCTCACAGTCTGCTGCTCATGACATCAGTGGCTATGCCAGTGTTCAGTAAGAAGAAAGAAACGCTTTCTCATGGCATTCTGCTGGGAGTGGTGGGAACTGACGTCCCCCTGCTGGAAGTTATGAAACTTGCCCCACGATATAAGGTACAAGAAAAACTTCAGCTTGTAAATGTGTAATATATATATATATATATATATATATATATATATATATATGCATAATATACCATATTTTAGGACTTTTTTTTAGCATTTTTAGGACTATTTTAGTTTTTATATTAAATATATATTTTATAATTTTTCATGACAATTATGCACATTCATCCCACAATATCTCATCATAAAGGAATTTTGTGTGTAATTCTCATTATTCACAATGATTTTTAAAGAATACTACAATATATATTTTTATTTATTTAAATCAGCTTAGATGAAAGGTACAACAAATGTTACCATTGTGAAATATTTCAGCATGTTCAGACTCATAGTTCAACTTTGGATGCTTTTATTTTAGACATTTCAATGAACATAGCCACAAATGCTGTAAAATTGTTAGTATAAATATGAAGGTGTGACTGCTAATCTTTTAGCTTGGAGCACATGGTTACGCCTTCCTCATCACAAACAATGGATACATCCTGGCACATCCTGATTTAAGACCACTGGTGAGTCCTTCTGAATCCTCTTACTGTCTCAATCACTCAAACTTTTGCTCCTCTACTGTATATTGATTTGTCATCCCTCTTGTTGTTTGTCATCACAGTACAGTGATGGGAAGAAGTTGAAACCCAAGCCTAACTACAACAGTGTGGACCTGTCGGAGGCAGAGTGGGAGGACACTGAGGACAGTGTGAGTTTTCCACATACTGTACATGCACTTATTTTCTGTAAGTATGCCCACTGTTTTAAGCCTCAGCAAAGTCTTTATGATGTCCTGCCCTGTCTGTGCAGTTGAGAACAGCCATGGTGAAGGGAGAAACTGGTACAATGGCTTTAGATGTGAGAGCAGCTGTGGATAAAGGGGTAAGCGTGTTTGCAACTTTTATGTTATAATGTTAAATTACTTTAACTACTTCTTACAAGTGCTGTCAAGAACATGTTTATTTAAATTCGTCATGAAATGAAAGTTGCAATAGTCTTTGCTTCCCTATTGTGACATACAGTCAAACCAAAATTTATTCAGACATTTCATTCATTAATACAGTTTATTCACTGTAGTTTAAAAAAAATGGTAATACAATATGACAAGATTTCAGAGTTAAACTGTGTCAGAAAAAAATAATCTTAATTATGTCAGATAACACTTGAGCAAAACATGGTCAGGTCAAAGTGTCTGAATAATTTTTGGTCCCAAATTTTTATCAATTTAACTGGTAGTCCACTGGATGAAAATTTTTTGGGTATAATATGTCACAGTTTACTTTATTTTGCTATCCTCACTTACATAAATTAACTATAGTGTCCTGCACCCACTAGTAAAAATATATCAAAAATATCTGAATAATTTTTGGTTTGACTATATATCTGATTATATATTCAGATATATATCTGAAATGGCTTCATGAACAAGAAAAAATGTAGGGCTTGATTTTATCCATCAGGAATTGATAGGATCATTGGTTGGATGGTTGTGCTTTGCTATTGGTCGATCTTATGTGAGGGACAAGTTGTCCCGCCCTCCTGCCAGTAAACATCAGAGAAGTTACTTTGATAAAAGATTATCAGGGCACATGAATTAAAAATAAATAAATAAATACTGCCCTCTTCCATAAAAAACAAGAATTGTCAGTTTTGATTTCATGACTTTAAGCACATTTTCCCCCATATTCTCATTACCATAGTACAACTCAGATTCTCATTATTGTGTTTTTCCTCCATATATATATATATTTGACATGTTCTTGATAGGTTTTATAAGATTCATCCTTTTAATAAGATGTGTAACATGAACAGTGTTGGGGAAAGTTACTTTCAAAAGTAATGCATTACAATTGTGAAAAAGTAACCAATTGCGTTACTTAGTTACTTTTTATGAAAGTACGTTACTTTTTATGGTGTGTTACGTTACTTTTGCATTACTTTTTCTCATCTTGGCTGGGCTGTTTGTTTGTTTGTTTTTTTGTTTGTTTTGTTTTTATAACAACAAAAAAGTTATATTTTTGGCAAATGTAAAGGCCCTTTCACACCAAAAGTGAAATGAATAAGCCTCAGGCTGAAGGAAATGCAAATTCACACCTGTTCAGTAGAGGGCGCAGCTCAAACAAACAAGCCTTTCAGTTGTGCTATTCTTGAATACAGAAGAATAAGACACAGGAGAAGAAGTAAATGAGTAAATGTATGCTCACATTTAGTCTATAACTACAGTAATCTTGCATAACCATCATGTGGTTACAGTAATCTTGCATAACCATCACAACGCCTCTGCACTTACTCATGATTTATCTCAAAATGGGGACATTAAGACGTGTCAGTCAATAAATGGGAAAACAAAGTAACTTGCGTTAATTATTTAAAAAAGTAACTCAGATATTTTGTTATAAATTTAAAAGTAATATGTTACTTTACTAGTTACTTAACAAAAGTAATCTGATTACATTACTTGTAATGTGTTACCCCCAACACTGAACCTGAAGTGATAATGAATTATATTTTATGTAAATGTTATATTAAGCAAAAACCTATAGTAAATCTGATAGTCTTTGTGACTGTATTTTTCCATTTATTCCCCAGAAAAGGCCTTTGTTTCTCAAAAATGACTATTTCTACACAACCATCAATGAAACTCCATTTAGGTTTGATATGCTTCTCACATTCTCAGAATATTCCCTTCATACTTACTGTACATGTTGAAATAGATTATTGTAAAACACATTTTAAAATAGATTAGATATTTTAGTAACAATACCTTCAGTAGTCCTTCATATGATGCTTGTTTCTGATGTGGTTTCAGCTTTGGGATGGTGCTTACGAGAGGTCATGGGCAGTACATGTTCTTTGGGAATGTTTCCGTAGAGGAGGGTGAGTTTATGATTAATAGCATACTGAGGTGGGAATCATACACTACCATTCAAAAGTTTGGGGTCAGTAAGATTTTTTTCTTTGTGAAAGAAATTACTACTTTTATTCAGCAAGGACACATTTAATGGAACAAAAAAATTCTATTTCAAATAAATGCTGTTCTTTTAAACTTTATATTTATCAAAGAATCCTGAAAAAAAAGGTTTCCACAAAAATATAGACTGGAGTAATGGCTGCTGAACATTCACCTTTGCCATCAAAAGAATAAATTACATTAATATTTACAAATATATACATAAATACAATATTTTAAATTGTAATAAGATTTTATAATATTGCTGTTTTACTGCATTTTTGAGCAAATAAATGCAGCCTTTGTGAGCATAAGAGACTTCAAAAACATTTAAAAAAAAACCCAACCCAAACTTTTGAATGGTAGTGTATGTGTGTACAGTTGTAATTTATATAAATATGAACATAAAATTTTATATATTTTTACCAATAATAAATATGGAAATCTTTATTTTTATTTCACTATTGGTTTAGATAATCATAGTTTTAAAAATTCAAATATTTATATTTTGATGTTGTGAGCTGCCTTATAGCTACTTACCAATTTCTCCTTTCTTTAGGTCTTCATGACCTTCAGCAGCCAGACCTCTCTATAGCAGATGAATGGTATGTACTGTTGAGTTGAAGCAAGTTTTCTTCTGAACACTGTCAGGACAACAGGTCCCTAAAACCTAAAAACTCAGTCATGTGTCTTGCTAAGTTGAAGTTGTTTTACCCAATCAGGACGTATTGCGAGACAGATATTGACCCACACCACCGTAAGCTCACTCAGCTCCAGGCTGTGGTCCGATACCTAACTGGGAAAGAGCCTGACTTGGAGTGTGAGTTTCCTCAGCTGTATTTTACCTTATTTTACAATAGTTTCAATGCAGATGCTAAATAATCAAACAGCCCTACATGATTGATTATACTGTGGCTAAAGTGTTTTCAGCTATTTTACATGTTTAACATGCAAGCAGTTATCAAAAATACCATTGCTTAAGTAAAGATTTGAATTGTAATAGGTGACGAGATACTGCTACAGCAGGTTCTTTTCGATGCAGTGGTAACAGCACCACTGGAGGCCTACTGGACAGCACTAACGCTATCCAGCCCTGGGTAAGAGGCTTTATTTAATCTGTGTATGTTGTGCATTAGGCACCAACATAAAGCCAGACTTTTCTGTGTGTCCTATAAAATCCCACCGTCATTTTGAAAAAAACAGTTTATAGTCATTCTCGTTTTGCTTTTATCTCCCTATAGCGTAGATGAAGGCATGGAGTCAGCTTTCCTTGGAACCCGCTCTGGGCTCATGCGTGTGATCAGATATGCAGGAAGTGAGAAACGTGTGGGAAAGTGAGTGAGATATAGTCAAATCGACTCCTCAGTTGCTTACATTACTAAGTAGTAGGGGTGTAACGGTACACAAAAATGACGGTTTGGTACATACCTCGGTATTGAAGTCACGGTTCGGTACAGCAGGGGGGAGAAAACTAAACATAAAAGTGCTTCTTTTTATTTCTTTTTTATTAAACAGTGGTTTATTGAACAAATTGTGTTTCTATCTTTACATAAATTCAGTTATAATTAAAATGTTCTTAAGGATAAAAAAAATGCTCAGTTAATGCTGTAAACTATATACAGGGAGTCCTTTCTTGCACATTACTATAATATTTAACATTTACAATTAACAACAGATCCCAAACTATTAAATTCAGTTGCTATTTGTTTTTAATAATCAACACTCAAAAAAAATAAATAAATAAAAAGGCAGGTTTTGCATTAACTTACTATAATCATTTACACAGTTAATCTCATAACTTGACTTCATGGCAAATTTATTCAAACATATATTAAATAATTAAGACATTACTAACAGGTAAAGTAAATATAATATGTAAGCTAATATCATGCATATATTTAGTGAAATGCTTCTCTCTAGAGTTCATTTTACTAGTGAACTAACATGCTGTGGACACTAAATGACTTGCCTGAGGTAAATGTAATGCTACATGAGATATTATTCTCAAGCTGTTTTATTAATGTCTTTCTGCAGTTGAAACACTGTTCGAGAGATTACATATCTATGCATAATCTATGTGTAAACATATCTATGCATAGATTGTCTCTTCTTCTTCTGCACTTTTTCCTGTTGTGGTGGTTAGCAAACAGCGTTGCATTACCTCGCACGCCCCCTTCTGGATTGGGGTGTGAATTGCCCGTGACTGACTGTATTCGTCATCTGACTGCATGCACTGAACCATGACGTCCGTACCATGATGGTTCGGTACGAATACATGTACCGTTACACCGCATGCAATGAAATGTGTGTGTGTGTGTGTGTTAGTCATTTAACATTGATAACTGGACCAGCTAAAACACAATTTTTAGGATGATTTGAGATAAAGAAAAAACATGATGCCAAAACATTATGATACCATTGTCAGATTTTATTTTTCATCTGAAATATGTTATTGAAACAATATTTTCAAAAAAACATACTAATAGATTTTGGTCTTTCCCCAAATCTCCTGATACTGTGACCTCACAGGAAGTTCTTGACCCGTGTGGACAAAGAGAACCTCTTCACAGTGGACCATTTTCCCATTTGGTATCGCCTGGCAGCTGAGAACAAACCTGGTCAATTCTTATTCTATGTCCCACATGATGATATAAACAAAGGTGCTTAAATACTGATTATTAAATGGACTTGTAGTAATGTCAGAGTTTACATTTGTTGCATGGGCTACAGTATCATATGACAGTATCCTATGTCCACCAGGCAGGAACACTTTTGTGGCTGTAACATCTGTGACAGTGACTGAAGGGAAAAGAACAGCTATTGCTGGAGGTAAGATATCTGTCTGCCATTGTTTGAATTCTAAAATCTGATTTTACATTCAGAATATAATTTTGTGATTATTTAGCATCTTTAATTATACAAAATGGAATGTTTGGATTCTGTTTGGCCAATATTAAATATTTAATTGTTCCTGCTCATTTCACCTATTTTTACATTTCGATTACCTTTGTCACCATATAATGCTCACTAAAGTAATCTTTAAAAACACAAATTTCAAAATAAATATCCATTTTCATATTGCACATTATAATGTAGTGATATCATTTGTGTCGTCACTTGAATGTAATCACTTTAAAGCATTTAAAATGACTGATTTTAGTCTTTAGTCTATAACTTTCCATTTATTTTGATAAATAGTATAGAATTTTAATAACAGCTTATAACATAATTTAATAACATAATTTTAATGACCAGCTTATTTATCATAACTATCATAATTATCGCCCAGAATTTTAAAATGTACCGTACTCGTATATTGAACATAGACACATTTAAAATATAGTCTATTTCTATATTTTAGAAAAATATACTATTTAATATGCTAATTAACATATGATTGACAGCAACCATAAGAAATCAAATGCAGAGTTTGTTAGGAGAATTCATAGGAAAATATAAAAGATTACTTGAAATAATATTCAGCATTGCTTCGAAATTTTCTTTCATTTGATACCTTTAGTAAGTACCACTTAAGAATTAGAGTAGTTTTATATATTTTGTCTTTTTGAGTCTTTTTGAATCAATTAGTAGGAGCTATAATTGCTCCTGAGCTTCATTGGGTCATTTGCCCTCCAACTCTCTACATCAATGATAAAAAAAAAAGCTCCAAAAACTCCAGAGGTCCTTATGTGCTTTAAACACACACTTCTGGAGGAAATGCCATCCACCCTACACACTCAGTGGCTTCCGCTCCCTTTCCGATAGTTAGCATCAGATCTTCTTTTTCATCCTGCTCTGATTCCTTTGCCACCATCAGCGGCTGTTGCTGCTGGCTGTTCCCAAGCATCATTTGCTGCTGTTCATTAGCGACCAGCATTGCATAGATGCAGCCGTAGGTGGCCGTTACCACCATCAGCACGCACACCACGCCGCACACCACCCCAGCTATCACCACTGTGGCGGTCGCTCGGCGCACACTCACGGGGCGGTAACGCTGACGCATACAGTCTCCTGCTGATCCGGCTGGTACCTGGTGGCCCTCGGCAGGAGATGGGTTCCTGGTCTCGAGATAGAGGGGGTAACAGTGTCTGAACATGTCCATAGGGATACTGCGAAGATCCTTACCATGAAAATTAGAAGGAAAGGAGCAGTTGGCGGAATCTATATCGCCTCCTATGGAATGACAAAAAAGACATAAAACATTTATGGAAATTGAAATCTAATTTAAAAAATATTTTAAATATTTAAATATAAATTAACATATTCAGATGTTTTAAATGCATTTTAAAACTTTTAAATGTGTTTGTCTATGTTACATATGTATGTACAGTATCTTTAAATTTATAGATTAATGGGTTTTATTAAATATATAAAAATTAGTACCAATACCTGTAAGCTGATCAATATTTTCATGCTTTGGCTGATAACTAATAAGTGCCTAATAAGTCTAATTTAGACTATAAACTTTATTTAGACTAATAAGTCTAATATATATATATATATAAAGATATATATATATATATAAAGATATATATATCTTTATAGTGTTTATATATATCTAAATAAAGACTAATAAGTCTAATATATATATATACACACACACACACACACACACATATATATGTGTGTGTGTGTGTATATATATATATATTTATATATATATGTGTGTGTGTGTGTGTGTGTATATATATATATATATATATATATATATATATTAGGCTGTCAATAGATTAATTTTTTTATCATGATTAATCGCACACTCATCGTGAAATTAAGCATACACCATTTATCTTGTTTAACACGCCCATTTTGCGATCATTGCCTATATCCAACAAAGTAAACCATCAGATTGAAGTGTGATTTTCACAAAACTGTATTTTTCAGCTTTTTTCAAGGTAAATTTAATGTCTTTCCAAAAAAGGACACCAAATAACCACATGATATGATTTAATATAATTCATACATTTATGTACACCAAAGCACCCATAAAAAATCAAAAAAAAAAATCAACAATGCTTGACAGGTTTTTCAACTATCTAACAATAGTTTTCAGATACAGAAATTGAACAAAGTAATCAAATATAAAATAACAGCATAAAAACTCATTTGAATAATTAAATAAAGATGAAAAATTAAGTTACAAAAGCTAATCAGTCAAGAGTGATTTCTTCGTCTTTTGATTAACATTAAACACAAAGGAGGAATATTAGACCGCTGTCCCTTTAAGACATAATTCAAAGATCCAGTACACTGAGACTGATACACATGCGCTGTCTCGTTTTTCTCTTAAGACATAACCTACTATGTTTGTTAGGATACTCGCTAAGATGGCAATGTTGACATTTTTTGTGTGAATTTGTCCATTTAGGTGCAAGACTTGAAAGAGAATTTGCGCGCTGTGACGCGGCTCTCCATGAACACGCTTCGGATGAGCGCACACACAAATCTCCTCAGCGCGCGAGCTCTCTTTCGCGTCTTACGGATGAATGTTTAAATTGTCATGGTTTAAATGAGTTTAGTTTAAACAAAGATAGCAATGTGAGATGTTGCAGTCTCACCTGCGCTCGCGCGCTATCAACACCCGGGTGATGACGGCGTAAATGACTGGGCATAGAGCTTTCGGTACGTCATTGAACATTTGTTTACAACGAGTGACTGTTTTGTCCATGTTCTTTTGATCATCGCAGTTGTAACGTATTGGAAAACCAAAATGCACATTCATCGACTGAAACATACACTAGCCGAATCCGTCTGTCTGTTTTGCACGTTGTTTTCAACAAACCCTATTATAAATGCGTCGTCAGATTTGGGATGAACCGCGGTGCAAGCGCGTGCCGAACCGTGGGTGGAGAACCGAACGGTTCCATCCCTAACAGCAACATACACAAGTTCCGTTCAGACAGGAACAGCGAGATGCGGGAGGGCTCGCGCTCTTCAGATATAATGACAGAATATGACAGAGAGTTCGTGTTTTAAAGCGAAATGGACACTGGAATGAATCATTCTCTCTGCCATCTTTGATATAATCAGCATCATCTAACTGCGTGACGTAAATTATGTTATGATGCAATTTCACATGCTTTTATATATATATATATATATATATATATATATATATATATATATATATATACTGTATTTAATAATAATTTATGTAAACATGTAGACACACCACACACACACGCATTCTAATAATCATTGTAATAAATGGCCAATAATGAATTCTATATTATTTTGTCTAAATACATTAAAATAAAAAGTAAAAAAAAATCAGTTTTAAATGCTACAAGTGAATTTAGACATCGCAACATTATAATTTACACTATAAAAATTGATATTATATTTTCAAAAGTACATGTAACAGTGCTATTAAGTTATTAGTGTTTTTAAAGATTAAGTTTAAATGAGTGTCAGTTGATGGCAAAGGTAATCTAAATGAAAAAAATATAGGAAATGAGCATGAACAATCAAAGTCAGCATGAAATTAAAATATTCTATTTTCTATTTTCCTGATACTGTCCTTTTTGTGAATGTTTTACCCATGCATATATTTCTTTTTCTTTTTTTGTACCATTTTTATTTCACCTCATAATGTCATAACTTGATCTTCTGGTGAAAACAACACTTCCTTCTCATGATGTATGCTGGATTTCTCCCATAATTTAGTCCACTTAAACTCCGCCCCTTTCTTACAATCAACTGCAAGCACGCATTCAGATCCACCTTCATCCAGTCAACAACCGATGCATAGAAACACATCCCCACCCTATATATATATTTTTTTTCCTTTTTCTATAACCCATTTACTTTAAATCTCTGAAATCTCTCTAAATTTACTGATAACCGATATGGTACCAATATATTGTGCATCACTTATGGTGGTGATAAATGACCTCACTCACCTGTATATATGATCCATTCCAGCCAGTGCTTGAGTGGGATTAAGTTGCAGTTGCAATTCCAGGGGTTTCCTTCGAGAAGAAGGTGCTGTAGAGCAGTCGCTGGCTCAAGTGAAGTCCGCTGAAGGGTTCTCAGCTTGTTGCCCACAAGCGAGAGCCACACTAGGTTCTGGAGCCCATTCAGTAGATGTGTGGGCATGGAGATGAGACTGTTTAAGGAAAGATCCAAACGCCTAAGCTCAGTCAGGCCTTTGAACTGGTCTGGGTTCAGTTCCTTAAGCCCGTTGCCTCTTAGAACCAGCTCTGTTAGGCTGCCGAGATCAGAGAACAGGCTAACGGGGAGCCTCACAAGGAGATTTTCAGAGAGATCCAGGAACTCCAAGTTGTTCAGCTGGGAGAAGCTAGAAGGAAAAACTCTAGAGAGAAGGTTTTTGGAGAGGTCTAGATGTAGCAAGCCACTGAAATTGGAAAAACACCCAGGGTTGATGGTGGAAAGAAGGTTTCTGGAGAGGTCTAGATATAGCAGGCCACTGAGATTGGAAAAGCTCCCAGGTTCCACAATGGTGAAGTTGTTTTTTGAGAGGTTGAGGTAGCTTGTGTTGAAGGGAAGCTGGTCCAGGATGGAGTCCAAAGAAGCCAGTTGGTTAAGGTCACTGCAGTCTGTTTGGTTCACATTGCAGGAACAGACTGATGGACAACTTGCTGATGTCCCACACAGGCTCAAAAGGGTCATCAAACTTGAGGAAACTACAAGAAAAGGAAGAGGGTTAGGAAACTATAAGAGTTGAGAAGGTTGAGGATACTTATAATAAGTTGAGGATCTCACTTATAATGTTCATCCTGGTCTGTATTGTTCATCAAATGTTGTTGTAACAGTTCCTCAGCAAACAGGAGCATCCACTAGTCTACGCCAAAAGAATCCATCCTTCTCCATCATGATGAATTCATCTGGAAATTGCCTGGAATTGCTGAAATTGTTATGATAATGGTCAGTGTTAGGGAAAGTTACTTTTAAAAGTAATGCGTTACAATATTGTGTTACTCCCTAAAAAGTAACTAATTGAGTTACTTAGTTACTTTTTATGGAAAGTAATGCATTACATTACTTTTATGTTACTTTTGTTACCTCAAACTAAAGGAGAGCTGTCAGTCAATACATGGGAAAACAAAGTAACTTGCATTACTTAGAGCTCGTACACACGGAGACACGTTTAGCTGTATACATAAAAATTTTGTATCGACGTTTTGTCCAGATGGATCCAGCGTTTTGGGAGCCTGAAACCGGTATTTTTTAAACCGGGTCCCAGAGTGGATAAATCTCAAAACGATTCCCCTTGCACTTCTGTGTGTACAGCCAATCCGTATATTTTATGAAATGAAGATGTCATCACCCCACGTCTCGACCCTAGTCAGACACCGCTACGTCACGTAACAGCAACAACAACAATGGCGGACTACATGCTTGTGTTCGTGCTGCAGAAGCTACTGAGACGATTAGCTTTTCTAAAGTAAAACTTTATTACTAAGCTTTACTAAAGTTTGTATACAGCACGCAAGGTTTATGTGCATGCTCCAAGTCTTCTCAGTTTTTAGTGTATCTCTGTGGCAGATTTACAGCGCCACATACTGGTCTGGCATGTACACTATATCGTTTTGAATTAGTTTCAGTGGTTTTGTGTGTACACAGATATTTCTCGCCGTGTTTACGGCGTTAGAACAAGGGAAAAAAAAGATTGGATAGGGAAAGCTCTGGCTTTGTGTAGATGTGGCCTTATTTTAAAAAGTAACTCACATATTTTAAATTTAAATTTAAAAGTAATGCACTTGTAATTACTTGAAAAAAGTAGTCTGATTACATAACTTGTAATGTGTTACCCTCAACACTGATAATGGTAAAAAATACCCTTAGAAGAAGATATTTCAGGAGGATGAGTCATATGGTGCATGCTCAGCTGGTACAGATTAATTTATGACGTTACTAATAAGCTGACTAAAATTAAAATGCAAAATGAATGCCCTGTGAAGGCTGAACATGAGGCAGATCTGAAATGAATTTGAGTCTTCAGGAGGAAAAGAAAGAGTGAAGGAGAGTACTTTGTATAAAAGCTGCCCAGAGGCCCGTTGCTTGTTGTAAGAGCATAAAGCCAAGTAAAAACTAGAGGCATTTGAGGTTACTTGTTCTTATTCCTTTTTGCCCATAACATTTGTTGTATTAAACTATCACGGATTAAACTGTCCACACCATTAGATAATAAATCAGAGCTGAGAACAACATCCGCTTTATCAGTGAAAAGAGGATCAAACAGCGCATGCTGGAATGTCCACTTCTTGTAATACATAAAATTGTATACAATTATATTTTTATATCTGATTGAACCGGATTGTTCTATAGATCTAGAATAGAAATAAAACCCTAAAAAATAATTTTAGAAGATAAAAGCTTAGAACTAGAATTACATATAAACTTAAGTTATACTAAAAACTGTTGGAAAGAATTTATTCTGTGCAACAAAGTCTTAAATATTGAATGAGCACAAATAACAACCATTGCTTGTTTAACTTAATCAGTGAGAAATCATTATGATTGCACTTATACTAAAAGCAGATCAGACCAGAAACATACCTTCCTGTAGTCCTCATCTATGGGTCCTCATAATTGCTCCTATCAAGACAGAGTGAGCGAATCAGCAGAAAATGAAAGAAACAGGAGGAACGTGCAGTTGGTCTTCACAGCTACAAAGTCCAGTATGTGTATGAGCGTGGGTCACATCAGTAAGTAGGACTAACATTAGAACAGTCTGTGCCTGAGAGAGAGAGAGATAGATAGATGGACTGAGGAGGGGGCAGAAGATAAAAAACATCAGCTGATACAGCTTAGAAATGGCCTCTTCTGGTCTCTTTTTTTATGACTCTTTCCTGTAGCTTATGATGTTGCCCATATGAGGATTAATCGTGTGATATAGAGCATCAACAAATGTTTCCAGGAAAACATGATTACACGGTTCTTGCGCTCATGAAAAGCCTGATCATATCTGGGAATTTTAAAATGATTTCCAGGGCTGGAAAAATCATGGGAATTAATAAAATTGTAAAATATTTAGGGAAATTGTTTATTTGTCATGTTATGATCAGCTCTAAAATTTATTTGACTGGAAATTATTATAGTAAATATTTATGGATTTTTTTAATCCAAAACATTTATTTATTTCTTGGAATTCTCTGGAAATATGAATGCAGTCTCTGTAAAATACCTCATCTATTCCTATTAAATATTTTATGATTTTCCCCTTGTTTCTTTCATGTGCAGCTATTGGAATGCAAGCGTCCCTGGACCTGCTGGAAAGAGTGTTCTTTTCAATTGCCAAACAAGTGAGTTTAACCTCAATATTCTGAATATTATTGGTAACACTTTTCAATAAGGTTTCATGTGTTAACAGTAGTTAACTACATTTCACAAACAGTGAAAAATAATTCATAAGCATTTATTAATATTAGTTAATGTTAATTTCAACATTTACTCATTCATTATTAAAATTAACAGTTCTATCTGTTAATATTTTTTAATGGACCTGAGCTAGCATGAACTAACAATGAGTTGTGTTTTTTTAACTAACATTAACAAAGAAAGAAGAATAAAATACTGTAACAAATGACTTGTTCGGTCACACTTTAGCTTAGGGTCAAATTCTGACTATTAACTACTCAATAAACTCCTAATTACTGCCTATTAATCATTAGTAGTTGTTAAGTTTAGGTATTGGGTAGGATTAAGGGATGTAGAATATGGTCAAGCAGAATAAGGTATTAATATGTGCTTTATAAGTACTAATAAACAGCCAATATCCTAGTAATATGGAGCAATAAGCAACTAGTTAATAGTGAGAACTGGATCCTAAACTAAAGTGTTACCAAAATATTCATATTAAAGAAACATAATAATATAATATTCATATTAAATATGTTCATAACAAAGGCAGACTGGTAATGACAACAATCTAGAATCTGAGATGTTGTTGTACTGAAGGTCTTTGGTTAATGGTGTGTATCGGTTCCTGTCCGCCTTACACTGACGAATGAGCAAATAGTGTTTGTCACTGGAGATTTCTAAGCGTACATGTACATACTCACGTCTGCAGGCCTCCGAGCAATTTATCAAGATGCTTGCTACTTAGCAAACACTTTTTATCCAATGCGACTTGCCACATGACTTATTGTCCCTTCTGGGGTTTAAACCTAGGACCTTTCAATCACCACCCCCCTTTCACACAAGGGCTCTTTTCTTGTTCTTTGTAATCTGGTGCAACACACATAAACCTACAAACAACTAATGAATCTGAATCACTTAACCTTTTCCTTCTCGTTTTTTTCTTCCCTTATTTCCTGTCAGCCAAACAACACAGATGTAAGTATTACATTGTTGTTTTTGCTTGATTTCTACATTAAAAGAAGCCAAAATGCGTTTATAAGATACATTCCATTAATATGATACACGCTGGTGTCCCATTACTTTTTAACAGCATTAGATGCACAAATTTGTACATGTTTTTTGTTTTTATAAGAAATATTAGAAAAACTGTTTAACAAAATTGATATAATATGAAAAGCAGCTAGTTTTACACATCAAATGTCTATCTCCCCCCACATTTTGCATGCAACCCTGTTATCACAAGATCATTCATTAAAGTAACAGTCATTAAAACTGTGACATAATTTCATTCAAAGTGGGAAGACACTATGGGCCCTATTTTAACGATCTAAGTGCATGGTCTGAAGCACATGGTGCTGGTGCTAGTTTAACGACAATGGTCGGCGCATGGTCCAAAAGGGTTGTACCCAGTCTCTTAATGAGTCATGGGTGTGGTTTGGGTGTAACATGCAATAAACCAGTCAGAATGTCATCTCCCATTCCCTTCAAAAGCCGAGTGCGCCTGCACCATGGCGGATTGCTTTTTACATGGTGGAATATAGACACGTTCAACCCTTCATTATGACGTAGGAATTTTTATCTTTATGTACACAATAATAATCTTTTACATTGTAATTGTATTGTACATAGCAACACGCCAACAATGCGCCTGAACACACCTCATTTTCAGACCACAGATGGGCGGGAGTGCATTTGATATTTAAACAAAGTGGTGAAGGATGAGAAAATGATAACTGTGTTGGGCTGAAACTAGCAAAAACCATGCGTCACGCCTGGTGTCGCATTGTGCCAGGTGTATGATAGGGCCCATCGTCTCATTCCATTTTCTCAATTTTTATAAAAATCATTGTGCTCATAATTGTTAACTGTATTTATCAAGTTTAACCTTCAGTCATGTTACCCACGTTATCATATGAAAAATGATCAAACAAATATTTTTCTTCAATTTATAGTTTGTCAATAACTACAAACCAGCATTTGGTCCCAAAATATCTAGCATTACCAAGTGTATACCAACTTCTTTTAGGCTAAATTTGCAACCCTGTCACCAATTCTTTTTTTTTTTTTTAGCTAATAAATTGTACCTATGTAATTTTGATGTGATTTGATTTAATTATTATTGCTAGAAAAAACGCACAAATTGAGACATGCACCAAATTTTGGTAACATGGTTGCAAAAATTGCAGTTGGTATAAAATCTATTTTTGACTGCCTGAAGCCGATCAACATTTGCAGAAGGTTTAGAACCTTCATTTGTTGACAAAAAAATTTTTAGGTCCTAATTTATACCCTATTCATGGGAAGAACCAATCTCTACACATGTAATTTAGTAATTTCATCACTGTAGTGTTCGCTCAATATAATGTACCCAATAAAATGTTCTTGTCCATTTACTAAAGCCCTTGCGGTTGTCTTCTTACTCTTTGCAGTGCAGTGATGTGGACGGTATATGTCCTCTCAGCTGTGAGAGCATCGTGAGTGAATCTAATTGACTTTTCTTTGTGTTGTCTTTGGCCCTGACCCAAATGGCACACTTCATATGCACTTATAGTCTTGTGGACTGGCAATGGCTGCTGCATGCACACGTCCGCTAAGTCCACAAGTGACATTTGGGACAGGGCCTTTATGTAATCTGTGAATCGTTGTTCTGAATCAGTTCATTTACACAAACCGATTCACTGGAGTTAATTTTGGTTCAGGAAGGGAGATTGTCAATTCTAATCCAACTCTGTTTTTCACAGGATGTCAACTGTTACCTTGTTGACAGTAATGGCTTCATACTGGTCTCAAAGGACAGAGGAGATGTGAGTATATAAAACCAGTCTTTAAGTAAAATGAAATGGGAAAAAAAAAATTATTCATATAATGCATAAAGAAGACGGGGGCTAGTTGTCACACTTTTTACTCCAGTGAATATTTCTTAGCATAGATCTATTTTTGAGAAATTCAACACTCAAAGTCACTGCTGGAGAAATCATTTGCTTTTGGGTTATGAGAAATACACTGGCATGGTGAGCTGAGCCTTTCCCAGAGAGTAGAAGCAGAAGATGGAAGATGGTGATGTGTGTTTGGTGACGGTTCTAGCTGCACGTTTCCTTGCCCAGGGGGTTAGACGTGAAGGGCAGGTGATGGGGTTGGCGGATGTTCTCCTGTGAGGACTCGATAATGTACCACAAGCTTGTCCTTGGAGCGAACAGACATTGATTGAGAGAGTGAGAATGGACTTAGACTGCAGGGTAAAATTGGATTAGTTGGAAAAGGTTGCCATATATTTAATATATTTTTTGGCCTTTTATTTATAGGACAGTACAGTGCAGACAGAATATATGAGTGTTGGAATGGAGGGTAACATCCTTTATGCCTTTAACTGAATATGATGCTGTTGTGTTTTGTGTAACAAAAAATATCCTTTAAAGTCTGCATGAAACAGAAGTTGCGATAGTCTTTTCTTCTTATGTGATGTTAATCTGAGTAAATTGGCTTCTCGAATGAGTAAAAAATGTAGGGTAGGGACTTGATTTTATCCATCAGGAATTGATTGGATTCTTGTGGATTGCTATCAGTGTGATCTCATGTGAGTGACAGGTTGTCCCGCCCTCCTGCCACTAAACATCAGAGAAGAGATGTTGCTGAAAGAGGAAGATATTTTGATTAAAGTGGACCTATTATGCCCTTTTACAAGGTCTTGATTTTGATTTTTGGGTCTATTAGAATAGGTGTTCATGCTTAAATGTAAAAAAAAATCTTTATTTTTTACATATTTTACATTGTTGCATCACCTCTCTACCCAGTCTGTCAGTAACGCTCTGTTTAGTTTCGGTCTCTATGAAGCCACTCCTTCTGAAAAGCGCAATGTGCTCTGATTGGTCAGCTAGACCAGTGTGTTGTGATTGGTCAGCCATGTTGAGCGTGTTTTGGAAATGTCAAACCCCTTACCATAAGCGTGAGTTTCAACACAGTACTAACGCAACTCAACCAGGCCTCGCCTCTTTATTTTGCGTATGCCTTGGGCGAGAATTATTTATATGAGTGAACATTGTGACATGTTTGTTCCTGGAAGAAAAACATTGTTTAGTGCATTGTTAAAGGTGCAATATGTAAGATTTTTGCAGTAAAATATTCAAAAACCACTAGGCCAGTGTTATATATTTTGTTCACTTGAGTACTTACAATATCCCAAATGTTTGCAACTATTTGCAAATCGTGAGAAAATTGCAGTTTTAACCAAGGCTCTGGGACGTGTGAGAAGTCGCCTGTCAATTGCGTCATACCCGCGTTACCCTCGGTTTCCGGTTTTATTTTGTAAAAACCATGGAAACACCAAAGACACTTTAATATATTACATGTTTTAATAGACAAGGGAACAACTGTTTGGTTACGTTTATAGACAGAAAACTAATTGTTGTTATATAGCTCAACACGTTTAGTCTTATTGTTTAAATTTAATTTTCTTTATTTTTTTGCAAGTACCATGCTTTACCATTCCTCAGAGAAAAACAAGTAGCTAACATAGCATAATCAGATGCAGCTTTATTTTTAGTAACAGTAATACAGAATTTTCTCCATCATACAATACGTTTTAAAATTAATTGCATGCCATTTATCAACACAAGCCATCCAGTATTTAATATGATATTCTAAAATCGATCTATCTTACTGCAGTGTGTCTCAAACAAGTGTCTCACAGCAGCCACCGAGCGAACGCACAGAGTAACGTTATAACATAATTTTCAACACTCTCAAATGTATCTAATATGATAAACAGAGCTGCGTTACCTCATACTTATGACCGGAAAAGCGGAAGCAGCGCCAGCGACTGTGACATAATAAAAGTTCCGCTGCTCGTGAGGCCACATGTCCCAAGATTCCGCACTCAAACTTGCCCGTCATCAAGCCTTTGTTTTGAATAGGCCTCTAGTGACCTCTAGCGGACATGAATATTACATATTGCACCTTTAATATAAATTATATTTTTGTCAACAGTATATTTTATTTAAATCATTGTGGTTATTAAAGTCATCATTATTGTTGAATTAGTTATTCGATTAACACTGTTTCATAGCATTTGAAATGTAAATACTGTGTATTTTGTTGTATATCCATGTCTATATGATGACAATAGTCTCATACCATAACCGCAGCTATTTATAACAACACGTGCACTGCAGCTATGTGAGCAGTAGCCAGGAGATTAATGCTTATGAAGTCTAATCCCAGATTGCCGTGGGGCAGGCAGGGCAGTTTCAGGCATCTGTTTGCACATCTGGATCACTGCACATCAGTCTGTCTGTGAGCGTGTAGGTGTGTGTGTCTATTCATCATGAGATTCAGAAAGGGTTTGATTCATACTGTGTCTTACTGTATATTAAACCCCAGACAGGACCATAAGTAATCCCTCACTCTGTGTTGTAGTCACTGCGTATGTTACTAATGTGATATTTCTTTTCACACAGGTTGGTAAATTCTTTGGGGAAATAGATGGATCTGTCATGGCCCAATTACTAAAAACTGGCTTGTATAAAAGGTAACTGAACCCTTCAAATACCTTTTTTTTTTTCTTATTCTAATTCCTTCAAAGTTTAATGGGACTTTCAAAATTTGAACATGAGGAAATGCTCTTCTATATTTTTCTATAGGGTGACTCTGTATGACTACCAGGCCATGTGTAAGAACGCCCATCATCACACTAGTGGAGCTCGACCTTTGCTCAGCGTATGTACATCTTAGCATCTATTAGAGAGAAACGTCTTTATAATGTAGTCTTTACTGTCCTGACGCTCCACCTCTGTTCACCTCACAGCCTTTCTATGGTCTGCTGGCGATAATAAAGTGGTTCTTCTCACATTTCGTGATGTAAGTGCTGTTTGAGGTTGTGCCACTAGAAAGAACATGAGCTATTTTAATTCATTTGAAATGTAATTTGATTTGCCAGTAGAAATGTATTCTCATATCTAAACTTTAAGGTTTCTGTTGGAGTTCAACATCTGCGGACTTTGGCATAACGACTATGTAGTGGATGGTAAGTTAAAAAGCTATGAAGGATGTAACTCCCAAAACTGGACGTGTGTGCAATTTAAGAAATCTAGACCTATCCCAATATAATGTCATGATGTGCTTGTAGTTCACAAACACTTCAAAAATCCTCAAACACCCAAACATATAAATATCATCTCCATCTCCATAATATTTTCGTATCATTTAATGTGTCATCTTATGTATTGTCTGTCTGTCTCATCTCTTCATTCTCCGTTTCCATTGTTGTTCATCACTGTGCTGTAATTGTTTTTCATTGATGCTGTGCAGCTAAAGCTGGGTTTCATGCAAGTAAGTATCCATAAGCCCTGCTGAGTGTGTACATGAGCGCATGTCCTTCATCTAGTACGAGCCTTTTTATAGCCATGATTGACTTACTGAAGGTCTCCATTAGAATGCCAACTTAGATCCTGAAATTGCAATTTGTAGTTAATGAAATGCCTCAGTCATCTGTAGTGCTTTTAGATTAGTATATTTCTATGGTTTTCTAGACAAAATATTAGTGTAGTCTGAAAGTTTAGAAGATCTTCATTTTTAATGCTCATTTTCATCATCAAAAAAAAAAAGAAGAAACCAAATACAGTTCTATTTTGTATTTTTACATTAACAATGTAATTAATGTTCTATTTATTAAAACCAAGCCAATCTCATCAAGTTAGTGTTTTAAGCATTTTTACATTAATTCCACTAAAACTAAAATCAGTAATAATTTAAACAATATATTTTATTTGTTTATTGATGTTCAGCTGTTCTTTTTAATTGTCAACTTTCGGATCATCAGTCATGCTCGGTAAACACTGTCACAGACACGAAGATGTATCTTTAATTTCACCAAGCTGATCGCTCACTAAAACCCCCGTAGTCATCATGTTTTCAGGCCATTTCAAGTTTGATTTTGACGTGACATAAAGTGGTGATATCTAACTGGGTGATCTGTTTACTTACTTTTCAGTTAGTCTTCCCACTGACGCCATCATTTTGTTCATTCAGACTGACGCGTGGAACACGCACATAAACAAAAGGGCGGGATTTTTCGCACAAACCTATCATATCCAATAATAACCAATGAAATCTAGTCATAGCGTGATGGAGGAACTGCCTCCTCTCACGTGACTTTCCCCCATTCATTCTCTGTTACCCCCCACTAAACCCACCGCACGCTTTAGGGGGTCTATTGATTCTCTACGAGCTCAAGGGAGGCACTGCCTCCCTTGCCTCCTCGGAGGAAATGCCACTGATATATACATATATATATATATATATATATATATATATATATATATATATATATACACATCCAATATTATATTTAAAAATCCAGTTTTAAAACCTCTGGTCTACACACAGACTTTATAAAGTACTTATCTGTCAGTAATAATGAAAATCTTGTCTTCTCCAGCACACAAACAGAAGAAGGTGGAACTAATGCAGCCTTGTAACACAGAGTATCCCAGTTTCATGTATGACTCATCCATCAGAGAGACCAACAGCATCATCAAATGTGGCCGCTGTCAGAAGTAAGTCCATCTGTCAAATTGTCCTCAGGTTTGGTGGGTTTGTACCAGTAACAATTTGTCAATTCCTCTCTGATTTTCTGTTATGTTTCAGGATGTTTGTCCTACAGCAGGTTCCTAACAGTAACCTGGTCATGCTGGTGGTCCAGGCTGACTGCGACTGCTCCCGACAGTACGCTCCAATCACACTCATGCCCAAAGAAGTCAAATATATCCTTCCATGATGATTATCTTGTCTTTGAAGTGTTGTTTTTGTTAAACTTTATTTGAAACTGAAGTCTTCTTAACTTCTTTGAACATAATGCCACAGTTAAGTGCAACAGGATGAAATCTCAGAAGATTCGCAGACGACCCGAGTCTTGTCACGCATACCATCCTCATGTAAGCCACCATGAACGAGTCATAATATATATATATATATATAATAGCTACTTAGCAATAAAGAGCAATATTTACTAATACATATTTTAACTAAAACATGTTATACTGTATGCACTTTGTCTATGCCAAAAGATATAAGAAGATATTTGGCAAATAAAGAATTTACGGACAGTTGTATTAATACGTATTCCCCAAGTACAACCAAGTACAAATTACCATTTTGTTGTATTGTATTCTTACAGGAAAATGCCAAGGACTGTGGTGGAGCATGCAGTATAGCAGTATCTCTCACACTGTACTTTATATGTCTGGCTATATCATTGGCCCTCCACTGAATAATAAAACATCTATCTATCACCGCTATCCTACAGTGGACCCAAGGCACACCAAACAGGACACTTTTGATTATCAACAACTGTGGATCTCTAGCATGAGGAATTCAACCAAAAACAGCTTTATACTACATAGAATTTATTACAAATGGATAGTTCACCCAAAACTACATGAAGAAGACAAAATGATGTCTGAATTGAGTGAACCATCTCTTTAACTTGCCTCATACACAGCAGTTCTGCCCCCTACTGGACTCATTATGACACTGCACAGATGATATTTTTCTCAGTGGGAGCGACAGCGAGAGATATAATCTTAGATTGTCTCGTGTGACTTGATGTTATACATCAGATCTGCTATTCTCTTAATTTTTTTATAATATGTTTAGGAATACGATGAATGTTTTAAAGCAAATATAGAGCAGTGGCAGCTAAACTGCTGTTAATTTTCATGATGGTTGCTACTTAATGTTTTTCATTGAGCCACATTTTCTGAAACTGTAATGAAAAGCATTTCATATGTTGTGTAAGATGGATACAGTTTAATAATTTTTTTAAACAGACTTATATATGTGTGTATTTTAGTATCTGTATGCTTATTGATACAATACCAATAGTTTTTAAATATGGCTTGACAATGGTTGAAAAATGTTTTATGCGAGTAAGTACTTACTTGGTGTTTGTGTGATTAAAAAGTACAGTGTGAATAATTTCTGAACTTCTGTACAAGTGTGAATAATTTCTGAACTTACAAATTTATGAATTGTTTAACTTATTTGTGTGTTTTTATACACAAATGCCCTCACTTACAGTTTGAATGTCCGCTGAGGAAAGTGATATCTTTGTCCTTTTAGCATCAGGCTGTCATCACTCCCATGACGGCGCTACTCAATGCATTTGTCAGTTGCGTCTCGTAAGATGTTGTTTAAAGTAAAAACAACGTCCTTGTTTCCTTGTTTCAGTCCATTTCAATAAAAAAAAAGCAAACAGTTCAAATGTACAAAAGCAGCGCTCTAGTTTAATTTCAGTGTAAATATAAAGCCAAATCTATTAGTTCTGGAACAAGTAATAGATTAATAAGACCAAAGAGTGCCTGTTTGATATACCCAAAACTAATTACACCTCATGTTTAAACACTATCTACATAAGAACCAACGGCAAATTCCCAAAGGACTGGCCAAGATGACGGCCTGGAGCTCAGATCTCCGAAAGCGTCTAAACAAATTTTCAAATAGGCGCTATGTTTACATATGTTTGAGGTTAAAACAATTATATTCTCACCTAAAAGACTCTTAAAACTACATTCCGTTACAAAATAACAGTAGTATCTATAAAAATATGGTGGGTTTGCTCGTCCACCATGACACTCGCTGTGAGAATTCTGACAGCGGAGTGATTCAAATGGTGAAACGGTTACCGTGCGATACTGGTAGAATATTGCATGGCGGGAAAGACCTCTCAGCCAATCAGATTCGAGAACCAGAAAGATACATATATACATACACACATATTTAATATATAACAGAACAGCTGAATAACACACATGAAACCACAATAAAGGCCAGAAACATTATTTATTGAACACAGACTGTTCTGACAAATAAATATGACAATAAGAGCACTGATGTCCAAAGTATTCCCCACTGAAGTGCTAATAACTTTAAAAAGGGTGACTTGATTAATAACAAATGTTTTGTTTTTGGTTTTAAACCATTTTACTTTTTTAGCATGTTTGCCAACACTGAAAAATTAGCCAACATTAATTCGCAGCTTGAAGTGGAATAATGAATATCCTTTATCAACAGAACAATGTGACAGAAAGCCTCCTTTCCCCCCCCACGGGAATCGGGGAATCACAGGAACCGGATTCCAGCCCCAAACTGCACTCCATCACATATCCTGAGATACAAAACACATCAGTTATATCATAAATTCATAATAAGAGAAGAGAAATGGTAGTACATTAAAAGTGCATCACTTGTGTATTAGTGATTAACTGATTGAGTGTCTGTGACTGTCTACCTGTCTCCGCTCTGGACGCCCATGGGAATGCAATAGTTGAGCTCCAGACGAGCAATGTTCCCCAGACGCAACACAATGCCCGCTCCATAAGACCAGCGGATACACTCGGCCAGTTTGCTCAGGTGTGCCCTCGGCCCTTCCCCTAGTGGACAATTTGAAGTACAGCAGCAAATGTAAGTAAAAACAGCATGTTTAATACAACAAAAGGAGAAAAATTTGCCCTTCACAGCATTATTTATCTTACCATAGTTGAGGTTACACAGGTTTCCGGCATTGAGGAAGAAATGTGTCCTGAAAAAGTCTCCGAAGCCGCCTCGGCCTGGCCTGAATGGAAGAGGGGTGTACAGATGAAGCCCCCCAGCCCAATACGCCTCCCCACCGAGGTAATCGCCTGTCACCAAAGTGAGAAAACAAACATTAGTTATGAATATATAGAGATATTGAGCTTTGTCAGGGTCAGAGTGATTTACCTTCACTCTGAGGGCCGATGCTGTACATGCTGAAGCCCCTCACACTGGTCGGACCACCCAAATAGAACCTAAATACACGTTTAAAACAAAACCACCATTACTTTGAGAGTTTGTGTGTCATTTTCACCAGTGACAGAGGGAATTTGCTAACCTGTCAGCGATGCAGGATGGTTTGTCTCCAAGGGGCAGCAACATACCACCCCACAGAGAGGTAGAGAGCACCTATAAGAGACGAAAGTCAGAAAACGGAGCCTTCCAAAAATGTCTACAACAAATAATAAACCAGCGTTGTTATTGTTAACTAAAACTAAAAACATTCATGTTAATTACCAAATTAAAATGACCAAATTATTTATATTTTACACTTTCATTTTAGTCAATTTGTTGTGTTTTTATAATTTTATTGGGTTTTGATTGTATTTAAATGTCTCCTTTTTTTAACATTTTACTAAATATTACTACAGTACATACCACATACTATAGTATAATATTGATGATATTAAAATAACACTGCAACAAACATAAGCAAAGTTTTTTTCCAAAGCATCTCACCGAGTCCCAAACAAGAGTCTTGTTGAGCTGAATTTCAAAGTCTTCCTTCAGGAAACTGACATCTCCTCCAGTGTAACCTGCCAGTTCCTGACAGACCATACAAATTAAGTAAATAATGAGTTTTCATTTTTGGATGAACTATTCCTTTCATTTATAAGGATAACAAACAAACCTGGTTGATCTTCAGTAAGGCACCTTTTCTTGGAAGGATGGTAGAGTTACGTGTGTCGATGACCATTGTGTGCTGTGAGGAAAACATCATATTCAAAATCAGATATGATATATCAACGAGAGTAATAACAAAGCCAAGATTTAGAGCAGACACATACGGAAAGTGAGGACTTTAGGGAATGGCCACTCTCCTCCCTGACGGTGAAGGAGGCCGTACGGGCCAAACAACCCAGCTCTCTCCACACACCTTCCCACTTCAAAGTGTGATTTGTCCTCCAGATGGGGAACTGGGGATCATAGATCAAACAATGGACAAATAAATAATATCTTACATATTATTAAAACTTTTGACTTTTTAATCCACTAAAATTGTATTACATAAAATAATATCAGCCTTAATATAAATAAATGCCTTAAAGGGTTAGTTCACCCAAAAATGAAAATTCTGTCATTAATCACTCGCCCTCATGTCGTTCCACACCCGTAAGACCTTCATTCATCTTCGGAACACAAAGAGATTTTTGATAAAATCCGATGGCTCAGTGAGGCCTGCATTGCCAGCAAGATAATTAACACTTTCAATGTCCAGAAAGGTATTAAAAACATATTTAAAACAGTTCATGTGACTACAGTGGTTCAACCTTAATGTTATGAAGCAACGAGAATACTTTTTGTGCGCCAAAAAAACTAAATAACGACTTTATTCAACAATATCTAATGATGGGTGATTTCAAAACACTGCTTCATGAAGCTTCGAAGCTTAATGAATCTTTTGTTTCGAATCAGTGGTTCGGAGTGCGTATCAAACTGCTAAAGTCATGTGATTTCAGTAAACGAGGCTGTGTTATGTGATAAGTGTTTAAAATTTCAATGGTTCACCACTGGGGAGTGACTTTGGCAGTTTGATACGCGCTCCAAACCTCTGATTTGAAACAAAAGATTTGTAAGCTTCGAAGCTTCATGAAGCAGTGTTTTGAAATCGCCCATCACTAGATATTGTTGAATAAAGTCGTTTGTTTTTTTTTGGCACACAAAAAGTATTCTCGTTGCTTCATAACATTAAGGTTGAATCACTGTAGTCACATGAACTGTTTTAAATATGTCTTTAGTAGCTTTCTGGGCATCTGAAAGTGTTAATTGTCTGAGGCCTCACGGAGCCATCGGATTTGATCAAAAATATCTTAATTTGTGTTCTGAAGATGAACGAAGGTCTGATGGGTGTGGAACGGCATGAGGGTGAGTAATTAATGACAGAATTTTTGGGTGAACCAACCCTTTAATATAAAATAAATGCCTTAAAGGTGCAATATGTAAGAATTTTGCAGTAAAATATCCAAAAACCACTAGGCCAGTGTTATATATTTTGTTCACTTGAGTACTTACAATATCCCAAATGTTTCCAACTATTTGTAAATCGTGAGAAAATTGCAATTTTAACCAAGGTGTGGTCACAGCAGCCACCAAGCGAACGCACAGAGTAACGTTATAACATCATTTTCAACACAATCAAATCTATCTAATATGATAAACAGAGCTGCGTTACTACAGTAACGTTAATAATCGCATCCATGAACATGATTTCTTCCCGAGTCCTATCCCAATTGTTTTCCACCGGCTGTGATGTGAAGACCACATGTCCCAAGATTCCACGCTCCAACTTGGCGTCATCAAGCTACGCCTTTGTTTTGAATAGGCCTCTAGCGGACAGAAAATCTTACATATTGCACCTTTAATGAAAATAAATAAATGATCAAAATGAAATCCCTTACACTGAACTCTGTGGAGACCCCTCGGTCCGTTTCTCTGAGTGAGCTCCATGGGAACTGCCCTGTGACTTTATACAAGTTAATGGAGAAGCTGAAAGTAAGAGAAAGAAATGGGCTTGACCAAGTCTGTTGTGATTGGTCTACCATTTACAGCGCTTGTCGGAAACAAAACGCACATCTGAATTTCAGCTCCGAAGGCTTCCTCAGCACTTGTATATGAACAGTAACGATGGTGTCGGTTTTATCGTATCAATTCGAGCGTGAGTCCGAGAGAGGATTTGCTTTTGCAGCGCATAAAACAGAATCTTTTTGACATGTTGACAGCAAAAAACAAACTCTTCCAGGCCTCAGCTACAACTATAGTGTTTGAGGGCAAGTCAAAGTAGACATTGTTCTTTGCTGTCGCGGGGAGCCAATGAAGACCATAGACTGCCATTATGCAAATTTGTTACAAACCCACATGTGCAGGAAGTAAAACTGGAATAATTGATGACTCTAAATTACGCACTACATGAAAGGTAATATCTGAAAAAATATAATATGGGAAATTTAATGACTAACTTCAATGACTGACTTGGGTAACATGATATTTCTAACAAAATTAAATGTAATTGTAAATAGAAATCTTCACTACAAAGCCAAGAAACATACTTCCGCTCAAAGTGTCCAGGCTGGGGCTTGAAGAATGACAGGCCATATGAGGTTTCCTTAGTCCCATAAGAGAACTGAAAGGTCAGCTTCTCTGCACGGCCAAAAACATTAGGCAACTTCAGACCCAGCACCTGAGATGAGAACCAGAACAACACTTTTGTAAACAATCTCAGTTTTTCATTGTAGACACACAGCCAGCAGTAATAATGCAGCTCACCATGCTTCCCTCGTTGTTCCCGACCATGGTGTTGTAACTTCCCGTCATTCTTCTCAGCTCCTTCACCTCAAACGTCACATCAAGTCCATTAGGCAGTGCATCAGTACCTAATTTAAGAGAAATTCAGACTTTAATGCATCACTTTGATTATTGGTTATTTACTACTGATTGTTTGCATTATTGTTGTACCTTCAGCAGTGTCAATGACAACTTCCACATGTCTGAATATCCCCAGACGCAAAAGTCTCTGTCTGGCCTCATGGGACTTCTTCATTACCTGTAACAAATTTGTAAATATAAACCCAATTTTAAATATAATTTAAATATAGTTCAATCATAAATGTATATATATATATATATATATATATATAAAAATAATCATGTTTTAGTAGTTAAAATATGCATATAAAGTGAATGCAAACCTAGAATACTCACATCAATCAAGTTTTTGGCACGGAAAACATCAGCAATCTCATACGTTAAAAGGTCTTCCTTTGTTCTTCCGAGACCATCAATGTGTACATGTTGAACTACAACCTAAACAATTGAAAAATACATATGAAAACACCTGATTTGAATCTACATTTATGCATGTACAAGCACTGGATATACCAATCTTACATCTTTATTTTCAAGAACTTCCTGTTTCTCTTCATGCTCTGGTTCCCCCAGGTCCATGTCATCTGCTTGAACCCCCAGTTCAGGTCCTTGCATAGGAAGGGGTTCCAGACTCTGGGTCAATAAATATGCAGTTATTAGTATGTTATTATATTAAGCATACTAAAAGAATCTAATTTCTGTAGTAATATATCTTAGGATCACAGACAAAATGTAAAACTGCAATAGATATACTATAGAATTGTGCATATATAAAGGCAATGAGGTAAATATTGTATGACAGCTATAGTTTGTCAATGTCAATTGCTACATAAGTCTGTGTAAAGTGAGAGTGATCGTTTAGATGTGTAAAACTGATTTATTATCTTAATGACAATTAATCTGGATCTATGTGTAGTACAAAACGTCATCCTGAACTCGGCCTGTCATTCAAAGACTGGTCAGAGGTCATTGCTTTAGGTTTTTTTCGAACTCTGAAAAAATGCGCTTACCCTGGCATGCACGGTCCCCATGTTTAAAAGTCTGTTTACATTCAAACGTCCCCAATATGACAATAAACACAGTTCAAGCTAAAACAGGACGATCCGCGGTCTGACTCTGACACACTACAATAATCTCCCGGCGGCCGCCATGACACTTGGTAACCACGCCCATCGGGAATGATGATTGGCTGAGGAGGACAGAACAACAACGTCATGTTCGTCACTATGTTCCTTAAAAATGACAAATTGTAGTTTATGTGATCCAAATTAATCTTCCCTGCTTATTCTTTGGTACTGTCCATTTGCAAAAATGTTTTGTGAATTTATTCGCGTTTTCAGTGCAACTTTCTGTTACGCATTCCAGTAGGCGGGGCCAACGTCTGATTGACAGCCTATAGCCAGACCATATCCATGGGAACAGCGAAGCGTCCTCGACTGGTTACAAAGGTTGACTGGTTGGCAACAAAAGTTGTCGTCTTTAATTTGGACACCGATAGTCTAAATACGAATTTAACACAAGAATGCGCCCGAGGTCAGCTGTGGAAAGTTGGGTTAGTATGAAGACACTTTACTAATATAATTTCTGAAAAAAAAAAAAAATGTCTAAGTTGAACTACCAAGGGAATAGATTCGCTTATGACGTTACTTCTCCTTAATAAAAGCTTAATTAAATACTTTCTAATTGTTTCAAATAATTTAAAAACTTTGTACATTAAAGACTAACATTATAATATATTGTAATAAATATACAATTAAAAAAAGACAAAGGGAAAAATTAAAAAAGGAAACACAATTTCAAAAAAGTTATTTACCACAAAATGTTATATTGGTTATATTCAGGTGTCACCGTCAGCAGAGATGCTTCAAATCTCTGGCCATATAGATCTGAGGCCTATA
Source organism: Hypophthalmichthys nobilis (assembly GCA_037950665.1). Taxonomy (NCBI): domain Eukaryota; kingdom Metazoa; phylum Chordata; class Actinopteri; order Cypriniformes; family Xenocyprididae; genus Hypophthalmichthys; species Hypophthalmichthys nobilis. The sequence goes on from CM075486.1 coordinate 14,302,834, forward strand.
ACACAAGGGCTCGCCATCATCCCTAGAGCTAAGAGCTCGTCTCGCACTTCCACAGGAGAATTCTCAAGGAGGAACATTCTCAAATCTGACTCTGGTAGGGTTTATGCTGTTTATTTGGTTGTTTTTAGTTTGTATTGTCTTGTATATTGTATTAAAGGAAATTTTCTATTTACTTCTCTTTTTTACAGCCTCCTCAGTGCAGTCGGTGGCAGATGAGAACCTTTCTTTGGTGGACATTGAGAACGTACTCTTGGAGAGAGTCAAGGACAGAAAAGATGACTTGAAGGTTGCTTTTGAAGCCTTTGACCAAGAAGGCAACAAAACTGTCACCAAAGGAGAGTTCAGACGTGTCATTGAGGGCTTTCTTGTTCCGCTCACCGAGTCTCAGTTTGAGGGTCTGTTGGCTGAGGTGTGTTCATTTAGAATTACAACACCATTTTCAGTGCACTTACTGTTATTTTGTGGTACAGGGCAGTGATTTTTCATCTTAAATATTTCATATTCTCACTATATAAAATATTTATTTTAGCTTGACTTAAGAGAAAATGGAACAATTCCCTATATGGAGTTTCTCAGAAGATACTGCAAGGTTTCATCTGCTGTGGGCAGGTAATTTATGCTTTTGTAGATATTTTCTCAATTATTATATTTCCTTAATTTATACACTACCTTTTAAAAGTTTTTTATGCCCTCCAAGGCTGCATTTATTTGATCAAAAAATGCAGTAAAACAGTAATATTGTGATATATTACAATTTAAAACAATTTTAGTCTTCAGTGTCACATGATTCTTCAGAAATCATTCTAATATGCTGATTTGATGCTCAAGTAACATTTCATTTTATTATCAGTGTTGTGGGTTTCTGAGAAGCACAATCCTTTTTTTAAAGATTTTTTTTTAATGAATAGAAATTTCAAAAGAACAGCAATTATTTGAAACAGAAATCTTTTGTAACATTATAAATGTCTTTACTGTCACTTTTGATTAATTTAATGTGTCCTTGCTGAATAAGTGTATTAATTTCTTTTTTCTTTTTAAACGGTAGTGTATAATATTTCTTTATACATACAATATATAATCTCTTAACAGAATCTCATCCAGGAGTGGAAGTTACAGAAACTTGTCACTTAGAGAACTACGGTGTCGTCTAAAAGATAAGGTGTGGGTGATTAGGTATGAATTTTATATACATATTTACTTGTAGATGCTAGTGTATAATATCCATGATTCTCATCATTTCAGATCGGAGGCAATTTGAAAAACATCACCAGGGCTTTTCGGCTGTTTGACTACAACAGTGATGGGCAGATACAGCAACATGAGCTGCGTAAAGTACTAGAGGGATACTGCTTTCCCATGAGTCAGCTGGAATTCCACAGGTCCTGGTTTTTCCACTTAATGTAACTCTTTTGATACGTTATTGTTTTTCCCAGAATGCTAAATGTTTTGTGTCTATGTCTTTTCCAACAGACTATGGTCACATTGCAGCGTGAATAATGCTGGCACAATATCTTACAAGGATTTTCTTGAGCAGCTTGGTGTTGACTGTGAAAACTATAGAAAAATTGCACCAGATTCTATACAACTAGGTACAGTTATGCAAAATAAATGATGCAATATAAAAATATAATAAAGTAATGATTAGTTTTGGCAAACCAGAATAAAATATATGCTTATATTTATTCAATATATGTAAATTGTTTCTCTGATTTATACCTGTTTTCAGCACTGAATTGGGATGCTGTCAGTCACACCACAACAAGACCTAAAAGTAAGACAAGCGTAAGGGTTTCTTCAGGCAAATCCAGGGAAACCTTGGATGAAGTCCAGATCAAGTTTTTGAGCAAAGTGAGTATGACCGATTATTTTTCATCTCATATATATGAGCATTTCATTAAACACAGTTTTCTACTTTAATTGGCAATTTACAGATCAAGAAAAATCACAGCCTTGTTGAAAAAGCTCTGCAGGCATTTGACATCACAGACAGTGGGTTTGTCTCCCAAGAGAATCTCAGATCTGTCCTCAGTAATTTCCTCTTTCCCATAGATGATAACATCTTTAGGGAGTTATTAAACAGGTATGAGATTTTAACATATTGTTTATGTACTTACCTGATTGCAGTTGTTAAATTCATCTAGTGGTCATTTATTGTCACAGATTTGGAGTGAGCAGCACAGAGCCTGTGCAGTGGAGAATATTTCTTGGATTGTTCAAAGATGACATAACAGCACAGTAAGTTGGCCAAACATTTTGGGTCCTGTAAATCAATATTATTTCTAACACACTGATGCAATATGTTGAAGAAAACATATATCATGCAAATATATTTTAATGTCTCAATCAGGAAAGAATCTCCTCCAGCAACATGCAGTATTGAAGCAATTTTAGCAAGACTACGTCAACATGTACTTAATCAGCCTCTTCTGACAGAAGCCTTTCTGGACTTCGATAAAGTATGTTTTGAGATTCAGAAAAACTTGAATTGTGCCCTTTAAATCACAACTATTCATAATAATGATCATTGTTTCTGCAGAACAGAACAGGGTTTATCAGTAGAGATGAACTTTGCAGGGCTCTGGAGAGTCTGAATTTCCATCTGACCGTTGAGCAGTTCACAGCTCTTGCTGATGTCTTGGATGTGGAACATACAGATGTCATAAACTACCAAGAATTTCTGGACTTCCTCCATCACCAAAGGCCAATCGTGGTATTATAACATTTGGCATTTTTTGGATAATTAAACTCAATTTACCCAATTCTCATTTCTGCGGGGAAAAAAAAAAAAAAAAAAAAAAAAAAAAAATATATATATATATATATATATATATATATATATTACAATTTTTATTACAATTTAAAATAACTGTTTTCTGTTTGAATATAATTTATAAAGTAATTTATTCCTGTGATCAAAGCTGAATTTTCAGCATCATTACTCCAGTCTTCAGTGTCACATGATCCTTCAGAAATCATTCTAATATGCTGATCTGCTGCTCAAGAAACATTTATTGTGTACAATTGTACAAAATATTTGTGAACAATATATATTTTTTTCAGGATTCTTTGATGAATAGAAAGTTCAAAAGAACAGCATTTATTTGAAATATAATCTTTTGTAACATTATAAATGTCTTTACTGTCACTTTTGATCGATTTAATGCATCCTTGCTGAATAAAAGTATTAATTTCTTTTCAAAAAAAATAAAAATAAAAATTCTTACACACCCCAAACTTTTGAACGGTAGTGTATAATGTTACAAAAGCTTTGTATTTCAGATAAATGCTGTTCTTTTAAACTTTGTATTCATCAAGGAATCCTGAAAAAAAAATGACACAACTGTTTTCAACATTGATAATAATCATAAATGTTTCTTGAGCAGCAAATCATCATATTAGAATGATTTCTGAAGGATCATGTGACACTGAAGACTGGAGTAATGATGCTGAAAATTCAGCTTTGATCACAGGAATAAATTACTTTATAAAATATATTCAAACAGAAAACAGTTATTTTAAATTGTAATAATATTTCACAATATTACTGTTTTTACTGTATTTTTAATTAAATAAATGCAGCCTTCTTTTAAAAACATTAAAAATCTTACCGATTCCAAACTATATATGTGTGTGTAAATCCATTTTATAAATAAAAAAAATTGTAACCTTTGCTGTACTGTAATACCTGTTCTGAATTTTAGGTAGAGTTGTCTGGGTCACATTTTACCCTAAAAATCGAATGTAATTAAATATATATATATATACATGATATATATTAAGCTAATTTTACCCAATTCTCATTACTGCAAAAAAATATGTTTCATTCTGATTACTGTAACATAAAAAATAAAGATGCATTTTTTTTTAAACTCCCATAGATTATTTAAAAAAAAAAAGTTATTACAAAACAACATTTTACTGCAGTGCAGTAAAACAATACAATGATACAAACATTACAATGAGAATCATTACAAAATACTGTCAAAAAGGATTGATGGGTACAGTGGGTCCCAGTATGTCCTAATAAATAAAAAGTGTCCAAAATAGTACATTTGTTTTTCTTGTTTTTCATATCATTTCTTATTATGTTTCTTGACAGGTTTTGACAGATTCTCCCATATAGAGGTTATTCACATATTTAAAATGAAACTTAAAAACCCTGTTCTGTGCATTAATTCCAGCAGACACCAAAGCTCAATTTAAAGGCTCCAGCACGGGTAAACACATTGCCTTCCACAGCAACAACAACATGGAATGCAGTAAGTAACCTGAACAGTAATTTTACTATATTTTTTATATTTTATGCTGCACCAAAAATCGCCCTCTGGGCTTATAATAAACTTTGAACCTTTAAAAGCTGCCTTATTCACCATCAGTATATCTAAGATAAAAAATTAATCACTTGCCAATACTAGTTCTTACACATACATGATTTCTACAGGTGGAAGGTATTTTGATGGAGAAGCTCTCTGAGAACTATGACATGCTGATTGAATCTATCACCAACACAACCCAAAACAAGAGTGACATCATCCCACTAGAAGACCTTAGGAGACTGATCCAACATCATGGACTACCGCTGTCTGAGCACCACTTCAGCAAGTGAGTCTCACTTCTCTGCCCTCAGCCTTACCTCTGGATACTGACTAATGTCCCCTATTTGCTTTCAAGGCTCTGCAAACCATTTTTGGAGGGTGGAGGTGTGAACTACAAGCTGTTCTTGACAAGCTTGGGTGTTCCAGAGAGGAATGAGGGCATCAGAATCAATGAGAGGTCTGTATAGTTAATGAACACGATAAGTGATATGTAACACCCTGCCCTGATGAGGAATCACATATGATAAATGGTTTTTGGTATACTACAGGGAGGAAAAGGAACATGAAGCCTGCATGTTGAACATAAAAGCACAAGCAGTAAAAGATGTTGTCCTGAAGAAACTCAAGGACAGGTTTCAGAGGCATGGGATGACCCTTCAGGACTATCTGATATCCACCAGGAAAAGCTCAACAGCAGCGCTCACTCTGAGAGATTTCTGTAAGGTATGGCCTGAGATCTGCTCACACTTTTTGTTTATATTTTGGTTCTTACATGACGTCACAATGTTTAAGTCAGAAGCTCATTACCGGTACTATAATTTTGACAGTCATTCAATCAGTGTCTGAAACAATGAGTTCTTTACGTTGATTCATGTCACTCTTGCTTTCAGATTCTGGATGATTGTGGTATTTTCCTGGAAGGACTCCAGTTTCAGATGCTTATTGAGTCTCTTGGTTTTAATTTGGGTCCAATTTCTGTTACTGACTTTGTGGCCAAATTTGAAGGTTTGATATTTCACAACACACAATCTTTTTATTTAACGGGTTAATTCACCCCAAAATGAAAATTCTGTCATAAATGACTCACCCTCTTGTGGTTCCAAACCCGTAAGACCTTCGTTCATCTTCATAACACAAATTAAATTATTTGTGTGCAAAAACAAAACAAAAATAACAACTTTATTCTACAATTTCTTCTCTTCCTTGTCAGTCTCCTACGCAGTTAACTAAGTAAACGTCAATTGTAGAATAAAGACGTTATTTTTGTTTTGTTTTTGCGCACATAAAATTAAGGTTGAACCACTGTAGTCACGTTGACTATTTTAATCTTTACTACCTTTCTGGCCCTTGAAAGCGGTAATTAAATTGCTGTCTATGGAGGAGTCCGAGAGCTCTCGGATTTCATCAAAAATATCTTAATTTGTGTTCCGAAGATGAACGAAGGTCTTACAGGTGTGGAACGACATGAGGGTGAGTAATTAATGACAGAATTTTCATTTTTGGGTGAGCTAACCCTTTAACACAAACATATGGCACAAACTGGCAAAACATAATTTTTCTAATTTCTTTTCATCACAGAAGTAACAAAACCAGAAAAGGACAAAGATAAACGGACAAAAAATGTGCAAACTTCCACTCTTTTGACTGCAGAGGATTGTCTAGGTCAACTTAAAAAGAGGATCAAGGAATATCACGGGGTATTAAAGCAACAGATCATTTTTACTTATTTACTAAAATAAACTTTTTACTTGTAAAGTAAAATAATTGTAAAGTACATACATACAGTATATGTACATATATATATATGTATACATATATGTAATGCAACGAATTTCATTAAAAAAAGTGTACACATTTATACATTTTAGGCCACTGTATATTTACTCCTTCTCATGGTAAAAAAAAACACACTTTTAGCAGAATATGTCCCAGTGCTTGAGACATTTTTACCTCGCTCTTGTTTGCAGGATGCTCTGACCGCTTTCCGTCTCATGGACAAGAACCGAGATGGCTTAGTTAATCGGATTGATTTCAGGAGTCTGTTTGACAGCCTGATGTTTGTAACCCAAGAGCGAGAGTATCAGAAATTGCTCGACCTGCTGGGCCTTACGCCCGGTGCCACACTCAACTACACTGACTTCTACAAAAAAGTCCTCTCTAGTGGCAAGATGAAATTACATCACCATGATAACACCTTGTAAGAACCTCTTATTTCTTTGGAATTAATCATTATATTTATCTTAGCTGTCTTTGTAAACATAACAGCTCAGAATTCATGTTTTTTCAGAGGAGATGAGTGTCTTGACATCGCATGTGACCAAGTTCATGACTATCTAGCAGCCATTGTGCACAAAAGATCTTCAGAGCTCTCAAAGGTAATCTCCATCCAGTCCTGCTCATTAAAAGGGCATATTTTTGTGCTATATGGCATATGTCTTGGACGTACACTGACACCTAGTGGCCTGGATATAACATAATGCAAAAAATGCATTATTTGCAGTCAGCCAAGTTTATAGCAGGATATGTTTGTTTTTAACAAGAGCAGTATTTGACTGATCATGTGAACTCAAAATGGCGGCTCCCATGAGGAGACCCCTCCATGTAAAAACGTTTTAATGAGGAAAAAATGAATGAGTGCTCTTTTAAACTAAACTTTCTACTTAAAGGGTTAGTTCACCCAAAAATGTATCACTCACCCTCATGCCGTTCCACACCTATAAGACCTTCGTTCATCTTCGGAACACAAATTTAGATATTTTTGTTGAAATCCGATGACTCAGTGAGGCCTGCATAGCCAGTAATGACATTTCCTCTCTCAAGATCCATTAATGTACTAAAAACATATTTAAATTAGTTCATATGAGTACAGTAGTTCAATATTAATATTATAAAGCGACAAGAATATTTTTGGTGCGCCAAAAAAACAAAATAACGACTTATCGTGATGGCCGATTTCAAAACACTGCTTCATGAAGCTTTGGAGCGTTATGAATCTTTTGTGTCGAATCATGATTCGGATCGCGTGTCAAACCGCCAGACTGCTGAAATCACGTGACTTTGGCGCTCCGAACCGCTGATTCAACACAAAAGATTCATAACGCTCCGAAGCTTCCTGAAGCAGGTGTTTTGTAATCGGCCAACACTATATAAGTCGTTATTTTGTTTTTTTTTTGGTGCACAAAAAATATTCTTGTCGCTTTATAATATTAATATTGAACCACTGTACTCACATGAACTGATTTAAATATGTTTTTAGTACATTAATGGATCTTGAGAGAGGAAATGTCATTGCTGGCTATGCAGGCCTCACTGAGCCATCGGATTTCAACAAAAATATCTTAATTTGCGTTCCGAAGATGAACGAAGGTCTTACGGGTGTGGAACGGCATGAAGGTGAGTAATTAATGACATTATTTTAATTTTTGGGTGAACTAACCCTTTAATAATTATGTTGACAGGCCTTTTGCCAGTTGGGTGACGATGGTGAAAGCATCATGACCAAAAATGATCTAAAGCAGCTACTTTTTAAATACTCCATGCCTGTCACACCAAATGAGTTTGAAAAACTCTGGTGCAGGTAAGCAACTTTATATTATATTTCACTTTAATATGTGTATGTGTTCCTCAATGCATTTAACAGCTGATCCAGAATTAATATTAGCATGGCATTAACTAAAATACATATATGGCAAGAATTTAAGATGTCTGATATCTGTGTAAAAAACACTTTTACACAGATATGATGAAGAGGGGAAGGGCTTCCTCACTCAGACAGAGTTTTTAAGAAAGCTTAAAGCCACATCAGATGAAGACAGTCAGTCGGACGCTTTACAGGAGCAGCTCACAGAGAGGGTGATTTCCCCAACACCTGATCTAGAGGTGATGCTACAAAATCTTAGGTGAGAATTGTCTCTATCAAATCATAATATACACATGACAAATGTAATGCTGGATGAAATCATTCTGCTCATACATATAGTGTTACATGAATCTATCTGTGTTTGAAGGAAGTGGATCGGGAGTGACTTTGAGAGTGTGAGTGGAAGCCTTGTGGTTCTGGATAAAAACAAAGATGGTTACGTGACTGTGACAGACCTGCTCTCTCTCCTGCGCAGACATGGCTTTCAGCTAACAGAAACACAGCTGACATGTCTACTGAACCTGTAATCCTCCATTACAGACATGTTCTTGTTCATTTACAAAAATGTGATAAGTGTTGTCAGCCACTGCATTATACTTCTTCTATTCTCTTTACTTTTCAGCCTTGGCTTTGATGCTTGTCTGAAGGAGCTGCCGTACCTCGATTTCCTAAAACATCTCGCTGGACCTCCAGTCTCGAGTGGGACTGCAGTTGACCCTCCTCAAAGCTCACCTATGAGTTCTCCAGAACCAGTGGAGGATGTTGAGGAGCTGAGTCCAGAAAGAGCCATACAGAGAGTCAAGGAGCTGATTACTGCTTCCTCAGATACTTTCTACAAGGTACAGACTATTTAATATATATAAAATATATTAATACTGCTATAGAGATGTTTTAACTTTAAATATGCTGCAAAAAAAGAAAAAGAAAAATGAAAACATTTGTTCCTGATTTAAAAGAATAGTTCATTTACTCACCAAACCTGTGACTTATTTTATTTTGTGAAATTAAAAGTTGTTTTACAAAATCTTGAAAAGAAAATGGGCATGTTCCAATTCCATATTCTGTTATTTTTTGCAACACAATTTTATTTTTTAAGAATCAGTAAGATTTTTTTATTCAGTCAGGATGTATTAAATTGAGCAATTATAATGTTACAAAATAAATTTTAAATTAATGCTGTTACTTTTAACTTTCTATTCATTTAAAAAAAAAAAAATGCATAATGGTTTCAACAAAAATAACAAATAAAATTAACATTGATAATAATAATAAAGTTAATTGAAACTAAAACTAAAACCATGAAAATCATATTTGTCACTTGAAATAAAATATATTTAATATTGAAATTAAATTTAAATTAAATGTATTTTATTTCAGCTAGTTGTCAAGGCAGCATTTCTCATTTTCAAAACTATATAGACATTTTTAAAAACAAAAACGCACAACAAAATGACCAAAACCTGATCTAAAATTAAATAATTAAAAATATTAAAAACTATAATAGTATCTCAATGATACTAAAATCAGCAAATTAGAATGATTTCTGAAGGACCATGTGACACTGAAGACTGGAGTAATGATGTAAAAAATTAAATTGTAATAATATTTTATAATATTACTGTTTTACTGTATTTTCTGTATTTTAAATCTTACTAATCCCAAACGTTCGATTTTTTAAAAATAAATAAAAAAAACTGCTCCTGTGTTTTGCTTTTCTAGGCCTTCTCTGCATTTGATAAGACTGGAGATGGGATGATAACACAAACTGAGTTTCGGCAAGTGCTGGACCACTTCTGCATGCGTCTCTCAGATGTGCAGTTCAGGAAGTTGCTGTCTGAGATGAGACTGAGTGAAGGAGAGGAGATTATGATTGACTGGAAGGAATTCCTCCAAGTCTTCAACCTCCACACTCAAGAGGTCAGAAATTGTTTTGGTATCATCATAATGTAGAATGGTCTTAGTTGCATATGGTGTACAGTATATTAAAATGGCTATTTCTTAAATCTAACAGACAGCAGATGAATGGCTGAAGAAAATCCATAAGATGCGTTTTCCTAATCAGACCCGACCTTTAGTCATCTCTGACATTTTGAGACGGGTACAGGAGGTTGTGTCGGCCCGCATGTACACTATAACAAAGGAGATGGTAGACCTTGACTATGCCAATATAAACACAATCTCGAAAATGGACTTTAAGACCATCTGTGATCGTCACTTCATGAGGCTTACTGACGACCAGGTAATTTCCAGTACACTCTTAAAAATAAAGCTTCCAAGAGGGGCGTTTCACAGCAGTGCCATAGAAGAACCAGTTTGGGTTCTCCAAAGAACTTTAAACCTTTTAAAAATGTAAAGAACGTTTTTCTACTATAAAGAACCTTTTGCATTTCTTCATGGAACCATAGATACCAATAAAGAACCTTTATTTAAGAGTGTACCACATCTTTAATAGTTCCTTCAATTGCTTGAAACTCATTCAACTCTTTCAGTTTCAAAACCTGTGGAAAATGCTACCAGTTAATGGCTTTGGAAATCTGGAATATCGCGAGTTCCTGAAAAAGTTCAGTGGAGAACAGAAAGGCCTGGAAAAGGTTGCTAAATCATTACCAGGTTCAGCAAGATCAACACCGGAGAGACCGGCATCCCTCAGACGCCCCAAAACAGCACCCTGCACCTTTACACGCTCTACGGTACAGTGCATTACTTGCTTCATGTGCTAATTTTGGTTGTTTCCTCTTTCCAAGTGTCTCCAGTGTCATTTGTATCTCACAGTCATCAGTCTCAGAGCGACTTCAGAGGCCCTCCACGGCGAGCAGAAGGTCCACGCCACTGCTGAACTGTGAGGATGTGGAGATGAAGGTGCGTTCCAGGATCCAGGACTGTTGGAGGCACATCCAGAGGAGATGCAGGCAGGCGGACCCTGAGAGAACAGGGGAGATAGATGTGGATATATTCCTAGGTACGTGTTTGAGGCCAGATTTCTTTCCATTTATCAGTCACAGCACATTTAAACCATAAAATGCAGTACAGGGTTCCCACAGTCATAAACATTTTACAGATAGTTCTGAATTATTTATTATTAAATTATAATGATTTTATATAAATATAAATAATATAATATAATTGTTAAAACTTTTTTTAATATAACTATATATATATATATATATATATATATAGTTATATATATAATTTGTATAATTATTATACAATTATATTGTTGAAAAATCTACTGAAAAATTATGGTAAAGTCATGGAATTATTAATTTTTTTCTTAATTAATTTTTTTCTGATTTTTTTCCTGAAATAATATATAATATCATTTGTATATATTTTTAATATAACAATGTACAATTATATTATATTATAAATTATATATATATATATTAAGTATATATTATATATATATAATATATAATATATTATATAATATTATATATTATATAAGTATATACATTATAAGTATATAATGCATATATAAAGAATAAAATAAATAAATTCATTTAAAAAAAAATTCTGAATGATTTATTAGCGAATCAATCTTAATATTTTATATAATTATAAATAACATAAAATATATAATGCAATATATCATTTTTATGTATTGTATTTTGATTATTTAAAATGATATAATTTATTTTTAATTTCTCTTTTATATATGCATATATACTGTATATATATGCATGTATACCTTGTTTAATTATTATAAAAATTCATACCAAAAAGTGTGGACCCTAATAATAATAATAACAATTATAATATATGTATATATATATATATATATATATATATATATATATTTTTAATATATTATGTATAATTTGTTTAATTATAAAAATTCATGGACCCTAATAATAATAATAATAATAATAATTATATATATATATATATATATATATATATATGTATATGTATATGTATATATATATAGATTTTTAATATATTATGTATAATTTGTTTAATTATAAAAATTCATGTCAAAAAGTTGTCATTGTCATTGCAAATGACAATGAAAGCTTATTTTGTGCAGTAATTGTAGTTACTTTATATAATTACTTTATATATTTTATTATATTACCATATGATTGTCACAATGTTGTTTGGAAATGGTGAATTTGAACTGATGTTTTGCAGAGATACTCCAGGGCCTCAATATTGATCTGAGTCCACCTGAGTTTAAGCAGCTGGCTGTCAAATATGACATCAAAAACAGCGGACGTCTCTCTTACCCGGACTTTCTGCGGCACTTTGTGCTCATGTTCAGCCCTCAGGTCAACACTTCTTCCTCCAGACTCAAACTGCAGCTCCCCACAACACCAGTGAGTTCACTGCAATCACGGCCTGCCGTCATCTTGAGCAGTTATATTGGCCAGTATAGTTCATGCAGCATTTTCTGATTTCCTCTTTAGATGAGTCCCGGTCCACTTACTGGACAGTGTGTTGAAGCCATGCTGAGAATTTCCAGGCCTATCCAGCTCTTCTGGAGGCAGATGAGGCAAAAATTCACCTCCTTTGACAAAGAACGCACTGGAAAGATCTCTCTTCAGGACTTTAGAAAGGTACTATTTTACACTAAAAAAACACTTTCAGTTCACATCCTTTATTTAATCATGCAACTTTTTGGATTATTATGTTTTTTTTAGGTTCTGAGACAGTACAGCGTGAATCTGTCAGAGGAAGAATTCTTTCATTTCACATCTTTTTTTGACAGTAACCTCTCAGGGAGGATTTCATACAATGATTTTCTGCGCATTTTCCTAAAATGAGCGCAGTTTCCTTTGTTTATTAGTTTTGAGTGTCATATTGCACTGCTTTAGCTACACTGATGTCACAAATGTTTTCATAAAAAAATAAACAGATTATTCTGATCCTATATTTCTGTTGTTTTTATTCGTAATTATGGTATACTTTATTTTAATACAATTATAAATGTTATATTTGATCATTATTAAAAACAATGTGCTTTAAAAACACAATCATTGCTTTCAAGATCACTAATGTTTTGACAAGAAAAACACTAGCAATGTCCTCGCCACACTGTTGTTTTTCCAGTACATGATCCTGTGATTGCAACACTGTTTCGCAATAGTAGAGCATTGCCAGATCAGTGCTTATGATTGGCCTCTCATGCTAGTTATCGCACCTGCACTGCGTAACCTCAGGGATTCATACAGTATGTTAAAGAACATGCAGGAGTCTGATAAAGAATGGAATATCTCTTTTGCCGGCTGTGGATTTCTGATGGCTTATTACTGTGGAGTCTATTGCTGTTTATTCGAGCGGGCCCAGTTTCTTCTTAAGGGGGTGACAAAGATTTGTGGGGCTTCATCTGGTGCTCTTATGGGTGCAGTAATAGCATGCCAAATGTCTCCAGGTAAGTTTCAACAATTATTTGTGATTTATAAAAACCCGAAAGTTGTAGAAGATAAGGTTTGCGGAAGGCATTTGTCATGGATCAGACAAATCTTTATTTGGAAAAATCCAAAAATATTCCAAAATCATAAAAGATAGGAACCCTGTAATTCATTTTGATTACATTATATTGATTAATATTGGTGGTTCTAAAGGAAATTCCATTTTGAAGCTAAATGCTGTGAAAATTTGCTGGAAATGTCCAGAGAGGCTCGGAAATGCACTCTGGGTGCTGTGCATCCCTCCTTTAACCTACTGAAGATAGTACGAAACTTCTTGAGCCGAGACCTGCCTGATGACGCACACCTCCTTGCCAGCGGACGGCTGTATGTGTCACTCACACGAGTGTCAGATGGGAAAAATGTGTTGGTGTCTGAGTTTGACAGTAAAGAAGATCTCATTCAGGTGAACTCAGCTACCTTGGCTTTTGTTGCCTGATGAATAGATAAGTGTTAATGAGGATTTATGATTTACACTTTGCTCCCTGTCTGCAGGCTCTGATTTGTAGCTGCTTTTACCCACTGTATTGTGGTGTGATGCCTCCAAGCTATCATGGAATAGTACGTACCCATATAGCCATATAAATACAGCCTTTTTACTATAATTTTGTGATTAATTTGCAATATAATTTGCAGTTTTTCACTCATTAATAATTTTAATGTTTTGCTGGCCTTTTTATCTTGATATTATACTGACACCTAGCGGCGTGAATGCAGTATCACGCATAAGAAAATGTGTCGATTGTTGTCATGGTAATGGGAAAGTGCGCTATTAGCAGTGAACCTTTTATTCGACGAGCGAAAGTGTCTGATAACTATGAAGCTTGTTTCCGACACTGAATAAAAAATAAAAAAGGTATTGCGATTTTTTTTTACTCTCACAATTCTAACTTTTCCCTCGCAATTACGAGTTTAGTTCTTGCAATTCTGACTTTTTCCTCAGAATTGCGTAATATAAACTCGCAATTGCGACTTATAAAGTCAGAATTGTAAGATATAACACTTATGAGAAAAATAGCCAGTCTTTTTTCCTCAGAATTAGACTTTATAACTCTTAATTGCGAGTTTATATCTCACAGTTATGAGAAAAAAAGTTGAGATATAAACGCGCAATTGTGAGATAAAAAGTCGCAATTATCTTTTATTTTTATTTTATTATTTTTTTTTCCCGTGGTGAACACAAGCTTACATAGATAACAGGTGATTTGCTGAGATAAAACCAGTGACGTTTGGCTGGTCATGTGATCTTAACATGGCGACCCTATGGTGGCGACCCGCTCCATTTAAAGAGAATCAGCTTTTTCTACAACGATTCTTGCGAGTGTACGTTTTTTGTAGCCTATTTTGTAACAAGATTTTTTTTTTATTATTATTAATTACTGGGTGCATCTTTTCAATTATATGCAAATTGAATTAAAGTTTTGACCATTTAATATTATCTTTTTTTTCCCCTATCTGCTTTCAGAGGTATGTAGACGGAGCATTGAGTGATAACATGCCTTTCTCTAGTCTGAGGAACACAATCACTATCTCCCCTTTTTCCGGAGAGAGTGACATCAGTCCTTATGGCAACCCTTTTTACTTCCATGAAATATACTACAATAATGTCAGCATTCATATCAGCTTCATTAATGCACACAGAGTGGTCATTGCATTTTTCCCTCCAGAACCAAAGGTAAATTTTTGAATTTGTTTAATTATCTTGATACATTTTCAAAACCATACTTACGTCCACATACTCTTGTTGTGGTACTTTTAATAAGGTCTTGGCTGAGATGTGTCAAAATGGATATAAGGATGCTTTCCTTTTTTTACAAGAAAATAGTGAGTAGCTTTACACTCTTCCTGAGATTATATTTAGGGTCATTTTGTGGCTGTTTAGATCCAGTTTTGTTTTGCTTACCAGAACTCCTGAAGCCCAGATCGCCGTTGTCAGAGTTATGGGATCATATTCCAACATCTAAGAAATATATTAGTAAAAACAACCCAACAATGAATGGGAATTCTAAAAGTGTCCTTCCAGAATCCATTAAGAAAGGTAAGACAACAAATAACTGACATTTGACACCATGAACTCGTAAATCTGGAGAATTATATGTGAAGAAAAATGATCTATTTTTCACCCTATTTAGTGTTTTGTAAGGCTAGCATGATGGAGAATGAAGAAATGAGATGTCCTTTCTCAATGAAACTGGTTTCTTGTCTAATGTGGTGCATTCTGCCAGTGGAGATGGCATACATCATGCTTCTAAGGTATGTGAAAAATTAGTAAAACTAAATATTCAAGTCTTTTTAATTTCATTCTAAGACTCTGACTGGTATTTAGACTTGCTGAATGGATTCCAGAGATGTGTAAGATGACAGTGGGAATGATTGGACGAGTATGGAAGAAGGCTTTCTCAAGGTTTGAAAGATGTTACATATACAATACAAATAATAAAAATATTAAGTCTTGATGAATCTAAATAAGAATTTTCTGCCTTCAGTTATTTACGTACACAGAAATGTCCAACTCTTCATCAAGACCCTTCATCTTCAAACGGAACTCACTGACCACCACCACCTCTTGGTCCTCATCTTCTGATACACTGCATAATTACTATTATTTACAATTATTTTGAATAAAACAAATTCAATACCCTTTTGAATCATTTTAATGTAATCACACCACTTAAAGGTGCACTATGTAATATTTTCTGTCCGCTGGAGCAGTGGAACTTTTATTATGCTGCAGTTGCCGACGCCGCTTCCGCTTTTCCGGTCATGAGTATGAGGTAACGCAGCTCTGTTTATCAAATTAGATACATTTGAGTGTTGAAAATGATGTTATAACCTGTGCGTTCGCTCGGCGGCTGCTGTGAGACACTTGTTTGAGACACACTGCAGTAAACTAGATTGACTGAAGAATATCATATTAAATGCTGGATGGCTTGTGCTGATAAATGGCATGCAATTTTAAAACGTATTCTATGATGGAGAAAATTCTGTATTACTGTTATTAAAAATAAAGCTGCATCTGATTATGCTATGTTAGCTACTTGACAAAATAGTGTTTTTCTCTGAGGCATGGTAAAGCATGGTACTCGCAAAAAAAATCAAGAAAATTAGATTTAAACTACAAGACTAAACGTGTTGAGCTATATAACAATAATTCATTTTCTGTCTATAAATATATATATATATATATATATATATATATATATATATATATATATATACAGTTGTTCCCTTGCCTATTAAAACATGTAAATATTAAAGCGTCTTTGGTGTTTCCATGGTTTCTACAAAATAAAACCGGAAACCGAGGGTAACGCAGGTATAACGCAATTGACAGGCGACTTCTCACACGTCCCGGAGCCTTGGTTAAAATTGCAATTTTCTCACGATTTACAAATAGTTGCAGACATTTGGCATGTTGTAAGTACTCAAGTGAACAAAATATATAACACTGGCCTAGTGTTTTTTTTTTTTTGATATTTTACTGCAAAATTATTACATATTGCACCTTTAAATGGCCTATAATTTAAAGATAATTTACAATGTTGATATAGAATTACACATTTTCTACCAGTTTACAAGCTCTTCTCACTATATAATACTGAATACTAATAAATAAATAAATGAGCACAAGTAGAAATCCAGATAATTGTATTTTAATGAACAAAAAAAGATGATGTTTACAGAAAGAGTAAAAAATAGCACCAGATAGGAGCATGTGGATAATTCCATAAATGATGGCATGTTGAGGATCAGTTCAGTCATCTTCATTTGTTATAAACGGTCACACTGTATTCTGTTTTACAGTACTGAAGGCGGAGAGGTGATTGTGCGCATTTTTTTAAACAGTGATGTTGATGCTTCCTCATAAGCAAAACATTTAAAGACATTTACAATCATCAGTAATTGTAACTTTGTCTTGCAGTGGTATGATAAAAGTTCTTAAAACCATCATGGTTACGTCCTTCCAACATGTAAAAAGACAATCTGTCACATGATGAGTAACAAAACCTTATTTAAATGCTCTCCTCATTGATTAGGCAGTATGATCTTTAAAATCTGCACATAAAAAATTGGGTAGTTATACTTAAAATATTACTACAGAAACAGACAACAATACGTCCCATCTAAAAATATCAAATGAAATAATAGTGAACGCTCCTTTTGAAGAAATCAAGTATCAGTCCCTGATATCACAATGCAATAAACCAGTGCTCAGAACCTCATACACTAAACTACTGAAAGTAACGTCAATGACTCTAAACCATTAAATGTAAAAGATGAGTAAATATTCCAATTCCATAGAAATGCTAATTCCTAAAAGGTCTAATTGAAATTCATTGCAAAAACAGTTCTCTTCTTTAATAAAGAGGCATTCGAGATCCCAAAGGCCCCCAATTGAAGTTCAGAGGTACAGTTTCTTTAAAAGCGTAGCAGCCATTGGATTCTCCTTGTGCAAGTTGGGCCACCTTGTATGATACTGTGATTCCTCAAATCGTTCCTGAAATTATAATGTAACAGTCGTCACAGCAGCGCACAGGAGAAAGACATCAGTGAGATGTCTCTCTCCTCTGAGAAGATAGGAGGCACAGCATCTCTGGAAGAGCACAGGAACTCCTCCGACAGGCTTCATCAGAAGTCCCTCGCCATGGTGTGTCCTCATACACCCCAGGTTTGGGTTTGAGAGGAGCTGCCGATGTCTGGGATCTGATCGGCGAAAGACTGCGTCATCCACTGACCGTCCTGAACTTGGCCAACAGCGTTTGGATTCGTTGGCGCCTTCTCGGCTGCGTTGGCTGGAGCTTTTAACACAGAAAGTGATATTAAAGGTGATGTATGGTTTATGTTAAAATACATTCTTTTAACCAAGTTTATTGTTCATTGACTACTATTAGTATGCCATTCATGGGTTTATCTCCCACAAGAAATGTAAACATCAAGCAATCAAAACACTACAATGTAACTTGCTACAATGGAAACTTCCAATACCATACAGTAGTGCTGCTTGATTATGGTAAGAATCATAATCAGGATTATTGTTGGTCGATATTGAAATCACAATTATTTAACACGATATTTAACACTATCATTGGTGGGCGATATGATCAAAGTCTTACTTCACGATATGAATAATTTTAAATATCAGTGAAATTAAGGTTTGTAAGGTTGTTTGAAAATATTCTTTATTTTTGTAATTCCACTAGGGGTCGCGGAAACTACATACTTCACCTTTAAACTTTAATGAAAGACAAAAATGGTAAAAATCTTCTTTTGTGTTCTGCAGAAGAAAGATGGTACCAACCTGTCTCCTCAGATGTGGAGAAGTTACAATATCCATTGCTTTGGCCCCCTTCAGGTGCTGGTTCTCCATAAGCTCCTCCGAAAGCTGCCTCATAACCAGGATCATACTGCTCTTCCTTGACGGCAATCCTCTTGGCGTCCTCTGTAAGAGAGAGAGAAGTGGTCAAATACAGTCCATAATTGTATGTACATCACTCATAATACGATTACGAAAAGAAGGGCAATCATAAACGTTTTCCTGGTACCTTTGGCCAAGCCAAGATCAAAGGTATAATTCACTTCCTCAACCTCCTTGCTCTTGATCACACCCTTCAGCTGATCTCGAAGCTCTCTGAGCTTGATGTAAAAATGCACTTTGTCCTGAGCACGAGGAAACTGGGCACAGCGGGCGCTGGAGGACGGCATTAGGTACAATGCCTACGGAAAAGCAGCAGTATGCAGCGTTTAGCTCAAATTTGATAGACTTCTGCTTTTATCATGCAATGAACCAAAAAAAAAAAGAGGTTTCTTACCGTCTCAGAATCAGGAATTTTGTGAGGCTGTAGGCCAAACTCAAGCGTTTTGGGCTTTTTCCCAAATATCTCCCTACAGAACATTTCATAAATACCTGAAACAAAAATAATTGTTAAATGCACATCAAGAATCAGTTGTATTCTTCACATTCTTTATTTGTGGTCAAAAACTTACATTTCCCGTTAAAAACCGCTATGAGTGGCTTGAATTTCTTTATTTTTTCCACTAAGATTTTACCCCCTTCTCGAAGTTCCTTGCTGCCGAAGGGTGACAAGCAAAAGGTTAGAAGAACATCACCACTTTCAGTCACAAATGAAAGCAGAGTGATTCTATACCGCACCTAGAGAGATCTTTGCTTCCTGGTGTCGCTCTCTCTACCATATTTGTGAAGCCGATGCCGTATTTCTCAGGCAAACTCTGATCATCCATGTGATTTAGCAGCTTCTCTGTGAATCCAGACAGGAACAGGCACTTCCCTGATAGATTGACAAAATCAGAGATTTTGAACAATTTATTAAAAAAAAATAAAAAAAAATAAATTTAAAATATAAAAAAAAAAAAAAAAAAAAATCAATGTTTTATTGATTATAATAATTATTTACATGCTTTATATTACAATATTGTGTTATGATGTTAATTATTATTATTAATGCTACTAATAAATATTAAATAATGATGATAATAAAATTTACATTGTTATATTATTAACAATATTATAAATATAATACTAGTTTGAAAAACAGTTGAAGATGACTAGGAAGTGTTGACAAAATTATAGATTTTGAACAGTTCCTTTTTAAAATATTAGACAGCAAAAACAGCAAATTGGTATTTTATTGTTTATAATATTATTTCTAGTAATTATTTCTATTATATTAAATATTGTATTTATATTATTATCTTATTTATTGACCTAAGAATATATATGTTTTATATTTGTAAACAACTTTTAACATTTTAATATTATTATTATTAATGATAGTAATAATATCTGAATATTTATATTAGCAATAATATAAATGAAATAATATAATAATTTAAAATCTCTTTTTACATTAAAACATAACAAACATGGTGGTGTTAAAGATAAGTAGAATTTAAATCTTCTTACAAAAATGGTTTCCTGGTCCAGGGAACCATCTTCCAATGTAGGCCGCCATCAACCCCGGATTAATTCCGATCTGTCTCATAAAAATAACATTCATTTCAGTCATTTGGGTTCAATGCCATTTTTGTTTGAACATTCTTCATCACTTCATCATACTTCAGTCAAAAACCATAAAAACTTACAATGACATAGTCCAGATTGGGGATAAGGATGTCAGGCAGTGTCTTCTTCATGACTTCCTCCTCCGACATGCCCTTAAAACGATCGACTTTCCTCTTGACTTTCTTGAAGGTTTCATCGATCTTCTCCTGTCCTTCAACAGGCGGGGCCTCCTTATCCTCCTTAGCTTTCTTGGGTTTGGGTCCGGGTTTGGCTTTGGCTTTAGGTTCACCTTTGGCTTTGGGTTCTTTGCTTGCCGGCCTTCCTCGCTTTCCTTTAGCAGGTGCTTAAAGAAAAAAAAACACTTTGACTCACTTAAAAGCTACATGAGAGTACGTATTCAGTTTGCCAAGCTCAATTCTACCATTGGAAAACTACCTTTCTGCGCAGCAGCAGCCTGGTGGGCGGCGTCCTCTGGGTGTACAGGCATCTGCTGCATGACCCCATCCTCTCTGGGTCCCTCCATCATAAAGCCAGCATTGCCATTAGCCATGTGAGGATACTGAGCCTGAAGGGCCTGCAGATGCTGCTGAGCTGACTGAACCCTATTTTTAAAAAATAAAAACAGGGAAGTTGTCAGTCCAACTTATACTTCTGTAAAATAAAAAAGACCAATTCTACAAGCACATATTTAAAGGTGCAGTAAGCGATTTCTGAGAAACGCTGTTGAAAGTGGATCCAACACAACACGCTTGTAGCCAATCAGCAGTAGGGGGCGTGTCCACTCATGATGGGGGAGGAGAGAGAGTGAGCGAGAGGGAGATTTGAAGAAGGACTGTAGAAAGAGAGATGGCTGACAGACATTACAAAAGAGAAAAGGTCAGAGGAAAATCATTGGAAAAAGAAGGGTTATGATCAGGCAAGAGCTTTAGCACCCGTGTTAATATTAGAAAAGACCTAAACGGGAAGGCCTGAAAACGGATGCCTGCATTGTTTCGGCTCCAAGATATGCTGTTGTTGTAATGTTAGCTATAGTAATAGGATAGTTTTGAGTGTCATTGTTTGTGTGGAGCTGCTGTTCACTAACAACCAACTCTTGACTCTTGTGAACTGTTTGTACATTTTTTTTCTTTGTTGTTCGTTCGTCATCTTCGCTTCAGCTATGATAAAGAGCATTGTGTGTTTTGGTGTGTTTGTTTGAGTTGATTTCAAATATCAGCAGTGTTTCTCAGAAATTGCTTACTGCACCTTTAACAATATGCAAACTACAGATAGATATTCTGGACTGAATTTTCTGTACTGATAGTCATGCTTTTTTTTTTTTTTTAAACGATAAATGGCAACATTGCAACCAACACTGTGGAAACAATAATGTTTACAGGTAAAGTAAATTAGCAAAGTATTATTTGCATAATTAGCCTACTTTGTCACTCAAAAAGAAACATGTTACAGTTAACAAAACGAAGATGAAAATACATTTGTAACCACTTAGAATGCAACATTTGCATAAATATAATGGCATAATATTATTAATCATGTATTGTTTATTCATTTTTAAACAAATATATTTATGATGATAACTATTCAATTTATGTTTTTTAAATAAAATAAATGTAAAATAAACATTAAAATGTTTAATAACTAGAAATAATTTCTACATGTCTAATTAACAATCTTACTTTTGTTAAATAAGAAACATTTATCAAAAAGATAAAAAATACATTTGCACCCACTTATTATTAAATATTGTGTTAATTATAGCTAATTAAACTTTAATACATTTAAAATAAAAAATGTTTACAATTAAAATAAACATTAAAAATATAGTTTAATGACTAGAAATAATTACTAGCCTACTTCTACATTATACTTGAACAAAACTAAGCAGCATCAGTCAAAAAAGATAATATCTCTAATGCAAACATGTGCAATTTCTATAAAGCGATAGGCCTACTGAGTGTATAATTTAAGAAAAGCATATCATTAATGCAACACGGATCTTATTTTTGCTGCAAAATGAGCATGTTAATAATTGCAGAAGCACAACAGTTTTCAAAACAAACACAAGTGGCAATACCAAGGCAGGTTTTCAATAACTGTTATTGTGGTCTCGTGCATTGCGGTACAGACAGGTTAGTAGCATTCAAAATAAGTGCTTAATGGTATTATAACAGCATAAAATCAGTGGGATCGTAATTAATCTTGGCGCCAATTGATGACAAATAGGGGACACTCACCATTGTTGGAGGTATTCCGAGGGGGCATGGGGCAAAGATCCATAGAGCCTTTCATCCATCTCTACAGGATTTACTTAAATAAATCAATATTTGTGTTCATTTAATTGTGTTCAGCAATTTCAGTGGTACTCTCACAAGGGGAATATTTATAACCTGCCCTTTGTATAGATGTAACGTTACTTATAGATTACTTTAATGGTAGTATAATGAATAGGTTCGATTATAAAACTCTAAAATGCATTGCTAAGTTTAGTGAATATCAAAACATATCCAGTCTAACCTTAAGTATACAAACCACCAGATCAGAAAAGGTTTGGTGAGCTGGATTTTAAACGCTCCACGTAATCACCAGCACATCTCGCACCACTATTTGCCACAGCCTTCAGGCAGGAGTTTAAACTGAATTTATTTATTGTGAATTTAGTGATCACATATTATTCCAGCAGGTAAACGGCAAAGATACTTTATTTTTCGTAAATAAAGTAAAACAATACTGATACTGTTAGCATGATCGGCTAACGCTGGCCTAGTGTGCCAATTCATTGAGTACAATGAATGATGGTCGCTAGCTAGCTGTGAAGCGCGCTTCTAACGATATAAATCGCCTTTCCATAGTGTTATTAATCAAATTAAGCTCTTATTTGTTAAATTAATACATACCGTTGTGATATGATTCAAACGATAGTCCACTGAAATGTTGATTTTTCTCGTTTTAGTAACAAAACCGGTGAAAGCAACAAAGACGAGACCAACAGCGAGAAATCAATTTGACAGTGGAGCGAACCAAAATACCAGTACTAGGGGTGTAATGACCACAGTGTGCCTATTTTTTCCGTTTAATGTAAAAAGGATAAGAAAGGAATCATAATTTAATATTGAAAATGATTATTGTAAATGTAAACACTGAAAACGTGCTTCAGGTTTTTCGTTTTATCTTAATTTTAGTATGAAATTTAAAAACGGTACCCCTCTTAAGTTAATAGTATGACCCCGGTCTCCTGTGACATTTACACGAGCTTCCTATTGGCTGCGCTTAAATAAATAAGAAATTCCCGTTTAGAAAACATCAAAATAAATAAACATAAGTTCAGTTCTGGCCACTTGCACCTTTTATTGCTCTAAAAAAAAAAAAAAGCAAAACATTTTTCATATTTGAAAAGAGAAACTGTCATTGTATCACAGAATTTTCCACACGAGCCAATGGTGCTTCGCCTTCGACCAAGATTCATTTTTAATTGTGACAATAACTAATACACATGGCTTTTTTCAACATATTTGCTTTTATTTGCCCTAAAACAGTTCCATTAGTGATACATACATATAAAAAACATCAAAAAATAAAATACAACTTACAGAATAACATACATAGTACAGAATTCTCACAGCAACAATGAAGCTGGATTATTATGATGCAACAAAACAGGTATAAATGGTACTAAACAGTTATGCACACTGATTGCAAAATAAAACAATTCTAAAAAGTCTAAAAATACCATTCAAAATGAGGTAAATTGAGTGATTGGTATTCAATAAGCACCATAATGTGGGATTGAGCATGCCATGTGTAATACTACTATAAATCCATGCATTGAAGACATGCACAGTGATAAACCTCTTCCAGAGGCCAGTCATGGTTTGGAATTTGTTACGCTGAAATACTCCTATTGAAAAACATGTGCATGTCAACTATTACATCTTCTCAGAATAATCCCAATACCACAGAAAGGTATAAATTCAGTAAATATGAAACTATTTAAACAAAAACAGTCAACATGCATTCAAAAGTTTGGAGTCAATAAGATTTTTAAAAAAAAGTCTCTTATGCTCACCAAGGCTGCATTTATTTAATGAAAAATACAGTAAAAACAGTAATATTGGCGAAGTATTACTACAATTTAAAATAACTTTTCTTTTTAAAGAAAAAATATTTCTATGATGGCAGGCTGAATTTTAAATCATTAAGAAATCATTCTAATATGCTGATTTGGTTAAAGAAACATTTCCTATTATTAATGTTGAAAACCGTTTAACTCCTTAATATTTTTGTAGAAACCGTGACTTTTTTCATCTATGATGAATAAAAAGTTTACAAGAATGTTTCTTTGAAATATAAATCTTTTGTAACATTATAAATGTTTTTACTGTCACTTTTAAAAGTTTTTTTTTTTTTAAGTGTTAATTTCTTTACAAAAATCTTACCAGCCCCAAACTTTTGAACGGTAGTGTGATTAAAGTTTCCTTTAAAAAAAAAAAAAAAAAAAAGGCACGAAATTAACAAATGTCTCAAACAGAAATCTTCAAGTCTCACGTTCATTCAAGCTTTCAAGTAACAAAGCTTTGTTGCACACACACACACACACACACACAAATCATATACATTAAATATTCCAGGTAACAACTCAGCATCATCACTCAGAAACATAGCCAAAACCTATTAAAACGTTAAATAAAACCATAAAAAAATGTTTAGTTGGTCCTTCTCAGTACATGCAGTGCAGACAAACAGTCTTTGTGCGATAACTACATTTCTCAGGTGGTTCGGTTGTTGTTGCTACATCTGATGTCTGGAATCTGGTCTGCAAATGGCTGCATTGTCCACCGGTTGTCCGTTACCTGGTCTAGAGAGCTTTGACAATTATTACAAGCACCTGACACACAAAATTGTTCATATTCTTTTTGAGCACAACACAATATGTATGTACCTGTATCTGTAGAAGGATGGACCCCAAACGCTTGTTGTGGTTCCCCCCATGATCCATGTGCACAGTTCTGCTCGTACTCAGGGTCATGCTGCTCTTCTTTGATTGCCAATCTTTTGGCATCCTCTAGAATAAACGATTACAAAAGACTTTGGTTAACAACATGTTTTCGAACAGCACATTCAAGGGATAGTTCACCCAAAAATGAAAATTCTGTCATCATTTACTCACCCTCAAGTTGTTCCAAACCTGCATACATTTCTTTCTTCTGATGAACATAAAGGAAGATATTTTGAAGAATGTGGGAAACTGAACAGTTCTGGGGCACCATTGACTTTCATAGTATTTTTTTTTCCCTACTATGGAAGTCAATGGTGCCCCAAAGTGGCCTGGTTACAAACTTTCTTCAAAATATCTTCCTTTGTGTTCAGCAGAACAAAGAAATTTATACAGGTTTGAAACAACTTGAGGGTGAGTAAATGATGACAGAATTTTCATTTTTGGGTGAACTATCCCTTTAATAAACCATTTTAAAGTCACCTTAAAATCAAAATAGACAATTTGGTTTTTTAAAGGGATAGTTCACCCAAAAATGAAAATTATACCATGATTTACTCACCCTCAAGCCATCTTAGGTGAATATGACTATCGTCTTTCAGACGAACACAATCCGAGATATATTTAAAAATATCTTTGCTCCTCCAAGCTTTATAATGGTAGTGAAGGGGGGCCAGATTTTGAAGCCAAAAAAAAAAAAAATGCATCCATCCATAATAAAAATAATCCATACGGCTCCAGGGGGTTAATAAAGGCCTTCTGAAGCGAAGCGATGGGATTTGTAAGAAAAATATCCATATTTAAAACGTTATAAATTAAAATAACTAGCTTCCGCCAGACGACCGTACGCATACTGTGCAAGTCGACTTGCGGCAAATGAGTAACACCTGACGTGACGTATGACGCAGGATGTAGGAGTATTGTAAGCTTAGACGCCTCTCGCGATTTAAACAAATAGGGCTGTGCAACAAACTCAAGCTCCTCTTCTCTTATATCAAAATCCTCTGACATTTCTCTTTAAAAATGATAATTTTAGACTTCTAATTCATGACTGATGTTTTGTTTTGCTTTATCCTCTGAGCTTCCGTGTTCTTCATGCGTCATGAGTCGGGTCTGAGGTCACTCTTCCACCGCAAATTGATGTGTACTGCCGTATGCTGGAAGCTAGTTATATAGTTAATAAAGTTTTAAATATGGATATTTTTCTTACAAAAACCCATCGATTTGCTTCAGAAGGCCTTTATTAACCCCCTGGAGCTGTATGAATTACTTTTATGATGGATGGATGCTTTTTTTTTTGGCTTCAAAATGTGGCCCCCTCTTCACTACCATTATAAAGCTTGGAGGATATTTTTAAATATATCCGATTGTGTTCGAAATCGACCAGTAGAAAACCACAACCATCCAATCAATTCCTGATGAAAAAACAACTCCTGCCCTACATTTTTTCTTGCTCGAGAAGCTGTTTTACTCGGATATATGTCACAACAGAGAAGAAAAAACTATAGCAACTTCCTTTCCGTGTCGACTTTAAATTGTGAAACTCTTCACCTTTGGCCAGAGTCACATCAAATGTGTAGTTTGTCTCTTGGATCTCCGGAGCCTTCACCACTCCCTTCAGCTGATCCCTGAGCTCTTTTAGCTTGATGTAGAAGTGCACTTTGTCCTGAGCACGAGGAAACTGGGCACAACGTGGGCTTGAAGATGGCATCAGATAGCAAACCTGGACAACAGAACCTCATATCTAATCAATATGCAACTATAAACAGGAAACTTCAAAGTGCTATCAAGAAAGAAACTCTTACCGTCTCTGTTTCTGGCACTTTGTAGGGCTGCAATCCGAACTCTAAGTTCTTGGCCTTCACTCCAAAAATCTCCTTGCAAAATGTTTCATAAATGCCTGAAATATATAAAGAGTTAAATTACACCATAAATGAGAGTTTAGACTTAAATCAAAAACCAAATCGAAGACTTACATTTTCCATTGAACACAGCGATTAAAGGTCTGTACTTCTGGAGCTTTTCCAAAAGCTGGTGTCCACCTTCACGTATCTCTTTGCTGCAAAACAATACTTTTTTCAAATGTATTCACATCAAGCATCTTCTTAGGACTTCATCAAATTAGGGAAATAACTCATTTTAAGGTCCAGTCACATTAGCGAAATTTTCAATAGTGTATCAATGTATGAAGCTCAGCTCACAGAGACGTTCAAACAAAGCAGCTTTCTGTTGGTCAATGCAGCGAATTCGTGAGAACCCATTGCAAAATCTTTTTGCCCTCACATGAAATTTACAATCGCATGAATTCCAATTGAAATGACTAGATTTCGTCTGCGAAAATTTGCCGTACAATAGTAAATGTGACCGCACCTTTTTTCATGGATAATGTTAAACTCTTACTTTGACAGGTCTTTACTCCCTGGTGTGGTCCTCTCCACCATATTGGTGAAACCAATGCCATACCGTTCAGGTAGTGTCTGATCGTGCATGTGGTTCAGCTGTTCTTCAGTCAGCCCGGAGAGAAACAAGCACTTCCCTGAGAGACATTCAAATCAAAAGACAAGTCTAAATATATAAACATCCTTTTACAAAGAAAAAAATTGGAATAATACATACAAAAATGGTTCCCAGGATTTGGATAATGCCTTCCCTTGAAGGCTGACAACAGTCCAGGATTGATGCCAATCTATAAAAATGCCATACAATAAATAAATTTAAACAAACATACATACACACACTTTATACTGAATTGATAGAATAAATAAATAAATACAGATCAATAACAATAACTCACAATCAGCATGTCAAGATTATGTGTGATGACATCTGGCAGCTTTCTAGCCATGACTTCCTCCACTGACATGCCGTTGAACCGATCTAACGTCCTTTTTGCTTTCTTGGCATTCTCTTCAGCATCCGTCTTTTCCTTTACTTCGCTTTTTAGAGGCCTTCCCCTTTTCTTTCCTTTTGCTGGAGTTGTCGGAAGGGCTGAAAAACAGATATTTAATAAGTTGTACAAATGGGCTGCAGAAATATCCCAGTTAAAAGGGCTGTGAGGAAACGGCTGTACCAGGTTGTTGGACAGAGGGTTGATGAGGCTGTTGAGGTTGATCCAGATATGAATCTTGATGATGCTGTTGAGGTTGATCTAGATATGGATCTTGATGTGGCTGATCCAGATATGAATCTTGGTGATGCTGTTGAGGTTGATCCAGATATGGATCTTGATGCACTGATAAATCAGTCATGATTTTGTCCTCCATGGGTCTCTCGGCGAACTGGGCGGCACTAACCATCTGGTGGTACTGCGGCACCTGCTCCGGCTGGTACTGCTGGGGACTGGTTTGGTACCTGAGAAAACAAAATTACAAAGACAAAGAGAGAAACACTGCACTTAATTGAAAAGCTCAGGAATGATCTAATCTTGTCAGTGTTTTCACATTGATCATACACCTTCACATCCCATTTTGAGAGCATTTGCCGAGATGTTAATCTTAATGACATTATTAAAAAACACTAGTTCATTTAAAAGATTTATTACTTTTTTGGGATCTTTTCGGGCTGGGCAAACTTACCAGTACTGAAGATAATCCATAGGGGCCGTCAGAGATGAATACTGCCTTTCTTCCATCTTAATTGGTGGTCTTACTTTAATAGATTAATATTCATGTTTATGTTACTAATATGCCAGCTGGTTAACCACACCTCCCTTTGTTTAATCTCTGGTTACATCCGTCCCGTTTTCATTAGACTTAGCTTATCACTTAAAAGTCACAAGATAATATAAAATACACATATTATCTAGAAATATACATATTTAGCCTCGTGTTATGGGCAACACTATAGGATGCATCTAACTAGCTCATTGCATTCAATAAGCTAAGAGCTGTGTGTGGACAATTGACCGCATACAAGCATAAAATAACTCGTTTCGTTACGTACAGATATATTTCTGTGCGTTTGGGTTATGAATCTTACCTGCCATATATATTCTTCAGACCTTTTCTGGCACATATCAGTATTTTATGCAGAAAAATGAGCTAAATGATGCTACACATGATGAATGAAGCCGGTGTAAGTAAAAATGTCAACAAAGGCAAAGACTAAATTCAAAATAAAAGTCTCCATTTTACTGATACAATTGCATATTTTTGTTTTCAAAGCTTTGCATTTTATTTATTTATTATAGACAACGATTTAAAAATTAACATTTTAAAACATCAGTACAAAGTACAGTTCTCGCCGAACTCAAACCCACACTTTTGTACAATAAAACGTTAGTTTTCTAATGGCTGGCTTCACATTGTTGGACTCTACCATTATTTACAAAGGGGAATTGGTATTTTTCTCTTCATACATTTCTATGTAAATCGCATCTTATGGTGCGCATGAAATTACTAGTGTTCACATACGTGTAGAATAAAGTATTTAATCAATTTAATTATTCGTCATCAATTGCTTAGTGAAATTAGGGCAAATAATTAATTTCAGTACACCCTATGAGAAACGTGATTTACAATACTTCCAAAGCGAACATGTGAGACATGTAACAAGAACCTTTACTGCTGAATGTCGTACAACAAAATCACTCCGTAATGTTATTTCGACTATAACTTAACAAGGTTAGTATATCGTTTTTCAGATTTTATCCTGCTTAATGTGGGAAATATAATACTGTTCTTATTTAATAGCACTTATACTTCATTTGTTGCTACGTTTAAGATAGCTAGTAATGATAGAGTGACCTTATAGCAAAAACTTATGTAATGAAATTGACTTATAAAATACTTATCTGTGTCACTTGAAATGCTTAAGTGTTCATTATTTCTTTTTTGAGCTGTACAGAAATAAGCATTGATTGGCTTATATGAAACTGTATTTACTCACTTGTAGACTAGCTGTAGTGAGATAAACATAGCAAAATAATGGTTTATAATAATTTTGACAGTGGTAATGAGTTAAAGGGTTAGTTCACCCAAAAATGAAAATAATGTCATTTATTACTCACCCTCATGCCGTTCCACACCCGTAAGACCTTCGTTCATCTTCGGAAAGCAAATTAAGATATTTTTGTTGAAATCTGATGGCTCAGTGTGGCCTGCATAGCCAGCAATGACATTTCCTCTCTCAAGATCCATTAATGTACTAAAAACATATTTAAATCAGTTCATGTGAGTACAGTGGTTCAATATTAATATTATAAAGCGACAAGAATATTTTTGGTGCGCCAAAAAAACAAAATAACGACTTGTATAGTGATGGCTGATTTCAAAACACTGCTTCAGGAAGCTTCAGAGCGTTATGAATCAGCGTGTCGAATCATGATTCGGATCGCGTGTCAAACCACCAAACTGCTGAAATCACGTGACTTTGGCGCTCCGAACCGCTGATTCATAACGCTGATTCATAACGCTCCGAAGCTTCATGAAGCAGTGTTTTGAAATCGGCCATCACTATATAAGTCGTTATTTTGTTCTTTTGGCGCACCAAAAATATTCTCGTCGCTTTATAATATTAATATTGAACCACTGTACTCACATGAACTGATTTAAATATGTTTTTAGTACATGAACGGATCTTGAGAGGAAATGTCATTGCTGGCTATGCAGGCCTCACTGAGCCATCGGATTTCAACAAAAATATCTTAATTTGCGTTCCGAAGATGAACAAAGGTCTTACAGGTGTGGAACGGCATGAGGGTGAGTAATAAATGACATTATTTTCATTTTTGGGTGAAAAATTTAACATAACCCAAACATTTCCTTCCTTTTTAAATACTAACACTGTTAGTGGGGCAATTATATCTTTTTTCTTTCTTTAGGTATAAAGTCTCTTAATTGGCAAAACATTTGTCAGCCAGCTGAGCTTTAAGGATGCCAGCAGGTGTATCTTGGCCAAGATATCTAAGGATGTTTGCAGCCAGTGTGTTGTCAATGTTTGCTGGAGCACAGGCTGTGCATCAGTATTACCGTCCTGATTTAGTAAGTTTCCAGATCGGGTTTTGTGCGTTTTCATTTGTTTAGGTGTTTGTCTGTAAATATGAATTGCCATTTGCAACCTATTTTATTTTTGTAATTTTACATTTTGCCTGCAGGTATTTTAAAGGAATAGTTCACCCAAAAATGAAAATTATCCCATAATTTACTCACCCTCAAGCCATCCTAGTTGTATATGACTTTCTTCTTTCAGCCGAACACAATTAGAGTTATATTAAAGGGTTAGTTAACGTCATTTATTACTCACCCTCATGTCGTTCTACAGCCGTAAGACCTTCGTTCATCTTCAGAACACAAATTAAGATATTGTTGATGAAATCCGATGGCTCAGTAAGGCCTCTATAGACAGCAATGCCATTCAAACTCTCAAGGTCCATTAAGGTGCTAAAAACATATTTGAAACAGTTCATGTTTCAAATATTTATATTTAAATATCTATATGGGCCGATTTCAAAACACTGCTTCAGAGCTTTATGAATCGAATCAGTGAATCGGAGCGCCAAAGTCACGTGATTTCAGCAGTTTAGGCGTTTGATAGGAGATCCGAATCACTGATTCGAAACAAAAGATTCATAAAGCTCAGAAGCTTCATGAAGCAGTGTTTTGAAATTGGCCCATATAGATATTGTTGAAAAGTCTTTATTTTGTTTTTTTGCCACACAAAAAGTATTCTTGTCACATTATAATATTAAGATAGAACCACTGAACTCACATGAATTGTTTCAAATATGTTTTTAGTACCTTTATGGACCTTGAGAGTTTGAAAGGCATTCAATAGAGGCCTCACTGAGCCATCAGATTTCATCAACGATATCTTAATTTGTATTCCGAAGATGAACGAAGGTCTTACGGGTGTGGAACGACATGAGGGTGAGTAATTAATGACATTATTTTCGTTTTTGGGTGAACTAACCCTTTTAATAATATCCTGGCTCTTGCCAGCTTTGTAATGGCATTGAATAGTGCCTGAGTTTTTGAAGCTCCAAAAAGCACATCCACCCATCATAAAAGTAATCCATTCTAATTTTTGTAAGATAAATATCCATATTTAAAAGGGTGAGTAAATCATGGGATAATTTTCACTTTCAATTTTCACTTTATTTTAATTACACTCATCAATACATGTTATAAATAAGTCCAGGAACGTGCATTATAAAAATAAATTAGATAAATGATAACTTCATGTTGACTGTAAACATTTACGGCATAAACAATGTTTTTATTTATTTATTTTATTCTTCTTAAATCATAGACCATTCCAGAGGTCCCACCAAAGCCTGGACAACTGCGAACAGAACTTCTTGGCTTGAAAGAAAGACAGACAGACTCAGTGTCTGAGAAACAGTGACCCATTGATTTGTTTTTCGTAGCTACTGTCTATAGAAACATACATTTTTTCAAAGCCTGAGTAAAATGATACAAAAGTTATTTTATTCTGTGAATAAAGTTATTTACATGTGTACTGTGTCTCCATTTTTCATATAAAAAAATTTGAACTTAACGCTTTATCTGATTCTGTACAATTATCTTTGTGTTATTGCCTAATTCAGAGTTTCTGTAACCATTTCAGGTCTTGGTGCTTTTATTTAGGAAAAAAACGAAATTAATTTCAGAAAATGAAACTATAGTGAAAATATGACTTTTCTCTCGTTTTTATTTATTTATTACTGTTTTCGTCTGAACATTTTTTTTTAAAGTAGGTATATGGACTTTTATTATGGAAAACAGCCTGTAGACTTGCAAACGGAAGTAAGCGTGTGTATATTTG
The DNA here is from genome assembly GCA_037950665.1 of Hypophthalmichthys nobilis. NCBI lineage: Eukaryota > Metazoa > Chordata > Actinopteri > Cypriniformes > Xenocyprididae > Hypophthalmichthys > Hypophthalmichthys nobilis. The sequence goes on from CM075486.1 coordinate 14,335,973, forward strand.
AGCATGTACAGCTGAACGCGCTTGTCTGTCATACTGTACTGAAGGCAGCTCTGGTGCGGTGGAAATATGCCGACCTTGTCCTTGCCACTTTCAAACCTGCTTAGAAATAAGGAGAGTTTTCAGAAACTGGTCACGCACTTTAAGTATCTGCACACTAGAAGCGGGACATGGATAAGACGCTCCCGAGGACCGAAATATGGTCTCGTGTCCCGGAGGCAGGGTCCTCTGGGACAACTGACAGCAGGGAACATGTGCACCAGCTCCAGTGACGACAAGACCAGCTGGCTCTGGTCTGTTTACAATGAAACCAAACGGCAAACGCAAGGTTAGTTTGTGTACATGTTACAGAAATGCGTTTCCTCTTAAGATCCTCGTGAACTGTCAGAAGGCTGTTTGGATGTTGTGGCATCCATAAATTAAAAATATTATTTTCTGTTCTATCCTTGTATGTTATGTTATATATTACTGTATTGTATTGTATTATATTATGTAGATTGTACGATTTTAGTTATTTATTGAAGTGATATGTGCTGGTTTCTGTATGACATGATTGAACCATGTTATATGACTATAATACATTTATGTACTTGCAAACAACAATATGAGTATATCTATATTATTATATGTATATATATATTATATGCTATGAGGTGTTTTATGTTTAATTTTTCTTCTAAATTTACATTTTATTTTATTTCAATTGCAGGAAATTATTTTTAATAGTTTCAGTTCTTTTAGTTTTAGTTTAGTAACAATAACAACACCTGTCATTACATGAAAACCATCCAAAAATATGTTCACATGCAAAGATTTTCTTTTCATAATGAATGTCTACAGGTTAATCATTATTCATTTTAGTTCCTTTTTAATGTATAAGTTTAGCAAACATAATAAAACTGTGAACTTAAAGGGTCAATTATTTATTAACACACAAGTATGTTTTTTCCTCAGACTTAATTCCTGTGATATCAAGCAACTTTGTCAACCCAGACACCATCTTTGCCAATAATCAGATGAGTCTGCAGGACATTGAGATCTATGGCTTTGACTATGACTACACACTAGCTTTCTACTCCAGTCACCTTCACACACTCATATTCAACATCGCCCGAGACATCCTCATCGAAGAGCACAGGGTGAATGACCCAAAACTTCAAATATATATATATATATTTGTAATAATTAGGAAATCTGTAAATATTTTATATGTGGTGGGGATGCTAGTGGCACAGAAATTACACACTTAATGGGTTAGTTCACCCAAAAATGAAAATTCAGTCATTAATTACTCACCCTCATGTCGTTCCACACCCGTAAGACCTTTGTTCATCTTCGGAACACAAATTAAGATATTTTTGATAAAATCTGATGGCTCAGTGAGGCCTCCATTGCCAGCAAGACAATTAACACTTTCAGATGCCCAGAAAGCTACTAAATACATATTTAAAACAGTTCATGTGAGTACAGTGGTTCAACCTTAATGTTATGAAGAGACAAGAATACTTTTTGTGTGCCAATCAAGAAATCA